>VZTN01009093.1:3156-98105 GCA_013400515.1 Erpornis zantholeuca | reverse complement strand
TCGCCGGGCCGGGACAGGGGAGCAGGGAGGGACCCCCGGCCCGCGGAAGGCTCCGCGCACCGGCCGCGCTGACGCAGGGTCTGGCTCCGGGGAATGACTCACGCTGTGCTGCTCCGTCAGAGCTGCCTGGGGCACGTTCTCCCTGCGCCCCGCTTCCCCCGGCTAGGCTCTGCCCTGCTCCCCGGGACGTGCCTCTCCTCCAACCCGCCTCTTCTCCTGCCTGTGGCTGCGACTCCCGGGGGTCCTGCTCTGCCATCCTCATCTGCTCTCCACGCCTGCGCCTTTTCGGAGGTGCCCCAGAGGAGACACAGTCTGTCTCCTGTCTGGCTGGGGGGAAGGAACAGTCACGAAACAAAGATGGAAATATGGCAGTATCCTGTAGGCAATGGGCACAAATAGACGTGCTGCAGGCCCTGTGATTGTCAGCTATAATAAATGTTAGAAGGAGAGCAGAAGACAGATGTAAGTCTTCGTACCTGGTGATGTAAATCCAAGGGAGCGAAGAGCCACATTCAAGCGGATTTAAATCTCGTTGCAGGCAGTGGCTGTGGACTCCGGGACGTCTCTTGTTGTCTCTTCACAGAACTGGTAAGGGCGGGACAGAAAAAATTTCATGTGGGCCGGCTTTGCTTCCTTCTTAGTTTTTTGAGGGATGCCTGAATTGAAGCTGGTACTTTCCTTCTAAACAAGTCAGTTTAAGTGTTGTTGTGGGAGGGAGTTATGTGATGTCATAGCTTCCTTCTTCATGATGTCTCAGCCCTACTCTGCATGGCTTGCTGTGATTTTTTTGATTTTTTTTTTTTAAGGGTGGAAGTGGGAACAAAGTAATAACAATGCCTTGAGGAAACGGAGGTTCTTTTAGTGCAAATAGATGGGAGAGTGAAGTAGTCTTACTGGAATTAAGATCAGTGGGTTTTTAGTAGTGCAAGACTGGGTATTAAAATCACTCAAGAAGGAACTGTCAGGCTAGCAGGAACAGGGCACTGCTGGGCTTTTCCTGAGCTGTCGATCGGAATACAGTTGCTTGCTGGATAATCTGAATTCTAGAATAGTTTCTTAGCTGCTAGAGCATCTGGAAAGAAACAGCCACTGGGACAAAATTCAATTTCATTATTTATTTCTGGATCCACATAATGTGTGTGTGACAGTCCCGATGCAGAAACAAAGGCTGAATTCCTACTCTGGAGAATTCATAAAGTAAAACGAAAGGAAGAGGGTGAGAAGAGGCATGACATGTAATTAAAGAGGTCAGGGTGGGGACTGGTTGTGTCACATTAATACAATGTTCATTCTCTATTTAACAGATTAAAATGATAAGTACTGCCTTTCTTAATTTCTGCTTATGATAATATTTTGATAATGTGGTTTGATATTCTTAGGGAGATGTCATTCATAGTGACCCTTCTGAAAAAGGATGAAGGGAATCCCTGAGGGCAGCAGAGAGGAGGGGCATATTTCTGGAGGAATTGCACTGGTCAGGGAATGATAGAGTTGAGGTGAGGAAAGTACTGCACACCTGGTCAGGACTGAAATAATTCTCCAATTTTAGGTGTCTCTGCTAACGTTGTTTAGGTTTTTCTTCTTGGCTGTGCTTTTAACCTATCATCTTCCCACAAGATTAGATTTTTGCCAATCTCAGTGTTTTAAAGGACCATGACAATCTTAAAAAACGGCAACAATCAAAATATTTAGCTTTTAAAAATTAATGTGTCTTACCTAAGGTGACATGGTAACAGTAGAGATTATTGTCCCATTCTTGGCGAATTGATTTGTGTGTTGCACAGTTGTTTCGCAAGTTTGGTATTTGGGATGCTTTGACAAAGGAATTGGTGATACCATGTTTGAGGAAATAACTGTTTTGGAAATGGTTGGAATTATGCCTCTTTCTGGCTGTTAATTGCAAACTTCTCACCAACATGTCAGAAGTTACGAAAACTTCTAAAAAAAAAAATCCTAAGGAGCATTACAACTTTATCTGTAGCGGTAAAGTTAAGGTGCTTTATATTTTGGTGTATGTGGTCCTATAGCTCTTCTAGCTAAATCAGCAATGACCCTTGCTGGTGATCTGTATCACACTGGTTATTCTAGATCCTACCCTAATTCAAATGGTTAAGATACAGAGAATTTGCAGCTGTCCAGTAGGAGGAGGTAAACAAACAGCTTCATTCTGTGTTGTGAGTGCTGTGTCTTAAGTGTCCCTTAAGAGGTGGAGAGGTGTTGGTACTCCAGGTTTGTGTCCTGAGCAGCACAAGGACTTGCCTAAACTTCTTTCTCTGCTACTTTTTATCACAGGGTCGAGGGTTTTGATACATAAAGCTTACACAGGGTGAGTATCTGGGAGCGCTGGGGAAAATCTCACTTGTCAGCTGTGTTACTGTTGACACCGGGTAGGGAAGAGAAGGATGTTGTCTTTCCTCATGTGTTTTGTCTTTGAGGAAGTGTCAGGTTTTTTTATACTGGAGTGCAACAAGTTACATTGGTAACAGGGAAATTTTGTTTCTGACTTAAGGAAAAACACCCTGAGAGAAATGCATACGCACTTGTTTTATGAGACAGTGAAGAGAGTATATTGGTATTAGTATGACTATGAAAACTGTTGTTACTTCCCAGTCAGTGCTGGCTGGGAAGTATTTGATGATTCAGAGATGAGAGAAAAAGTCCATAACCTGATAGTCTTTTTTTTTTTTTTCTGGGGAAGAAATCTTCCTGATCCTCAGAATCAGGAAATATCAGAGGTTTCATCTTATTTTGTTACAAATGTTAACAATTATTGTATATTTTGCTTTTTTTCCTCTTAAGTTATCTGTGTGTATAAATTTCTGCAGGAGCAAGATCTAAGTAGTCCAACATGACATGCTAGATAAGAGCTTTGCAAACAGTTCTGAGAGGTGTTTTGAGTGTTATTAACCTCTTCAGAAAGTTGAGTCCTTTAAAGGCAGAGCCTTGAAGGAGTAAAAGTTTTGAATGCTGTGGGATATACGTGCCTTAAAAGCCATTTTCTGGAGCCAAATGAAGTGAGACCTGCTTAGAGTCCTGCAAAGTGAATCTGACTTTTTTTGCAAATACTGGAGCAAATAGTAACAAAACAGAGCTACAGGAGAGTGACCTGAATTGAGCCTTTCCTGTGCCTCACCAAGGTAACAGCCAACCCTGACAGCTGAATCTCTGCAAATCCTCTGAGGCTGTATCAAGGAACAGCCGTTCTTCAGGCCCTTGTTCCATTGTCATTGGAAGCAGTATGATGAGACCAGCTTGAGAATCAAACTTCCACCCGTATGAGCCTACAGGGCTGGTGATGGAGAGGGCCTCACTTGGCACTGCTTGTCACCACTTGGGATGGGAGTGGGAGATAAAACACTTCATAGTACCTGAGTTTAATAATGACAGTAGTGTCTTTCAACCTTTCTTTGATTGGTGCAACCCTGCATCTCTAACAGAAATATTTTCTTTCTAGCTTCTGTATGCAAATGAACCTGGACAGTTGTGATTGGTTTCCATAGACATCTCATAAATAGTTTGCAGTCTTGCAATGGACCAGAAGGTGGAAAACTCTTCTGAAAATTTTTTGGGAAAACAAATTTCTGTAGAGTTCTGCAGAAGTGCCCTGGTCCTGCACTGTGCTTATTTGGGTGAAAGTGCCCATTTATTGTGCAGTACTTGTCTCTCATGGAAGATATGTTTGGGGTCTCCTTAGACATTAATCAGAAACCTTTGGTTTATATTTGCATAGTGGTGTCTAACATGGAATTGCCTTTACCCTAAGTCTTGAAGACTTTCACGTATCTTTTCACCACTCAAATAATGGGAGTACTGGGAAAGGGGAAACTCCTCCTCCTCTGATCCCAAGGGTCTTGGCTAACAAGAGGTTCTCCACAGAGCTGCAGTTCATGCTTAGCTGGCATGCTGTTTGCTTTGGAGCCAGGTAAATAACAGGCTGTTCTGCTCTGGAAATAAAATATCTGTTGATATGTAGGAGACATCTGCATTCTACATAAGTAGGTGTTATGTAGGGGTTTATCTGAGACAAATCTGACACACTGAACTGTGCTCAAGAAATCCATCTGTGGTCTGTCTGTCCAATGCATAAGCACTAGGAAGCAGGATTCTTCTTTCTCACATGCTTATTTTCAAAATGGAGAAGCAGTGGGAACAATACTGAAAGTTACTTGTTTTGTTCCTTTTATGTAAACTGGCAATGGTTTGGCAGCTTCAGCTCCACTGGGGCTCTCTCTGTCATTGCAGTGGGCATTGCTGGACACTGAGAAGTGCAAGGAACAGAACTGTTGCATGGAAGTACCTTTTAGTTACATTTCTACACTGAATTACATTTCCAAAGAGGCCAGGAATCTACAAGGTGTTTTTTGGCAGAAGACACAAAGTCCCAGTTTACCTTTTGCTGTCTCTGTTGCTTTAGTAGTGCCCTGAGGCAGCTGGGAGGAAACACTTTGCCCTACCACATTCCTGCTGTCAGTATGTGATCCCAGTTGGTGAATGGGCAGCACTGGAGTCCTGAGTGGTGCCTCTGCAGTCAGTGCCATAACCTGTCAGCAGCTTGCCCTCCTGCTTGCCTGCCCACCTGGCTCTGCAAGCCTCCCCCTTGCTGCTCTCCAGGTCTTGTATCCCCCTTTTGAGACCTCTCCTAGGCTTTTGGTGTATCTTTGGTTCACTTCCAGTGCCACAAGGAGGTAAACTGAGGGCAGTTAAAGTTCTGAGCTCTTCATTCCCAGTCATGTTGTCTAGAGGAAGCCTGAAGGCCACCTCAGCACCTCTGGCCTGCATTTGTATGTGTTGCTCAACACCCAAAGCAGTGTGAGGCTGGTTGTGGTTTGTAAGCCTTGGACAGAAAGTTTGGGATGAGCCAGGTTCACTAATGCCCTATTGCTTCCTTAACCAGGAGCTGGGCTGTGTCGATGTCTGTGTGGGATTCCACATTTTTTACAAAGCCAGGGTGTGAGGGCCAGGAACTCTCTGTGTTGTGTCCGCCCCTTGGTCTTGTGTGTGGCTGCACTTTACTCACTTACATATTTGTGAAGCTGGAGTTTTCTGACTCTGTGTGCAAAGCAAATATTGACTTGTGGACTAATGGCATTTGCAGCTCTAGGATATGCCTTTGCCTCACCTGAGGGAGACACTGATGGGGGAAGGGAAGGAAGGCCAAGGGCATCCTGCTGAGAATTTCTCTTGGACATTTCATTGAGAAAGTCAGGATTTTAATTTGGAAAATGTAAGTTTTCTGGTTGTGAGAGAAAGAAATTGAACTGCCTAATTCATGCAGAGCTTTTGTCTGATTTCTGAGAGAGGAAGGTGTTAAAGTGAATCCAATCTACTTGGGATTTCAAAAGCCGAGTTGGAAAAGGCTTCTAGAACTACACCTAAGTGCATAGCCTCCTGATGGCTACTGTGGCTTTCAATCGTTTTTCTCTCTTCCAAAGCTTTTTTTCTTAATAAAGTAAGATACTAGAGAGCAGTGGAAAGTCCAGAGATGGCAGTGGGATTTACTGCGTGCACTGTTGCTTTCTGTTCATTAAACATAAAGGAAAACAAAGTTTTCCCCATGCTAGCTTACTATCAGAAGAGATGTTGTAACTGTCAGAACTGAGCTACAGTTCTTGTAATGGTGGATGAAAATTATTTTAGAAAGAATTGTTATGCTTGTTCTCCTCCTTCTGATGATACTCAATGGAGGCTCCTGCATAGTTACTGGTTGTAAAGTTCTCAGGATACAAAAACATTGCTTGGTAAAATGTTTGTCTTCTGCACAGTTGGCTAGAGGTATATTTCATTTTTTGTGGATTTTTTTTTTTTTTTTTTTTTTTTTTTTTTTTTTTTTTTTTTTTGTTATTGCTAAAATCAGTGGGGGAAGAACACTCCTGGGAAAGAGTTTCTGTCCCAAGATAGAGATCCTACTGAAAGGCTCCAGACAGCGTCATTTTGTGCTTAGCACATCCAGGCACTACCAGTGTAGAGTTAGGTGGAGATCACATGGCAAAAGAGGCCAGGCAAGTAAAACACAGCAGCAGGAGTTTGCTGTCTGGTGTTTGCCAGGAGCCAGGTAATTGAAATCTCTCATACTACAGCTGTGGGGAAGAGCCATTGTGTCAGGAGGCACAGAATTGCCAAGTGGAAGTAAATTTGCAGGACTCCTTTGCAAACATCAATTTTTAAAGGACACCTGCACTGAAAAATAAACTATTTGGATATAATCCTGCATGGTGTGTGTTTGCAACTCCAGCAAAGGTGTTGCAGGTGGAGTTCTTCAAATGATTGTTCCTGATGCTGACTGCCTGCTTCCTTTGCAGTCTTCTTTTTCAGGTGCACACTTTTGTTACACCTGTCTTCTATCAGGCTGGAATCGGTGGTGGTGTGATTTGTTTTGGACTCTGAATTCAAAAAGTAAATCTGTGAATAACAGGTATCATTTGCATTTTAGCAAAAAGGATATTTCTTTCAAAATGTGAAGACTACCTATTGTGTGACCAAAATTGCTTCATGTATGAAACTTAAATTGCCTTTAAACATTGGAGATGCTCCTTAATGTGTGGGTGGAACTGGTTTTAATTTGGTAGTACTGAGGGTTTGGGAGTTGCCATTAATATTTGTTGCATCTGATGTGCTTTTTCCTTTGTATTTCTTACTGTTGCTTGTTTTCAGAAGTGTGTACATTGCAAAAAACAGCAATTTCACACATGTGGGTTTCATAAGCTTTGTAGAGCCCCTTTTGTTACTTGCTATCTCCTGGCTAGGAGAGCTTGAGAGTTGCTTTTTTAAATCCCTCAGTCAAAGGAAAGACCTTACTATGTCATTCCCATATACCAGATAGCCTCTTTCTCCTCCTGGCTCGAACTAGGTGGTGCCTGGCTGTGTCAGGGAACCTTCTTCCCAGTTCTTGCGATGCTGGAAGGGCTGGTGCAGTGGCCTCAGCGCCTTCTCTTGGAGACACCTGGCTCTGTGGGCAGTGCCCAGGGCAGTGTCTCCATGTGCTGCCACAGCAGGAGCCTTCCCTTCATGTGATTCATGCCTCTCACCCTCCTCTCTGCACAACCACACCAGCAGCAAGGTAAGCCTGGCACTCTCTCTCGGTTCTGTGCCAGATGGGTGCTTGCAGGAAGGTTTCTATGGGAACCAGGGGCAGGAAAAACCTGCCCACCAAGTTCAGTGCTGTAACGTCAGGGACAGGAGAGCAGGCAGGGAGTGATCCCCAGAAAGGCGGAGGCCAGCATGTGATGACGTGGATGAGGGAAGGTGTTCCATCTGCTCCACCTGTCTTGGGACAAGGAGAGACTCACTCAGCACTCTCCTGCCCTGTTTCCAAACGCTGTGGTTTAATTCCCTTATTTTGGGGTTTTTTCTCAGCCACATGCTCGACCCCCTGGCCTGGCTCCTCCACAGCAGGTTGGGTCAGCAGTGGCTGTGCATGCAGTAAAAGTTAATAATGCCTGAGGGGAATCCCTACTCACAAGCTTGAGGTACTGAGGATGGATTTGGCACACAGGCAATGAGAAGCATGGCAGACGTACCACGTGGTGACTGCATTCCTATAAAAAAAAGTCATTGGAAACAAGGTTAACTGGGCTGAGAGCAGGCAGGGGAGAAGGACACCTTGCAGGCTCAGGAACAGAGCAGCCATGCTTGCAAGGCAGTGAAAAAAGCATCAAAATACATTCACAGTGATGTTGAAAGGAAAGTAAGTATTGTCAGCCAGTTTACCTGCTTGGGGTGCACGCTGTGTGTGTTCCCATGTAATTTGAGCTTGCAGATGCTCATTTTGTAATTGTTGTTATGTCTTCAACTACTAACAGAAGAGTTGGTGCTAAGGGAACAAATGGAACTAGAGTGATTGAGAAGAACAGACAAACATATACAGAACTGGTGGATATGCAACTGACCAACCTGTGGACAGCATTACTTCCCAGAAACAAAAGCTGGATTTTTTTTTTTTTTTTTTTGTTTTGTTTGTTTCTTTGTTATTCTTTTTGTCCCAAGAGTTGCTGTCAGAATGGAATAGAGTGTTTGTTCATCCATGCTGGCCTTTCCCCAGCAGAGAGCTGTTCAAATCTGTGAGGAGGAAACCTTATCATTTGTGTTCCCAGACACAGATGTTTTTTATGCTTTTGCAGTCTTGTACAGCTGCTTATCTTGGAGTGCTGTAGCAAGTGGCTTCCTGGTTGCAAGTGCTTACTGTAAAGCTCACTGAGATGCAATGGCAATATAACCTTGTACTAATCAGCACTGTGAAACAACTTGGATAGGGCTTGTGGGATGAATCCCTAGGGTTCCTCCTTTTAGCACCTCACCGTTATAAGCAGTTTTACTGAAAAGGGAAGCTGGAAAAGCCATCCTAGATATGCAAATTGTAGTTTTTCCCTTGTTCTTTCCTAAGGAAGTGTGAGTGACTGATATATCCCAGCACTGGCTTTATCTGCTTGGTAGAGGTGGCTCTTGCTGTCTCCCCCACACAAATCATAAGGTTCATCTTAAAGTCCAGAATCTCTCTTTTTGATTTCTGAACTATTCCACTGTTTTCCTGGAAATCCCCATAGAAATCCCCATAAAAATCTGCTGTTAACTAGTGTCAGGAAAGTGAGGAGGGGAGCTCTAGTGCCTGATTTAGTTCAGAGGAGCCTGGTTCTTGGCTTATTACAGAGATACTTGATAGCATCTTGTCCACATCCACATCCTCCAGGGAGTTGTATTCCACAGCCCTACACGCTTTACTACTGTGCTGCTCCGAAAATCTGTTTTGGACTTTCTGCATCTAATGATACCCTCTTAAACCTTTTTCACCATTCCTGTCTCTTCTTCATGGTTAGTGTCTTCAGAGAATGATAATATATATGGTGTGTTTTTTTAGTTTACATAATTGAATACAGGACTCACAATATGCAATGGAAAAGGTGTTAAAAGCTGGCTTGTTTTTTGACATTCCTTCAAACAGCAGTGCTGTTACTTGCACAAGAAATTTGGCAAATGACAGTGTGCTCTTTCTAGCTGGTCAGTAGGCATGAAACCCAAAGGAAATTCCAGTCTCTGGAATTTATTTCTTAGGAGGGTGGAACTTAAATACTAAGGAATTAATTTCACATGAGGAAGTTGTGTATGAGGGGTCTGTCTGTCCCCCACTGTGTTCTTAAATGCTAATTGAATTATCTCATCACCCTTTTTTTCTTTTTATAACAGGAGTGTAACATCTCACCTCTGTGGACAGCATTTCTGGACCTGCTGACACCTGTGCCACTCAACCTTGCCTAGTGCAATGTCAGGTGAGCACACAGAAATGACCACAGTATCTTGTCATTTGGTTGCTTGCTCCGTCTTCAGCTGCAACTTCATAACAGAGGTTTTTTGTTCCAAGAGCCATTCTTTACATGAACATACTTTCTGGTCAGATTGAGAGAGGAAACTTTTTGACCCAGTAGCCATTTCTCTCAGGGCAAACTTAGTTCCTTCTTTTACCATGCAGAAGCTTTTTCAGCCATTGAACAGAGAGGAAGAAGGAAGTTGAAACGTGGTCTGCCTTCCCTAATTTTCATTAAGATTTGCTTGGTTCTGTTCTCCTCCCAAGATTTCCCCCAAAGTGAGTAGCTCACAATGATTGTGAGAGATTTTTGCTGTACAGTGGTAGCTCTAGGGCAGGCAGAATGCTGAAGAATAACTGAAGTTCAGTTGTGGGCTTCTGAGATACAGAAAACTAGGTCTTCTCCTTCTTCTAGAAGCAAACTTTCCCACCCTGTGCTTTTTTCTAAGCCTTCCTTCCTGGTCCACCTGGTTATTTCAGGGCACATAACCCTGGGGGAGACTATGCTTCAAAGCCAAGTAAACCTTTGTCTTGCTGATAGAACAATAGAAGACTTGGGACATGTTTATTTGCTTCAATTGCAAGACTTGATGTCTGCTTGTATTCCAAGGGAAGCTGTTCACTGGGACTCTACCTGAGACTGAAAGGGTGCTTGTCTTGAACACAGAAGACCAAGATTGTAGGCATACTTTCATTGCTACAGCTCTCTGTACATGGTTTGACAATATCCCAGCCTGCTGGGAAAAAAGGGAGCATCTGAGCATCTTTCTGAGGGCTCTGATTTTCCATTCTGGTGCCTGGGTTACAGAGTTTCAGGGAGCTCTGGAGTGCTGCTGGTGCTGGCCTATAGGAGGCATTTACTTCTGCAAAATAATAGTTATTTGGTGATGATTCCTCTGGCTTGTTGCTGATAACACAGCATTTCCAAGCAGGCGATGCCATGGAACTATTTCTCTTCCCTGAGAATCTCTTTCTTAGAGGGAACTCCATTTGGCTTTTTTGCTCAATAATGAGGAACAAAACCATCTGAAATTACTGGCTTCCTTGGTGAAGTGGGAGCTGTCTCAGTGTCTACAGTAGAAGCAGCAACAAACTGATGAGTGAGTCCTTCCTATGCTGGAACAGTCTCTATTGAGTGTACCTTCCAAGGGTGTTCTTCCAGGTTTTCACTACTGTTTGTTGATCTCTTTCTCTTTAGGCCATCACACTCCCTCTGCTGGGGGTCCCTTCTCAGCACTCACACCCAGCATTTGGCCTCAGGAGATCCTGGCAAAATACACACAGGTACAATGTGGGTCAGGTTGGGGATGCTCTATGGCTCTGGAAAAGTAGAGGGATCCTGTTGTTTTCTGGTGGTCTCTAAAAGCCACAGGGAAAAGGAGGGAGAGGTGCACTTTTCCTCCAATGCTTTGGTTGTGGATGGATTTCACATGTTTTGTGGTTGCATCCTGGCTCTTGCAAGAGGGTCTTGCAGAGTACAAAGAAACTTGTGTGAGTTATTTCCCTGCTGTTTTGAAACTATTGCTCCACTGTAAAAATGTTGACACCCGCAGGGAGCCTCTGTCATCATCAAGCTCCTCTGGATGTAGCTTGTGCATGGCAGGAAATGCTAGCCTCGAGCTTGTCATCAGGTGGGTAGAGCAGGAAGGAAGGAAGCAGCTGTGGAATTTTGTAACTTAGCCACAGTGTTTGCTGAAAGCAGAGTAAAGCTTTTTGTGAAGCTGTGTGGACACTGCTTCTTGCTTCCTGGGTGCTGCCTGGGTGCAGTGCTTACGAGAGCCCCCACAAGAGGCGCAGGTGGGCTTGCAGGAAAGGGGAGAGAGTAGTAGATTTTTACCCCTGAAAAAAGCCTGGTGGTAACCTCCAGTGTGTATCCCCCAATATGCCCCAATGCCAACCACGAGCACAGATGAGGAAGGTTGAGATTTGAGTCCTGGATCTAAAGTTTCTTTGGCCTATAATTTGGACTTGCATCACAGGTGCCAATCCCAGTTTTGCCCTCTGCCTTTCAAAGGAAGTTTGAGAGCAACAGGCAGGAGATGGAGTGGTGCAGGGAGCTGAATTTGCAGTGTGTGGGCAGAGGTAACAGGAAGGACTGTTGTGTATTAGTGATGCAGACTGTAAAGACCACTTTAGCTGGTGTGTGTATATTCCTCAGTCCATGAGGAGGGCTATCCCTCCAGGCAGGCAGTTTTGATCTTGATAAGATGGTGCACTCAAGTCCTGCTGGGAAAATCTGTACAGCTATTTTCCATGGAGAAGTCAAAATGGGAATGGCATGCAACATCTCCTCAGCTGGGAATTGTGGTGCAAGGCTTTAAAAATTAAACGGCAAGGGGTCTAGTTGCTCAGAGGGCACAGTGTGGATAGTGGTGTGACGGGACAATATCCTCAGGTCTGTGTTCATTATTCAGTGATAAACTGCTGAAAATGTCTGTTTTCCTTCCTCACATCTCCCAGAAAGAAGAGTCTGTCGAGCAGCCAGAGTTCCGCTATGATGAATTTGGCTTCCGAGTTGACAGGGAAGGTAAAACCAGTCCTGTCCCTCCAACCTGCATTGTGTCCAGCCCTTCCCATGCTTTCAAATGTGGCAGGATTTTATAACCATTCTGTGCTAGATCTTATCTACCCACCTGTTTCTATATCCTATGATTTATAATCAAGTGCATTAGGTGTACTGGCCTTGTGGAAGTCCACAGCATAGACTATGCAGCACCATTTCCATCCCCTTACGCTTCTATTGTGGGTAAGAGGGAGAAAAGTTGAAAAGTTACCATTTCCATTAGCAGCTGCATGCTGGGGAAGGGCAACTTTCCCAGTTGACAGTGGGATCTCCACTGTGTTCAGCAGCACTGCAAAAGCTTATAGCAGGCACAGTGAACTGTGCTGTCTATTGAAAAACTCACGGCCAAGGTGAGTGGTGGTATGTTCTGCCCACCTCAGCATCTCGACAAAATGCGAGGCCAATTGGAGGGGGAAAACCTAAATCCTCATTTTTCTACAAGCTATGGAGGCAACCAAATAGAAGGAGGCATGGACTGCTATTGCAGCTGAGCATCAGACTACAACTGGCTGCCTTAGCAAAGAGGAAGAGAAAGGAGTGGGGGATGTAGGAATTGTTTCATGTGTTCTGGGGGTCATTCCCAGGGCTCAGGCTATATAATGTAAGGGCAGAAGTTGTTTGCATGTGGGTCCTGAGGCACCTTGAGTCATAGAGGATCCTCTTTGAAGCAATGACCTGAAGATGAGAACAGAACACAGTGGGTTTTTTTCAGCCAGAGCATTTGATAGACCTGTGCATTATAAAATCAGTAGAAAGTTTTGGAGCTCACTGTTGGGATGTATGATATGATGAAGGACAGAGTGCCTTATATCAAAGCTGTCCTTGTGCTAAAGTATCTATTTTAGGAAGCCAGCCTCAGGTTAAGGTGCTCTCTCATTGTGAATTTGAAAGTGTTCTTATTAAAGCTTTTTTGGTGATTAAGTGTCCCCAAAGTTAACATTTTGCACCTCATTACTTCCATGAGCATATAGCTTCTGCTTTCCAGCTCTGAGGCTTGCTATGCTTTTGTCAGCCTGATTTACAGATCCTTACAAAACCCAGCAGGATGACTGCTGCCAGGATCTTGTTTAATTCCAGCCACACTGTGCTCTAAATCATGAGTAAGTAGAGACTAGAAGCCTGCTGACAGCTGCTTAGTTCTCAAGGTCCCTTTTGCTTATGACCATAAAATTTGCTGCATGGAGTAGGCAGTTAGCAACCAACCTTTGCCTTTCCAAGCTCTGACTAGAAGAAATTAATGTTTTGAATGTGCTTTTTTCAGATGGCCATCGTGTTCCGCACCTCACCTTGTGTTCGTTTCCTCTCCTGTTCCCTCTCTCACTTGTCTCCATTCCTCTCCCTTCCATTTGCTGAAGCAGATGGTGCTGAGCCAAACTCCAGCAAGCTTTTGGGGGTCCCACTGACAGAGGAGCCACAGCAGAGGCTCAAGTGGCAGGCTCATCTGGAATTCACACACAACCATGATGTGGGTGACCTCACCTGGGACAAAATTGAGGTCACCCTCCCACATTCAGACAAGCTGCGCTCCCTGGTGCTGGCTGGCATCCCACATAGCATGAGACCACAGGTGAGAGTGCTGCCTGTTCTGGGCAGGTGCTCCTGCCCGGAGTACAAGATCATGAAGTGGGATCTCTTGTTTGAGAGGGTGCCAGATTATGGTTTTCTGTGGCTGGCTGAGTGACTTGTATCTCTGTTCACCTTGTCCCCCCAGCTGTGGATGCGCCTTTCAGGGGCTTTGCAGAAGAAGAGGAACTCAGAGATGTCATATCGGGATATCGTGAAAAACAGCTCTAACGATGAAAGCATTGCTGCCAAACAGGTAGGAGGTACTTCCCAGGGCTGAGTGGGAAGAAGGGCAAGATTTGCTGTGTGAGGAGGAAGGGGTGTCTGCCTGACACCTGCAGCAGGGGCAGCTGAGAAGGATGTGTGGTTAAATCCTGGTAAAGCTTAATCCTATGGGACATACTTTCCCTCTCTTTTGTTGGAACAGCAATTGTTTAGCTCTGCCCATTCCTAGAACAGCAGGGAAAGTGTTCGATCCATGCTACTTGCAAACTGGAAAACAATGCTGCAGTTGCATCTCAGCAAACATCCTGATGCTCACTGAGGGAAGGGTGAAAGACTGACAGATGCACCTCTGTTGATGTTGTAACAGCTGTTTTCAGGGTTTGTCTTTGTTCCCCCAAACACCAACAAGACTATTAAGGGGTCTTTTCCCTCTTCCTTTGACCTCACAGATTTGGCCAGCTTGTTGGCTTTTCTCTGGAATACGTTCATTGGGAAGCCATGCTTGAAATCCAAGCAGATGAAGTTCCCAAGTAGTGTGTGTTTACTATTGTCAGTGGTGAAACTAGGGTCAGAGTTTAGATAAGTATTTTTAGGGATTCGGTAAGTCACTGTCTGCACTGGGATTTTCCCACGTCAGTGAGGGCTGTTAAACTGACTCCAGGTGCTTGGACAGGGCCACTGTCTTTGGTGCCTGAGGACTTACAGGTGGGGGTGGGTAGGCAGAGTTCCCTGAGGCAGGGGGCCAGGGGGTACTGCAGAGAGCTGAAGGCAGTTTTTCAGGTGCTGCAAACTGACTTTGTCCTTTTTTATGGCTGCCTGACAGATTGAAAAGGACTTGCTACGCACAATGCCCAGCAACGCCTGCTTTTCCAACATGAACAGCATCGGGGTGCCACGGCTGCGCAGGATACTACGGGGACTTGCCTGGCTCTACCCTGACATTGGGTATTGCCAGGGCACTGGCATGGTAACCTGCTTTCAGAGTGTCTTTGTGATAGGGATCAGTTTGTCTGTGGTTGCACAAACGATTTGAGGTAGTGCTGCCAGGTACTGTGGTCTCCAGATGAGCTGAAGAGAAATCCCTTCCATGTGGAATACTTTTCCTAAGGAAGGGAGAGCAGAGTAGCACCACACATCCAAAGATATGAAAGACTTTGGTCCATCTGTTAGGGAGGGGGCAGTCATACTGAGGAGAAATCCCTTCAGTGGAGACTATAGGAGAGTTCCTGCAGAAGGAAGATTTTTGTCACCTAGATACTGGTCCATCTCTCCATGTGAGAAAGTGGGGCAAGAGTTCTATTCCTCTTAGGACATGCAGTTTTTCTTCCTTCAAAATCCTAGGTGGCTGCCTCTCTGCTGCTCTTCTTGGAGGAGGAAGATGCCTTCTGGATGATGTGTGCTATCATCGAGGAATTGGTTCCTGCCTCCTACTTCAGCACCACCCTCATGGGTGTGCAGACAGACCAGCGTGTCCTGCGGCAGCTCATCGTGCAGTACTTGCCCCGCCTGGACAAGCTACTTCAGGAGCACGACATTGGTAAAAGTGTGCCCTAGAAACCATAGCTTTTCTTGCCAGGGTGACATGCAGATAAAGAGTATTGTTCTTTTTTCACAAAGTGGAGGAGCAAACCTCCTGACCCTGGAGGCAATGCATGGAGGACAGCCCTTAGAAGAGTCCACCTTCACTGGTTGACTGACTTCTTCTGTTGTGATTATTTTCCATGTCTTTGTTCACAGAGCTCTCCTTGATCACCTTGCACTGGTTCCTCACCTCTTTCGCTAGTGTTGTCCACATCAAGCTGCTGCTGCGTATTTGGGACCTCTTCTTCTACGAGGGCTCTCTGGTGCTCTTCCAAGTCACTTTGGGCATGCTAAGTATGAAGGTAATTCCCAACTCCTCTCCCTCCTTTATAGTACTTTACTGTTTAATTCTGAGATTTAGGGGCAAGAAGGTTTTGTAAATACTTGCTGTATGTGGTTTGGAAGTGTGTTATGGAAGACAACTTCCTGCTGGCTTCAGAATGGGAGGCTGTGAAATACTTCCAAGGCACTTCACAGAAATTAGAGATTGCTGTTTCCTGTGCAGATCTCATTTATTGCCACGTAATTAAATGTTATCAGCTGCCATCCTCTAATCAGTCTAGATCCCAACCTGAGGGTTCATCTTACCTAAATCTAAACTTAAACCGAGGTAGTTCTTGATTTTGCACAGTCTGGGAGGAGAGATAAAGCCAAAGTTGTGATCATCTGGGAAGTTTTGGATGGCATGGCTGAATGCTCTAAGAGATGAGCATTGTCCTGACTGCATTTGATTTGGCTGGCCTGATCTTTTCCTTTTTTATGTGAAAAACAGTTTTGTATTCAGTTTGCTGTGTGAAGGGCAAGGGTGATCCTGCTGGGAATAATGGGAAGGTCGAGCATAGTTTGACATGGTCAGTGCTCCAGAGTGCAGATTCTATTCACTTATCTCTAGCAAGATCCCTGCTGTGACCAGTCCTAGTGATTGGTGCAGAATAGGTTTGGGTTTGGTTTTCTGATTTGATTTTGTTTTGATGGTGAATGCTGTGATTCAAAAATATCCCAGCTAGAATTCTTTGAGGAGGGAGCAGTAGAGCAGGAAAAGATGTTGTTCCCCTCTCAAAAGTAGCTATGAGTTTTTCTGCTAAAGGTTTTTTTTATGGAATTTTTTAGTTGTACCTGCCCAGGCTGTATATTGAATGTAAAGCTGCATCTAGCAGCCTCAGGAGCACAGCTGTTGTGCTCACATGAGGGAAAAATGGCTGTTGTTGCAGGAGGATGAGCTGAT
The DNA here is from genome assembly GCA_013400515.1 of Erpornis zantholeuca. NCBI lineage: Eukaryota > Metazoa > Chordata > Aves > Passeriformes > Timaliidae > Erpornis > Erpornis zantholeuca. The sequence continues at coordinate 81,653 of VZTN01009093.1, read as the reverse complement.
CCAGTCTGAGAACTCTGCCTCGATCTTCAACACACTGTCAGACATCCCAAGCCAGATTGAGGATGCAGATGTGTTGCTGCGGGAGGCCATGCGCGTGGCTGGCTCGCTGACGGATGTGGCGGTGGAGACCCAGCGCCGCAAACACCTGGCCTACCTCATCGCTGAGCAGGGGCAGCTGCTCAACGCCAGCACCACTGTCAACAATCTATCCAAAGTGAGTGCACAGAGTCCCACCTGCCTCTGCTGCTCCCTTTTTACCATTCCCTTACGTATTCCCACCCAATTTCGGTTTGTGAGCAAGAGGTCCTCCTGTTTGGGAGGATTTTCGGCACCAGGATAATTATTATCCAGTGGAGAAAATGTATTTGAAAGTCCTCTACTAATTAAATGCTGCCAGATCTGTCCTGGTTGATAAATCCCCAGATGAAAGGAATATTGGCAATGACTGTAATTATCATTCATGAGAATTATGATGAAATGGAAACTAATGGAAGATTAATGGAAACTAAAAGAAAGAACATATGCTTTTGGCAGAATTTGCGTGAAGCACACAGAGAATAGGAACTGTTTTTAATCCATTAGTAAGAAACTGGTACGCTAAAATAACCTTGAAGGGTAGAGTCAGAAAACAGCGGCAGCTGCTTTTGAGAAGCTGAATTAAAAATGCTTTTCTGTTTAATCTTGGACTAAAATCTACAGTTGCAGACAAGACAGGCAATTCTAAAATGTAACAGTCATCCACTTAGAAATTTATATACAATTACATGTGGAACTGCTTTTCACAACAAATAGAATTAAAATTATTTACATGGATTGTGAAATTATTTACATGGATTCTTGAACTTCAGTTATGCCTTTATAATAATTAGGGTATAATTAACCTGTTGCATGTGGAGCAGATGAAGCTGTAGAGCTGATGCAATGTGTTAGGACTAGAACAACTCCTGTCTAAAACTGCTAGTTCACTGGCCTGCCCCTTTTAGTGGTAGCTGTCAGGACCCCTTTGCCCAGAGCTGACTGGTGTAGAGAGTTCCTTTATTTTATTTCTGAAATCTGTCCTAATGTGTGCACTTTTTTCTCTCTCTTCCCTCTCCCTCAGATTGTGCGGCGCAGGACTCAGCGCAGAAAATCTGGCATCACCTCTCTGCTTTTCGGTAAGGACAATCCTGTGCCTTTCATGTGTAGGATGGCTACAGCAACTTAGGATGGAGGAGAGCAGGCAAAGTAGATAAAGACTGGGACAGAGAGATTGGAGAGGAGGGAGTCAGAACTGAAGGATGAGATGGAAGAAGTGCAGTTTACTACTTGCTTTCTTTGATTTGAGCTCAGAAAATAAATTTTAGGTTAGACAGTCTATGAATGGTGACTAACAGCAGGTACAGCTCAGCCCAGCTGTAATGTCCTTCTTGCACTGACCAACAAGTCAAACACATTTTCTGGCAGAAATCCAGAAAATTATGCAGTCCACAGTCTGGATGTGGTACTCTCTGATTGTACTCTGCTCAGTTCAGGAACATCTCTGAAGATTTGAAACAGGGCAGGATGTCTAGTGTGTCACCCATTAAAATTATAAATGAAAGCGTCATTGTATTTTCCCTTACTTATTCTGAGAGTTCGATGTTGTGAATGCTTTTGACTCTTAATTTTCTTTGCTTATGAGCCAACCCAGCATATGTCCAGAAAGGGCACAGTCAGAATAGCTTTTGCATGGGTTTAAGAGTAACTTATTTCTTGACTCCATAAGAGCCTTCTCTGCTGTAGCCTCACTGTCATCACCTTATTTGAAATTGGCTAGCTTTCTTGAAATTGCCACATGTCACCACAGGAATTGTTTTTCCGGAAGAAGACAACATACTGAATTTACAGGGCTCAAACAGTGTTCCTGTTGTCGTTGAAAAGGCCAGAATAAATCTAATAATGGCCTTTGCTGTTCTTTCCAGAGAGCAGCTTTTGTGTTCTTCAGGAAGCTGATATACTGTCACAGGCTTCCTACAAGCACACAGAGCATTACATAGAAAAATTATGGTAGAATACCCACAATGCTGCCAAGTCAAGCATGCAGAAGTGAAGAAATGCAGGAAATTTCTTCTGCAACCTAAACTCAGCTTTCGTATGTAATGTTATCATACAGTTGGTACAGACTGAACTGGCAGGGAACTTGGCTGCCACATGTATCTTTCCTGTGTCTCAGTCTCCTTGACTGTGAGTATTTTTGTGAAGGTGATAGTGAGTTATAGACATGCACAAAGATAAACTTTAAGTTCAAGCTTCAAAATGTAACGGTAGTAGAACCAAGATAATTGATAGGGTTTTCTCATTTTAGTGGGGTTTCTGTGTAATGACCATCATGTTTTTTACCTAACGTTATTCTTAATATTTAAAGTGTTGGTTAAAACTGAGAAGTTGTCATCCTGCAGCAGTTGACCACAATGGAAAAGTTCAGCCCAAGTGAGAGGAAGGAAAGCTTGAGTGTGATAAATTCACTCTCTACTGCGAACTGACAGTCAATCAATCCTAAGTGTGAAGTCTGCTGCCTGTGATAGTTACTGTGTAGAGCTGGTACTTAGCCCTCATCTGGGAGGGAATGAGAACTTAACCAGAGCTTAATTCTACTTCCTTAGAGTAAATTCAGATGTGGTAGTAACTTGGACAGGAGTCATAGAATCACAGGAGCACTGTTTAGAAGAGACCTTTCAATGCCTGTATTCCAGCAGCTCCTGCTCGAAGCCAGACTCTTGCCCGTGCTAGGTCAGGGCTTTCTCTAATTGAGATTCAAGGAGTTGAACCAGCTTTCCAATGCAGAAATAGAAATAAATAACGAAAGGTAATTTGGTGGAGAGCAGAATGTGCCAGATGTGTTTTCCTGTTGTGTGGGCATTGCACCAAGGGAACACAGGAGAGCTCATCCTGTGCAGAGTTGTGCAGCTCATCAGCCTTTGCAGGCTCAAAGTAGAGCCTCCTCCTCACGTGTGGCTGATCATGCACTGGTTTCCTGTTTGGAAATGTACGTGTTGAAGTTTGAAAGTGAATGTGTTGAGTGCAGTGAGGGGAGTCTAGGGCACACGCCAGCTGCTTTCCTCTGTACCGTGTCCATTCTAACGTGGGAGAGTGTGGAGCTCACTTCCCATGTCTCCTGCTTTTGTATGGGTAGGATTGATCTGAGTACAGAGGGAGGAGCATGGTATTTTGGCCAGATGGGACCGAGAGATGACAGAAAGAATCAACTATCTATTTAATGAGAGCAGTCCACAGAGCTAGTGTGGCCGCAGTTGAGTTTCTTCTTTAGTCGCATTCTAGTTTAGCAGCATGAAATTTCTGGGAATCTTCAATGTCTACATGCTCACCCATCTATTTGCAATATTTGCATCTCTGAATAGTAAGAGTTCTTGCATGCTCTGTATCCTACCCCTGAACACAGAGGAGGAGATTTTGGGGTTTTTTTATTGCTTGGACTGAGAGTAACTGTGCCCCACAATTTTTCTAGTCCAGATGCAAAGTTCAGTTTTCTCTTAAGCTCCATACAGCTGATGTATCTCAAATAATTTAATGTAGCAAATAGAAAACAATTACAAAAATAATTTTAAATCTAATTTTGTGCTTCTATTTACACTCCTAAAGTTTGAGTATTTTTAATTAGGATCACATGATTAAAAGATACTGTTAGTCACTTTGCAATTAGCAAAAGCTTAATATGTATATAGCTGTTGCAGCAGCTGTAGCTCAGGCCACACTTTATTCATATTGGTTTTTGTAATGCTGCTAGAAGATAAGCAGAGTACTAATTTGCTAACCAATGATTTCCTTGGCTCCTGAGTAAAAGCTGTGTTCATATAAACATTGAGGTTCAGTGAAAAATACATTTATTTAAATGTTAATTTTGTTAATCAAGCTACTACATCTTCAGTATATTGTAGAGAGAGCAAAAATAGATGTATGAAACTACACTTTGGATTTAATACAAAAGGATTATTTTAGAAAAAGAAGCAAGTGGTTCATTGTTCCCAAACATCATGTACCCAGTATTTAAGGTATTCAGATGCATTAACTGTCTAAAGAATCCATCCCATCAGGTATCTTTCTGCATAATCTAATAGACAGAGGCTGTCAAAACTCCTGGGGGGATCAGTGATAGTTGAAAGATGCTTTGGTAACCTTTACTTTGGGCTCATGACCATTTCTATACACCATTTCTCTACACCCCAAACCTCTGAAGCGTGGCTCCTGAAGAGGTTGAGGTCTAAAGCAGGTGGTAGCTTTTCTCTCATGGCTCTGACTTCACGACTGGCCCAGGAAAGTGGGCTGTCTTGGTTTTTCAAATCTTTTCCAAGACTCAGTGAAGAATGTGTTCTCAGCCTGTGAGTTCTACAAATATCAGAAGTAGTTCAACCAAAAGCTGATTCAGTTTCGAGATAATTTCAGTTGAAGAGAACTGCTGCAAGTTTTCCAGCCTTGTATCCCACCCTTCAGCTGACTATATATTGTAGACACTTCTCTAAAGTAGTAGCTTGGTATACTGAGTTTTCCAGACAGATCAAAGATGACATATTCCAGTTCCAGTGTGCTTTGAAGTGCCATCTCCTTAAAATTTGATGCAGTCTAATGGGTATTCGCTGTTTACATTATTGGCAGAATAGATTGGCAGTAAGTACTTGCCTTAGTCTTTTGATGTTAGGCTTTTCTGGTTTCTTCAGAACCACTAATTTCTAACGGTAACAAAAAATAAATAGTTGTTGTATTTATGTACTTGTTTTCCTTCCCCCGCCTTCCCTCTGGCTGTGTGGGCTCCACCAGGGGATGATGATCTGGAGGCACTGAAAGCCAAGAACATCAAGCAGACAGAGCTGGTTGCTGACCTGCGGGAGGCCATTCTCCAGGTGGCACGGCACTTCCAGTGTGTGGATCCCAAGAACTGCAGCATTGTGAGTGGAAACAGCTGGATCTGCACTGCTGTGTGCTCCAGGCATGGATTTTGAGTGTCCACCACAGAACAGGGCTCTTCAAATGCTCCTGAAGTGTGGGCTTGAAAAAGAACGTGCCATATGTAATGACTTGAGGGTGAAGCTTGCTTAATCCATCCCTGGTGGAGGAGGGCCTTGCTGGGAGGTTGTCTGCTGGCTAAGAGCAGGAAAATGGTTGGGAACAGGGGCAGGCAACCTTGCAGATAGCTGGGAGTCACCTGTGGCTTTTCATGCCTCTCTGCTCTCATGTGCATGCCTGCTAGGATCTGACCCCAGACTACAGCATGGAGAGCCACCAGCGGGACCACGAGAACTACGTGGCCTGTTCCCGCAACCGGCGCCGCCGAGCCAAGGCACTGCTGGACTTTGAGCGCCACGACGACGATGAGCTAGGCTTCCGCAAGAACGACATCATCACGGTGTGTCAGCTCAGGGGACGGGCACCGGGGGGACATGCAGACCCAGCTTGTTTGGGATGCTGCACTGCCTCTCCTGTAGGGAAAGAAGGGAGAAGATAAGCTCAGAGCGCAGTTAGGAGCCCAGGAGAAGCAGCTGGTGCTCCTGGGGGCTGCCTGCGGATGAGGCAGTGTCTTCCTGTGAGTGTTGTTCTCGCTGCCACCACAAAGTCCCTTTCCTGGCTGCCGTAGAGCTGTGCAAAAGATGGATTTGGTCCAACCCAAGTCCCAGTTTAACACTGCACACTGAACTGTAGTAAGACTGGAAAAGCATCCATTTGCATTTAACTGTGAGCATCCCATCTGGAACAGGGGAGAACAGGATGTTTGCATTAGCTTTGTGCCCTTGAAGGCCCTGGGCCGTGTTAGAAGAGAACATTGGCAAAGCAGTTGAGAAGAAAGTAGTTCCTCACTGTGGACACACAGTCAGGCAGCTGTACCCCTCCTGCCACTGCAACCTCTTCAACTGGCATTTTCCACTCTCTCTTTTTCAGATAATTTCCCAGAAGGATGAGCACTGTTGGGTGGGAGAGCTGAATGGATTGAGAGGTGAGAACAGGATGGGTTGCACTGGGGAGAGTGGGGCCAGATGCAGAGCATCCATTCATCTACAACAACTGCTCTGGCAGCAGAGGCTGTGCCAGGTACCCAGACTATGTGCCAGGGACAAAGGAAATGTATGAGAGCAGTCATGCAGCAGTGACCTTGTTACTTCCTGCAAACAGTAAGTTTATGCTTCATCCTCCTGGCAAGGGACGGTTGGGTGCATGTCACCACTGCTGTGTGTGGGCACTGTCCTGCAATTGGCTTTCTCGTGCAGCTACCTTAATTATTGTGATTTTGAGGCTGCTTGCTTTGTTTTTGGGGGTTGGGCCCTATGAAGTCTTATTTATTCTCAGCTCCCACTGGGCTTTGTCTAAGGATTTCTCAGTATCTTTTTCAGGCTCATCTCTTTGTTCACTCTTCATAGGTTGGTTTCCTGCAAAATTTGTGGAGATCTTGGATGAGCGGAGTAAAGAGGTACTTAAAAAACCCCACAACTACAAAAAACTCCACATTAAAAAAGGGTTATGTCATAACTGAAAAAAAGGTCGTTGAAAAGAGCCATAGATTTCCTTCCTTCAGTCTGTTTGCTTTCTCTGGCCATTGGGTGCTTTGTGATGTGATCTGGCAGCTTATCTTCCTAAGCCTGTTTGCTCAACCTCCTCATGCTGACCAAGCGGTGAATGAGGGCCCCAGAGGGCTGCCAGGGGCACCTGTGTGGGATGCCTGGGGTTGTAAGGACCCTAGAAATGGAAACTGAGACAGCAGCAGGGAGAGAAGCAGGACGATCCTATGGGCAGTGTTTCTGTCTGCTCCCAGCTGCCTGTGTTCTCTTCTTCCTTTGAGGCTTTACGTATGGATCCTGCTCATGCCCTGTGACCATGACAGTAAATTCTCCCCAAGCAGCTGTGTCCAAGGGGACAATCTGTCTTAGTTCATCTTACAGCTGTCAATGATGAGATGGCACTTATCTATAGCAGATACTTCAATATGTCCTCAGGGTTGGGGTGGTGTATATGAGACAAACAGCTGTTGACCTAAGCAATTTTCAGGGGAAATGGAGAAGGCCCAGTTTTCCCTCTTCTCAGCATTTGGAGAGTGAGGAAGAGCTCAAAGGCTGACCAAGGACTCCCAAGAGAAGCCCCCAGAGAGATGTCACTATTGACATTTCACTTCCTTCCTTCCCCCTCTCTCAGGGCTGGCACTGTAGACGCAGATCACCTCTCTGTGCAAATGTGTCCTGCACTGCTGAGCATTTCTCCTCCTAACTGTGGAAACAGAGAGAATCCCACTTACGGAAGTGTTAACAGAGTGTTAGTGTGATACCTCAAAGTGGTGTACCCCCTGACCTGGAAATTCCTATCTGGTTCTCTTTGTCTTGACTTTTAGCAGCTTAGAGAGTCCCAGAGACCTTCCCAGAGACCTCTCCATACCTTAGCTCAGTCAGCATCACACCTTCACATTCCTGTGTGCCGAACACTGCGGGATGGTGCTGGGGTCACCTGTGTGGTCTGCTGGGTACCACCTAAGCACAAAGGTCCCAGGAGATCCCCTGAAGTAGCACAGAACATGGGGCTTTATGCAAGAGCATGACAGGTAAAGGGGGAAAGGGGTTCTGGCAGGCACCTGGGAATGGAATTGGTCTGTGCAGAGGTGTAGGTGAGTGAACCACCTCCATGTTCTGCTGCTTGCCAGTCATGCTGAGAGATGGCTCTTCCTGTTCCTCAGTACTCCATCGCTGGAGATGACTCTGTCACCGAGGGGGTGACGGACTTGGTGCGGGGGACGCTCTGTCCAGCCTTGAAGTCCATATTTGAACATGGATTGAAAAAGCCATCTCTGCTGGGGGGGGCCTGCCACCCTTGGCTGTTCATTGAAGAGGTAAGATGTCCCAGTTCCTTTCATGGGGCAGTGTTGCCAGAGGGCTGAGGTGAGGGGTTGTAGGGCAGAGTGTGCTGACTGTCCCTCTGCTCCTCTAGGCTGCAAGCCGGGAAGTGGAACGGGACTTTGACTCTGTGTATTCTCGCCTCGTGCTCTGCAAGACTTACAGGTCTGTGCCCTCTTCCTCCATGCTCATCGAACTGATGCTGCTTTGTGCCTTGGCAAGGGTTGTGGTCTGCCCCATCCCCCTGAGGGTGTGGTGTCAGCAGCCTGCTGTGCCTGTGCTGACCTGGGCTGGCAATGGCTCTTGTCCCCTCCCCTGGGCTCCTCTGTTTGCTTCTGGGTCTGTGTTTGGCTTTCCTGTGCCTGTGGGAGCACCTGTGGGCCCAGCAGTAGCACGAGAGCTGTTGGGGTATGAAGCAGGAAGCATACACCTGTGTGTGCCTAAGGTGACTCTGGAGCTAGCTGGGTCTCTGCTGTGATCTTTACAGGCTTGATGAAGATGGCAAAGTCCTCACTCCAGAGGAGCTGCTTTACCGGGTGAGTGCTGCCCCAAGCCCAGCCAGAGCCCAGCTCCTTTGGGGACTTTTCCTGTGGAGACTGTTGGAGGGAGATGCTTGGGAGTCTCCCAGACCTTCCCTTAGCCCCTCTGGTGCACTGGTGAGGGTGGGAGCTCAAGGGAGGGCAGCATTTGGCTGTGTTGCTGAAATGGCTGCCCAGCAGTAACCACACGTTCCCTCCCTGCAGGCTGTTCAGGCTGTGAACATGACACACGATGCTGCGCATGCACAGATGGATGTGAAACTTCGTTCTCTCATCTGTGTTGGACTCAAGTGAGTCCTCTGGCCTTGATACCCTCAGCATTGTGGGTGCAAAGAGCTTGGGAAGGGACAGAGTGGGCTTAAGGGCAGGGTGGTTTCAGTCTTAGGCCACAGCATCGTTTTTCCCCCCTCACTGCATCCACTGGGTGAGACTTGTTCTTGTGTATTGAGCTGGCCTGATTCCTAGCTGGAAGAAGGAGCTCCTATTCATATGGAGCTGGCTTATCCTGTTTACTGGCTTATCCTGTTCCCACTGGGGGCAGGACTGTGGGTGGGGGTCAAGGCTTGGGCTGAAACCCCAGAGGGATGGGGTTTCTTTCCCTGGCTGCAGCTGAGTAACATGCCTCTACCCCATTGTTGCAGCGAGCAGGTGCTGCATTTGTGGCTGGAGGTGCTGTGCTCAAGCCTGCAGACTGTGGAGAAATGGTTCCATCCCTGGTCATTCCTGCGCAGTCCTGGCTGGGTGCAGATCAAATGTGAGCTGAGGTGAGTGTCCTCATGGGCCTTGCCAGTGTCTGGAATGGATTTCCTCCTCTGTGGAAGGTGGTTCTCACTATGGCTGGGTTTGGGCCCTCTCCGGTGGGATGCAGTGTGGGCTGCCCAGACATCCCATCTGCAGAGATATCCTGCTCTCTGCTAAGGCAGCATCAAGTCTCTGGACAGTATTATGTGAGGCACTGTGCCTGCCTGATGCAAGAGCAGAGCTTGGCTCCGAGGCAGGAGCTGCTGTACAACTTCCTGCTGTACACCTTCTCTGGTGGAGAGACTGCCTTTTTGACCCCACTGCTCTCCCTGTTCTTTGCCAGCCACTTTTAAGTCGAAGCAGGAAACAGGGAATGTGCAAGGGAGACAGTTGGACTGTCTTTGGCTGTGAAGGAGTCAGTCACCCACTGACTTCCTGGCTAGGTGAGGGAGTGATGTCAGGGGCTGAAAGTGGCTTTAGTGCCTGAGCTCAACAAGGCAGTCGCTTGGAGCCCAAGGCACACATCCCCATGGCTCCTGGCATCCATGTTCCTGGCCCTCCTGCACTCTGCAAAGCCTGGTGAAGTCCCAGAGGGCTGGAGGAAAAATGCCCTGCCATCACCACTGCTCCAGCCTGGTTGCTGCTGCCATTCAGTGGGGGCTGGCTTTTGTTTTGTCTGCATTGCTGGGCTGCCTTGGACCCCAGTGGCAGCATCTGTAGTCAGAGCAGGTCTGTGTGTGCACACCTCAGCCTGTCATGTTCTCAGTCTGCTGCTGGATGGGAGAGGGTTTCCTCCACCTCTGGGCTGCCATGTCCCACAGCTGCTCTCTCACAGCATGGGGGGGCAGTGCCAGTAGGGCACAGCCAAAGAACCAAGGAGGAGACTGGTTCATGTCTTATGTCATTCTCTCAGCTGGCAAGGGAGCTTCCCCTGCCAACTCCTTAGAGCATTTCTGCTGCAGGACACTTCTCTTGCTCCAGGGAGGGAGAGAGGGGGCTGCAGAACTCTAAAGTGCTACTGGCAGGCGTCTGCTTTCTGGAAGGGAACCTGCAATCTGCCGTTGCCGGCTGCATGCAGCCCTCAGCCAGGCCTCTCTGTGGCCCCCCAGAGCCTGGGGCTGCCCGTGCCTCCCTGTGCTGCTGCACCAGGCTCTGTAGGGGCTGCACTTGAGTCCCATCTTCAAGCTCCTCCTTCCAGCCTGGGTCTGGCAGGATATGAAGCTCAGCGAGGAGGGGGGAAACGGAATGAGTGACTGCTGCTGTATTTTCAACACCATCAAACAAGGAATTTCATCCTTGTAAGCTCAGTGGCATGCCAGCACAAGCTGGGGAGACAGTGTATTTGTGTGCCTGGGGCACCAGTTGTGGGCATGGGCAGGCTGGGAGTGTGGTCTGGGGGGTCTGTTTTAACATTGTTCTCTTCTGTTTGCATTGCAGAGTCCTCTGCAAATTTGCCTTCAGCCTCTCTCAGGACTGGGAGCTGCCAATAAAGAGGGAGGTGAGTAGGTGACATCTCTCATTCTGTCGGGGGCTTCGCTTACTGCCTCCCTCTCCAGCTTTGTGCTTCAGCCTGTCCTCTGCCTCCTCTGGAGCCAGCTCCAGAGGCTGTGGCAGGCTGTGCAGCAGGAGCTGTGTGGCAGTGCTGGCAGAGGGGGCTGTCTACCCTGCCCAGCTGGGGCAGAGGGAAATGACAGGCTCCCTTTCCCCGGTGCTCTCCAAACCACAGGGCCTCTCGCTGTGCCAGCTGTGCAAAGGTGGGAAGTGCCGGAAGCTGTTCTGTGTGTGTGCCCCATGCCTCGGGTGCTTGGGGCTCTGCCCACAGACACGACCTCCCCTTTTCTGGGTGTGGCACTGACCCGGCTCTCTGTGTCGTCCTGCAGGAGAAGGAGAAGAAGCCACTGAAGGAAGGGGTGCAGGACATGCTCGTGAAGCACCATCTCTTCAGCTGGGACATAGATGGGTGACCCCCACCCCGCCCCATCCCAGGGACCTTCTCGATGGCGCACACTCCTCTCCCGCACACCCTCGTGTCTCACCCACTGTCCTTCCCCACCCCACCCACTTGTATCTGTGACAAAATCCCCCCCCGGGGGCTGCCAGACCACCTGGGACAGATGGCAGCAGTGCCAAGAGGCCGAGCTGCAGACCCAAGGGGGGCGACGGTCGAGGGTGATGCTGCAAAGGGACAAGTGTGTTCTGGCTACAAAAACCAAGTGCTCTCTCCCAGCTTTCCACATCTCTGCCACCCCCATTTTCTGCTCTCCTCAGCCCTGCCTCCCCACCAGGGCCCAGGGGAGCAGCCTGGCTGGAGCCATTGTGTGCTGCCCCATGGGCTAGCAGTCATGTGGAGGGGTGTGAGTGTGTCTGTGGCTGGAGCTGTGGGGAAGAGATGGCCCTTGTGGGGTGGCTTTGATCTGTGAGAGCTGTTGCCATTGACAGCTGGCACTGCAGCCGCATGTGGAATTGGGCTGGTGAGAGACTCACTGCTGTAAAGGAGCAGGGAGAGCACATCCCTTCTCCATGCCAGCCAAGAGCTCCCCTCTGCTGGGGGACACTTGGACAAGTTCCTTTGACCTGGAGCTGAGAAAGGGGAACTGGCATCAGCTTCATCCCACCTCCCTGGCATTGATGTGGGGTGTTGACAAGAGTTGCCCAAATTTACCAGCTTGTTACCACTGTAACAGCTTTAGGGGATGGTCCTTGTCTCCTCTGGGAGCAGACAAAAACCACCTCTCCCCTAAACAAGAGTGTTTCATGCTGTTGTTTTAGTCTCTAGATGATTTTTACTGCTAACCAAAAAGCTGTAAATTTTCTCCAGGAACATGTATATTTTGGCACCGTTGTAGCTCAGGACAAGGTTTAGGTTGGAGCTGGCTCAGGGAGACTAACCCGTCCTCACCCTGCGATGGCAGCGGGGACGCAGGTCAGGAGTGGAGAATTGCTGCTTTGTGGTGGTGGCTCTGGATATGGAGTCTGTGACTTTCTACTGAAAGCGCTTGTCTGTGAGCACAAACTACTGATGGGATGACACTAGATTCTTACTTTCCTTTATTTGGTGGGTTTGTAAATAAAAACTGCGTCTTGGGAGAGTGCTGGGCTTTGTCTTATTTTTTGACAGGGCCAGGACTCAGTTTAATTTTTCCTTTCTTCCATTTGACAATGGTGATCCCACTCCTGCGCTGGCACCGAGAGAGCTTCGTGCGTCAGAGCAGCCCACAAGGTCAGGGAGCAGCCAGGGCAGAGCCAGTTCGGCTGCCAGCAGTGGCAGCCCTGCCTTGCCTCTGCACCACAAGCCTTCCCTAAGAGCAGGTCTGCAGCAGAGCCCCAGAAAAGCAAGAAATACTGGAAACTGCAGGTTGTAGGGACACTGCAGGAGGAGGGCCCTTAGGAAGGGGAGGGAGGCTGTCAGAAAGCAGGACTGGGTGGTGGGGACAGGAGTGTTGTCTGTACAAGAAGTGTCTGGAAAAAGCAGGTGTAGGCTGAGCTGCAAAGTTGGACAAGGCACAAGCCCTTGGGAGAACTGTGTCCAGAAGTCCAAGCTCATGGGAGGGTGGAAGTTGCAGCCTATGTACTAATTGGAAAGCAAGTGTTTTCAGTGAAGATAATTCCTTTGGAATGTGGCTGTGGAAGGGGCAGTGTCACCTCACCACCACCTGTGGTCCAGACCAGCCTGATGGGCTGGGGGAGACTGTAACAGCTGCCCCTGGTAAAGCCTGCTTCTGGTTGCAGGGTAGGAAATTTCCATACACTGAGGGAATCTCCCTGCAGCTGAGAAGGATGAGCCACCACCATCTAAGCTGCTTTTTTTCAGGTTTGAGAAAGACACACAGGAATCACCCACCCTTAGCTGAAAAGGGCAGAGTGGCCCCAAGCCCTCCCACCAGCATAGCAGAGAAGGTTTTGAGAACGTGGCTGTTTGGAATTTTTTTAATAAAATGGATTTTTTTCTTCAAATATTTGTAACTGAAAAAATAATTCAATTTAAAGATCAATTCTCTCCCCCATTAACTTGTCACTTTTATCCTTTTCCAGTTGAATACTCGCTCTGGATCTGATGCCCCAACACCATCCAGCTGTGATGGTGCCGATCACCCCTCGCCATTGGCTGCATAGTGGAAGGGAGAGTGCGTGCTAGTCAAATACACATTACAAACAAGTAGTGGTTACAGCAGAAAGATTCAGGATTACATTCAAGGTAGAGGCAGAACATCAGACGTCATTTTTCCCAATGGGTGCAAAAATGTATGTCCAGGGGAAAACCTCTTCCGACAAAGAACTACTGAACTATTATTCAAACAAATAATAGTAAGAAAGCAGAGAACTGGGCAAGCCTGCTCTGGGCACTGCTTGGGAAAAAAAGACTTTCTAACATTTCCAGGGCTGAGGCACCACCTTCTCCTCTGCCCACAGGCACAGGGCTATCGCTCGCTCTCCTGGCAGAAGCCCCTCATACAGAGGGACTCTCAGGGGTCAGCCAGGCTCCTCAGGACGTGAGGCTCATGGTTCTGTATCCTCTGGGCTCCATGAAGCCCTTCAGCCCTTCAGCCAATGCAGGTTAGGTAAGGTCAGGGTCACTGAATTCTTACAGTTCCACACCTGATGGTGGATGGGTGGAGGTGAAAGGAAGCAGCTGTGTGAGCTCAGCCTTTCACCAGCAACCTCTGGAAGGGCTACACTGGTAACAGGCCTTGGCATCTCTCTGCCAATGACTGGAGTACCTGGCCAAGGGCAAGAAACCAGGGTTGGGTCAGGCCAGGACTGCAGCTGGAGTGCTCCCACCTTCCTCTAGGAGCTCATTGCACTTGATTGATAATTTCCTTCTTTAATGGCTGCAGATTTGTAATTATTTGTACAAAAGAAATCACACAGCTGTTTTTTGGTGGGGCTACTGCAACTATGGGCTAAAAGAACGTGATTTTGCTTGAGTCTAACAAACAGGCTGCCTCCCCTTAGTATTTGGGAGATCCTCCCACTCCCCCCATACTTTCCTCCTTAGAAACTCCTTGCCTCCTGCGCACACAGCTGGGCAGCTGCCCTGGAGGAGCTGGTGAGACCTCTGTAAGGCGATTGCTAAGTACTCACTGCTCCCAGTGAGCACCTGGGCTCCACCACGAGAGAATGCAGAGGATAAAGGGAGTGCCCACCAGTCTCTTTTATTCTGATTTTTAGGATGTGACACTGTAGCTTGAGCAATAGAAAGCCTAGGGGGAAGGGGGGTGTCCTCCCCAACCTGGACACTGAGGGAGACAGGTAAGAGGCTCCAACTTGCTTACAGCTCAGGGCCAGAGGAGAGAGGAGGGGACAGAAATGAAGAAGCTGCCAGCAGGCTCCCCCTGCAAATGATTAAGAAAGTGGCTGCCCATGCAGTTAACAAGCAAATGGGGCTCAGAAAAGCAGGAGTATCTCCCAGCTGCAAACAGGCATGACCCTACCCAGCTGCCAGTTCAGTGGCTGAGGGAGAGCACATTGTGCAGGGTTGGCATTCACCTGCCTCACCGCGGAGCAGAGGTACCAGCACCCCTGTGACACAGCCTCCCCCTGAGGACCAGGTACCAAAGGTGCAGGGAAGCAGCATGTGGCTCAGAGCTACGCCTCCCCAGCAGGAAGCTCTGCAGCCCAGTATGTGGGAATGGTGGGGGACAGCATCCTCAAGGAGATATTGAGAAGGATGGCAGTTGATCCTTTCATTGCCTGAGCAGGTCAGTACCTCAGTCTGCATGACTTCAGAAGCCACAGCTTCTGAGCCACCTCACTCAGCCCGAGCAGCCTGGACTCAGCTTAGGGACAGCCTCAAGGCAAGGTGGCCACATCCACCTAAGCCATGTCCCACCTGCTCAGTATGGCCATGAGTTACTACTGATGCAGGAATTTTCAAGTAACGGGAGTAACAGCACAAGAGTGAGCCACAGGCCTGGTGTTCCACCACAGAGCCCTGCCCAAGGATACCATTGTCATGGCTCTGAGGTCCTGGGTGCTTGTCCACACACTCCTCAGTCTGTAGTTCCCCCGAGGCATCAGCCTGGGGCTCAAGAGGGACACAGGGCAGCAGCTCAAAATAAGCAGCCATTTACTTTTGTCTTTCACCCTGTGGGACTGGAGGGAGGGAAGAGCAGAGGTCAGCTGCCTAATACTTGCTTTCAGGCTCCTCCCCAGCAAGGGGCTCTCACAGTCTCCGAGCTGGGACCTGTGCTGTGCCACACAACACCTCTCTTGCAGTCCCACTTCCCCCTCCTCACCTACTGGGTCCGACATCCATCCCCAGCTGCTGCTTTCCACTGGGGCATGTGCTGCAGTGAGGCACCAACACAGTGAAGGCAGGAGACAGATTGCACATGGCCCCCAATGATACGTTACCAGCTGTGCCCCTCACCTGTTCCCCAGGACACACCGGTGCTTCCATGTCCCTGCCCCAGGCTGACTGCCTTGCTCATCTGGGGATGTCACAAGTGCCTGGGAGCCGGGGGGCAATGGGCTGTGCCTGACAGCAGTTTTAACATATAAGGACCTGATTTTAGCACCTTAAAAAAACAGTTTTGCAGCCCAAAGCAAGTGAAGCAAGCAGGCAGGCCAGCAGGCCTCTGCCAAGCTCATCAATATTTGGGAAACCAGCTTAGACATTACCAGGTTGGTGGGGAGCCCTGGTTCCCTTTGGCTACAAATGGAGAGGGTGCCTGTTCTGCCCAGCTCCTCCCAGCCCTGTGGCAGACCAGACCCTCCCCTGACAGACGGCAGGGGCTGCAGAGGGCAGCTGATCTGGGCCCCAGGCAGCCCTCCTGCCTTTGTGTCCTGCTCCAGAGGTAGAATCCCCTTCCACAACCGTTAAGACCAGCCATGCTGGGGCAGCACAACCCCCTTTATCTGCCAATCCCAGGAAGACGCAGAGTGCTGCTTCTGGAAACAGCTCAGGCCCAGTCATGCTCTGTCCCACGTGAGGGAACAATGTGCTGCCATTGCTGCTCCTGCCTGGAGGAAGAGGGCCTGCTGGCTCAGCTCCCACCCTGGCTGGGCCAGGCTGTGTGGAGTGGGCAGGAGGCCACCAGCCCCACAGCTCCTCCTGCCTCTTGTCCCCCACCCCCAGCAGCTGTTCTCCCTGCCCTGGCCTGGCCCACTGCCAGCTTCATGCAGGAAGGACACCGTTAGGGGAGGAGTACAAATACTAGGAGCTCTTTCTTTTTTCTTTTTTTTGGTTGACTGGCCTCTTCCCCCTGCATGCCTGTGCCCTCCCACTCCCATTCCCTTCAGTCTTTGCTCACAGAATTACAAGCAAGAATCCCAGTGCAGCTGCAGATCATGTCCATCAAGAAAGTCTGTGGAAAAGAGGCTGGGAGCCGTGGTGCTCAAGGGAGCCAGGCTCATGACAGACCCCCCTGGCAGCTCCAGCCAGTCCATGCTGTCCAAGTTAGCCTCAGCCAGATCCAGGGTTATGCCCCCAGACGGCTCGTGAGCAAAGTGCAATTCCGAGGTGTCCATAGGTGAAGGCGGGTGGTCCAGGATGGCCGAGCTGCTCAGCATCTCACTGTGGAGGTCATCAATGAGGGACAGGGGCTCCGGCCCGTCGTGGCCTGCTGTCAGCAGCGGGAGGCCGGTGCTGCTCTCCAGGAAGTCCTCCAGCCGGCCCACGGGAACCGGCTGCCCCAAGGACACCGGCACTGCCAGCTCAGAGGAGTGGTGGCTGCTGGCTGGTGGGGAACAGGCTGGGGCCACAGGTGGTTCTTTCCCAGCTGGGGATGACTGATCCTTGAAGTCAGCAGAAATCTCTGTACAGGGAACAAACAAGCCAGGTAAGGAAAAGTCTGGCTGAACATAAGAAGGATCCCTCCCACCCACCAGGGCCACAGGAACCCCCAGACTAAGCCATCATTGACCACCACCTGGGATAAGGAAACTCCTCCTGTGTCTGTGCTTGCCTTACTATGGGGAGTTTTCAGCCCACCTCCATGAAATTCCATCTCTGCCCGGTATCTCAGAAGTGATGTGCCCAAATCTGATGCAGCAGAGCCATTGAGAATCACAGAACCATACTAAGGCCTGACTGACAACTCCCTGAGTGCCTTAATGACTACTGCCAGTGCTAAAGGCACTGGAAGAGGCACCAGAGAAAAGAGCAGGGCCATGAGAGACTCTCCCCTCGGTGCTCTACAATCCCCAGACTTGGACCCAGGGACTATGGGAAATGCTGGCTTTGTCTCCTTACCTCCACTTTCGATGAGGATATCAAACAGGTCATCCATCTGCTGGCTGGAACAGCCATTCTCCTGGGGAGAGCAAGTGCAGGATTAGCTTCCTATTTACCAGCAGAGTTTCCACCTCTAGCAACACCCTTGGCTGCTGGCTCTCCTCCCTTGCCCCAGGGATGGGGCTGTTTTCTAGCAAGAATGAGCACACCGTGAGTATGGCACCAGAGTTCTCTGTAACCCAGGCTGTTAATGGCTGGCAAAGTATGGTCAGCAATGCAATGAATGGCTTGGGATTTTTACCTGTGATTTAGGGTCCACCCCAAACCCTCCAGAGGAAATTCAACAAGGAAGGTGCAGTTTTATCTCCATTCCCTATCACTGGCCCCAACTAAGTAGATTCATAATGGCAACTTTTCATCTGCTCTCCAAGGAAACCAGGGAGAATAACTGCTCTCACCTGGGCCTTCGGCTGTTGCTTCATGGCCTCTTCATAGCCTGGTGGTGGCTCTTTCATTGGGACCGAGGGAACAGGAAGAGGAGGTGGAGGCGTTCCGAAAAGCGGCGTGTGCTGTTGCTGCTCCAGGTCCATCTGGGAGGGGGAAGGGGCAGCAGGAGAGCCAGGCTGCGATGAGGACTGTTTAGAATGAAAGCAGAAGAGGGGATGAATGCAAATCAGGGAAAAGTCCACATCAACTCCCATCTCACGGCTGCTTTGAGAGACCATCACCTCCCGCTGTGAGCACTGCACAGTGGTCTGCCTTTTTCCCTGGACTTTGTGCCCTATGCCCTGGCTGCAGGGGAAGACAACAAAATTCCCCTCCAACTCACAGCTGGAAATCTTTAGCTGATTTTTCCAATGCTAAAGCAGCCACACCACAAACCACCTCCTCACTTCTCCTGGACAGGGAGAGCCTCATCTGTCCAAGTGGGGGATTCCTCCAGCACTTTGGAGAAAAAGGGCACTTCCCTTGTGTGTTCAGCCTACTCTCTGCAATATACCCAGGGCTTGTCTTCTACCCGCCTCCCTCTGCAGTGCCTGCCTTGGGGTCACAAGCCAGCTTCACTTAGCAGTAAGTTTCACAGCCTGATGGTGGGCAGAGAGCACCACAGCACTCAGCAGCACCAGAGATCCAAAGGAAACCCCAAGTGTTGCAGGAAGTGGTGCTCATGACTCAGCTTTACCAGATGAATCAGCACACAACTGCCCATAGGAACAGCTGAAATGAGGATCAGGCCTTTGCCTCTACAGCAGCTATGCATGACCCACACGGAAACTTGCTCCCCTGGAGCAACAAACCCTGGGCAGGAGTTGAATGCTACTTCCAACATGTGTATGTGATGATGCCCTTGCCCATCCTCTTTTCCCTGGAAAGCTGCTCCTCTCTTCTGTGACCCACAGGTAAAGCAGTGACCCTAGATCAGCTCTGCTGGCTGGGGTTCCCTCTTCCTGAGAAACCATCGCTATGGCACAGCCCACTGGGATGGGCTGGGAGGGTGCCTTTTTTGACACCCACGGTGTGCTGCTTTTGCCAGAATTTTCAGGGATTGCTTATAGAAACCATTGGGGAAGAAAGGCTGCAGGTTTGCAGGTATTGAGAAAGACAATCTGGTGTGGGCCAGCTGCCCTGTGACCACCTGCACACCTGGCTTCTGACCCTACAAGGAGGCAAAAGGATTGAGAGAGTCAGTACAGATGCCTCTGCAGGAACATAGGCTAAGGGACTCTGAGGAAAAAGGTCCCTTCGTTTACACTCTGCACTTTCTCCAAGGTCTCAAAGCAAACCAAGGCACCGACCCTTTGCAGAGTAGATATCTCCCTCTAAATATACTAGAAATTACTTCTGTCTTCATATCTTTTCCAAGAACTGACTCAGAAATGATCCTCCAGGCTCTAAAAACTCTTCATTATCTTTCTGTATCTTAATTATGAGTTAGAAAGACAGCTAAGCAGACTAGAAAGGGAGGAGATGCACAGCAGAACCTCTTTACAGCTGGCATCTGGATAGGGGTAAAGGCAGAGGTGTTCTCTTTCCTGAAGCAGTATAGCACTTCACAAAGAGGTGATTAACAAGCATGCTCAAGGCAAGGGAATTGATAAGACCGCATGCTCAGCAGTACTGGACTAAATGGTCATAGCTCTTTTACCCCTCTGAGCTCACAAGCCCCTTCAGCAGCAGACACACTGCCCACATCACCCTCTCTCCATGCAGCAGCCATCTTTTCTGTTCAGCAGCACTCCTTCAAAAATCTGGGACACCCCTGCGAATCATGGCTGCCCACTCTGGGCCCTCGGTTTTCTTAACCCACAGACAACACCCACTGGCATCTGCCTGGGGGTACAAACCCTGGCAGCAGGCAAACAAAACCAAGGGAGAAAAGTGAGCAAGCCATGAGCTACCTTAGATTGGTTTGGTCTTCTGGGCTGCTGCTGCTGCTGCTGCTGCTGCTGCTGCTGCTGCGTGGGCTGCTGAGGGGTGTTTGCAGGTACCTGACACGGCGGTTGGCTGGAAGTTTTAGCGGATGATGATTGTACGCTCTGCAAAGAAAAGGGTATCCATAGCAGGTTATTTCCCAGACATTACATGGACACGGGGCTTAGGTTTCTTACAGGATTTGTAAGTTTGTTTTTCCCCACTCTTTATTCTTTATGAAATTCAATCCCCTTTCACTGAGCAGTGATATCAGATTGGGTGCGATTCAGAGCCCTAAGAGAGGAGCACCAGCCTAAATCCCTGGGCTACCCACAAAACGCCTCAAGGGCTGCCAGACCTGACACAGGAGCTGTGCTCCTGTGGAACAGCAGTGGAGTTCAGGTGAGATACTCTGGAGTATCAAGGATGACACTGGATGCTGGTGTTCAGACAGCTGCCGACATCTCGCCTGCTATGCGGCAAGCGTAGCCTGCTCAGTGCCTGTCCCTGATGGCAGACACTGCCACTTGCTCTGCAGAAAGTGCAAGAAATGTATCAGCAGAGAATGAAAATTATCTTTGATGTCATTGAAGGTGCTGGAGTTTGACTTATGCCATGAAACCTGGGCATATTTATCCCTTCCTGGAAGGAACACTTGGAACACTTCTGTTAAGTGCTGAGCTCATGCCAGCAGGGGAATAGTAAATCATCTCTGATGAAAGACTCTGTTAACACTGAAATAC
This sequence comes from Erpornis zantholeuca, assembly GCA_013400515.1. Lineage (NCBI taxonomy): Eukaryota > Metazoa > Chordata > Aves > Passeriformes > Timaliidae > Erpornis > Erpornis zantholeuca. The sequence continues at coordinate 61,201 of VZTN01009093.1, read as the reverse complement.
TGACACGCATTAAAACAAAGAGCAGCCAAAAAGCAGTCTGCTCGCAGGGTCTGATTTCAGCTCTTGGTAGATAAGATGACCCATCTATCACTCCAACTACGATCTCTACAGTAAAGTACAAGAGGTGAAATACACTCCGCTCATTTTACTACCACGGGCAGAGTTGTTCTTTCAAAAACTAGTGAACTGTGGCAGCAAACCCTTGTCATCCAAGCCTGAGGTCCTGCCTGACAAAAGGCAGAACCATGTGTTTGAAAGAATGCTGAACAGCCTGTGATGCACAGAGCCAATCGTGCACTGCTGTACACAGCTCATCATTGTCCATAGTTCAGTCTTTTTGCTGAAGATCTGCTTACACTGCTCTGTTTTACAAAGCCACGATCTAGCAGCCACCGTAGTGAGCAACTCAACCCTTTCAGTATTTACTGCACTGAATTTCCATCCCATTAAGTCATCCTATGGTAACCAGAGTGGGAAGAGGAGACAGGAACCCAACTGCCCGCAGCAGTGATGGGATCCCACCCTTGCCTACCTGCAAGGGTGGGCAGCTGCTCCCTGCCTTTCCATGGGGAGAGAGGCCCTGCCTCTCGGCGCTCTGCTTGGTCACGGTGAGGACAATGTGGGTCCCTGTGGAGTCAGTGATGAGGGTGGGGGGAGGGGTGCCCTTGATGAGGTCACTCAGGGCGCTCCCTTGCTGGCCAAGGAAAAGCCGCGGGCTGTGGGACTGGCATGGCGGCTCTGCTTCCGTGGCTGGCACCTCCTGCTTCACCATCACGGCTTTCTTTGGCACTGGGCTTGGATTCAAAGTGTCCATTTGGCTAGCGGTTGGTGCAGGGCTGAATTGGTCTGTTTGGCCACTGGATTGCTTCGCAGACTGGCAACTCAGGAAACCGTTTTCACTCTTGACCTGGGTGCCAAATGCTCCTGGTTTGGAGGCGAGGGCTGTTCCTTCTCCCGCGGCTGTTGGGGCAGGCTGTAACTGCTGAGAGCGCTTCTCCTGCTCCAGCTGTAGCCTAAGCATCTCCACCAGCTGCTGCTTCTGTTTCAGCATGCGGGTGAGTTCCTCGATCTGCTTGTCCTTCTCCTGCAGCATCTGGTCTTTGTCCCTAACTTCTGCATCTCTGCTGTTACCAGTGCTACACCGCTCTGACCTGGTTGCCGCATTCATGCTACAGGAGGCGGACTTGGAGCTTTCTTCCTTCACTAAGAACTGCACTGGAGATGTCTGCAAGGTGAGCTGGGTCAGAGGTGAAGTCACCATCTCTCCAAAGGTATCTCCAGTGCCCGAGTTCTCGTCTCCTGTGCTCATTTGCGACCGCTCAGAAGGAGTTGGAGAAACAGGAGGAGTTGAGCCTGTGCTCCCAAACTTCATCACGCCGCCCCCAGTCACTGTGGCCACAACTACTTCTGCTGGTGCAATGCCAGTGGTGACCAGGGCTGGCCCTGTGCTCAGCCTGGCAGTTGGGAAGGCCACCACCACTTCGGCAGCTTTAGGGAGGACGGCTGCTGTGCTGGGCTTGGGAGTGGGGGTTGTTTGGCCGGCTGCACCGTTCTGCTCTTGGTAAGCTCGGAGACGCTCAATCAGGTCCGTCTTTGTGCCCGAGACAGGCAAGGCCCTTAACTTCAGCTCTTGCTTCAGCTCTGCTACCTGATATGGGGGAAAAAGAGGACAACGTTAAGAGAACATACACTTCTAACTGAACAACTATCAGCAGCTACCAGAGCTATGACACAAAGGACTAAACATCTTCCTGCAGGCCAACAAACTCGCACTTCAGGTACAGACTGCAGGGTGGCAATCCCAGCTGCTATCACTAACTCCTGTCAGTCCAGCTCAGCCCTGCTCCAGGGCAGCAGCATCGTTTGGTACTGCCCACTGACAAGGGCAAAAAGATCATTTACCTTCATCTCATCCAGGTTGGCAGGGAGAGGGCCAGGCTTGCCCACCGCAGCGTTACTGTTTTGTCTCATCAGCCCACTGGAACCAGAGGATACAGAAGATGTGCTGCTGACGGTGGCAGAGAGATTGCGTACGGCAGGGGCACCGGCACCACTCTGCTGCTCTCCTGGAGGCCTGCAGGAAAAGAAAGAACACAGACATCAAAACCCCAGTGAAAGACACCAGAGGTCCTCAGTGTCGACAAACACACGTTCATAAACAGCTGGGTCACCAGTGCTACCCTAGACACTGAAGCACACCAATGCTCTCAGCTTATATCCATGTCCCTTGCTGTGCCGACTCACTTCAGCTGCTTTTGTCTGATTCATCTCACACTGGCTCTTTGCGAGGCCCTCTAGAACCTACTCTAGAAGATTGAGTGTGTCACACCTGTCACACCCAGTGGCCACCCCTCAAACCCAGCACACCACGTCTCTGGTAACAGTACTGGGGAGCAAGTGCTTCCTAAGAGAGCTGCCACTGTGGATCCGTACTTTGGTGGGGCTGGCAGGATGGTCTGGTAGTTGTAGTGCTGCTGCTGCTGGTTGAGGATCTGAAGCTGGAGAAAGAGCTGCTGCTGCTGCAGTATTTTGGCATAGGATGAATCCATAGGAGGAGCTCCCTTGTCCTGCTTTTGGTCCGGGGGAATATACTGATGGTATTTAAGCTTCTTGACTTTCGGCTTTAACTCCTTGGCTTTTTTACTGCGCTGAGACTTCTCACTAGCAGACTTGGGCTGGCTTTGCTATTCAGAAGAAAAAGAGGAAGCAAGTAAGAACAGAAACACTAATATAGCCTAACACCCCATGTAAACCAGAACACACACTGGGATTTTAATTTTGACATTCTCTAGTTTGTTCACCTCAGGGTCTTTCCATGCTTCTCTAACCGAGATAACGTTACAGACACAGCACCGGCAGCAGCTTACACTGCACCATAATGCAGGCCACCTTTCCCAGCACACCGGATCATCTGCTCATCCAGTGCAGACTCATTGACTCTAATTATAGAAAACACTGATTGTTTCAAAACATTCTGCATTCAGCACCCATTTTACAGAACATGAATTCTGCTTTCCATGGAGCAGAAAATCAGATTAAATATGTTACAATTAGTGTCAGAGGAAAACATTAGTGAGAAATGTTTCCTTCCTTTGCATCTGTTAATCTAATACTTCCAGCTCCAAACCTGCTTAAAAGTAACCATCTTATCTTCCTTCAGACTACAACAATGAAGACATCAGCCAAGATAGTACCTTAATGAGTGTTGGTGGGGGCTTGGCAGCAGTAAGAGCCACTCCATTGGTAAGACTAGAGGGCAGAAGAGGTGGAGGTGGCAGTGGCGGAGGTGGCTGCTCAGGTAGGAAAAGAGTTTCACAGGAGTCTGCGCTAATCTGTAACTGGGATGAACCCTGCAGGGACAAAAAAAGGCATCGTGAATACACACAAGAGGAGGGAAATAGTTTAATAGAGTGCAGGAAGCATCCACCTAGAGGGAAGGAGCACAGGTTTCAAATCTTTAACCAGACTCCTTTAACCCACTACTTCAGTTGTCCCTGAGAAGTAGCACAACTTCTTAGGGAAGAAAAGGAATCAAAATCCCACTTCTGTATCTTCCAGCATTGCCTGCTGGGATCAGCTGCACACAGGTTGTATCACAACAGGCAATGGCTGCCTCCTTCCCCACACAGCACCACGAGAGGGTTTCTGAATCACCAGAGGAGGATGCCACTGACAGCACACAGAGCTAAGACCCTAGCGAAATCTCACAGATTATATGTCTTAGGAAAGCCTTAGTCTCACTTTTTAGGATCCTCTGCCACAAATTAGCATGAAGCTCCAGGGCACTACAGGAGGCCTCCACATTCTCACCTGAGCTAGTGATGTGCCAGTGGTGCTAGGGAGAGGCTCACAAATCCGGGAGTCCATCGGCGATGGGACAGACCCTTGGGACTCATGGCTGGCTGGCTGTTCTGGGGAGAGGGCATCACTGCTGTCCTCATCAAAGGAGGAATTGTCTGCAACCTTTGGGTAGTTCACCTGTCCAACTAAAAACACAAACATCAACTGTGGTCTGTAAAGTGGAGTCAGAAATTACTTTCCTTGACACTATATGTTTCACAAAGACAACGACGGCATGGAGAGAGTTGTGCTTAAAGCACCAGCTAAAAATGAGAGAAGAGAGTCCCACCTGGATCAGGCTTAAGTGTTTACTTTCCTTATCAGTAGAACAAAATGATGCAGAGTGGAGTGAACCATTTCCCTTGCTTCTTAGCCAGGCAAGATCAGTGAGTGTAAGAAGAGATACTTAGGTCTGCCCAAACCCAGCTCTGTGGCATGGCTTATTTCACTATCATCTGGCACCAAAGAAGAAGACTGGACAGTATAAGGTTGATTCATGGTTTCTTTGGTGTTCCTCCTGTATAGTGGAAGGTAGAATCTCTCTTGGATTCTTCTGTCTTGGAAGACAGAATCCCAAATTGTCCTCTGGTCTTACAAGCAACAAGGGCTACAGATTAAGTGATGGCCCTGGCTGCTATTAGCATTTCTGTCCATCTACATGCCCAGTAGATAAAGTCACATGAGTGTACATTTGTAATGTACCAAATTTTTTTTAGACTACATTTTCTCAAATTAATCCTACTAAGCAGGGAAATACTGTCATTTGCACCTCACCTAAAATCAAGAGGAATCCAGAGATGTACTTTGCCCAGTCAGAAGGAAACCACATATCTTATGGTTCAGTTACTAAGTTCACCCTTCCTCAACTACTTCTTGCTCAATAGTGAAGCCAGGCTCTCCCACAACACTGTCCTTTTCCTTTTTTATGGAAAGTATTCCACCGTGCTCACAGTTGTGTCCCATTTGTCTTTACAGTAGCTGTGCGTGTTTGAGGGGATGAATAACCAGAGACACACAGACTGCTCAGTCTGGGGAGATGGGAAAGAACACTGCTGAGGCACTGGGAAGGCTATTCCTCAGCATTCCTTTCAGCCCTTGGAATGGCACTGGCATGATTTACATCTGTTCTGGTTTATTTTTAAAGGGGTTGAATCCTCTGAAGTTTTTGAGTTCACAGACATCTTTTGTTTCATCACACCTGTTTATATTCTGTCTCTCCTCATGATCTAAGTCAGTGGGTTCTGCCTGACCATGTTGTTGACAGGTTATACTGAGAGCGGGATTTTAAGGAGACAATCTAGGGAATACAATCTTCAACAGTCTTTCAAGTCTTTAGGGCACACAATTACTTTCACATTATTCTGGAATGTCCACATTCTCTGTGATTTAATGTCTCCATAGCATTATCTGGGCCAGAGGGAGATCTGCTTTTCCAAATCCTTGGGCTGAAAGTCTGTGATTCTGGGCCAGGAAAATAAGACCAGCCATGGGATTGCACTCTCTTAGACATGCAGGTGAATTGATAAGTAATCACAGCCACATTTGGGAAATGCTCTCCACAAAGATCCTCCTCTGACCTTACCAATAATAGCTTCCTTCAGGCTCGATTCCACAGGCAAGATGTTCTTCTCCACCAGCTCCATGGGCCCTGGCCTCTGCGCTATCTTCTCATTGAGGTCATCTGCCAGTCTGGCTCTCTTCAGCTTCAGCTGCTTAGCCTGCAAGGAGGGTTCAGCTGAGGTCTCTGTTTGGGGGAAAGTAAATAAGATGGCATAAATCCAACAATGGTCAACCCATACCCTTCAGCAGTACTTTAATTCTATTCAGAAAGGTAACTGTAGGTAACAGTAGATAACTGTACAAAAAAAGAGGTGATAGATAACAACAGAAATGCAATATAAAGATATAATACATACTATATAGGTTAGTATTTATCTTTATGTATCTTTAGGTTATAAAGATAACTACAGTGGCCCTTGTGACAAATTCTCTGTTCTCAAACTGATGTCACCCAATTCTCGGTCATCTTTTCCCTCTGGTTGTGCCCCAAGCTTGGTGCTTAGCAGCAGCACAGCACTCCCTCTCTGAAGCTGAGGTTCATTATTAATCAGATCAAATCTGCCTTGCTCCCTCTTGGATATTTTACAGAGTCTTCCCTTAGTAGAAGGTCATTCACTTCAGTAGAAGTCCAGGGTCATTCTATTTCATTGTTGCTCAGCTGCATAAAACTGCACAATTTGAATTCACACAGGTTCTTCTGACAGTAATCTCCAAGCAAGCAGCGTTGAATCTCTCCCAAGGAATCATGCAACAGGCATGATCTTCTGCCTGCTCCCAAGTGGAAGGAAGCTTTGGAGGTCAGTGGCAAAACAGAAAGCTGTAAAAAAAGTAGTTATGATAAAGTTTCTTTTCAATGTTTCCGTGTTCAGCATGTGCCATACCTTCCAGAATGTGCATCCTAACCAGCTCTGATCTCTCTGGACGGGACCGGATTTTGCGTTTCAGATAGTCCTCTGTCTGTAGCAAAAACAGACAAGCAAGAACCTCTTTCAGCTGATCAGACATAGGAGTGAGGTAATCTTGAACAGCACAATGAAAAGAAACAACCATCTTTAGCTGTTACTGAGATCTAAATAAGCACAGAACAGAGAAGGGGCCTATCTTCTGTCCCAGAGCACCCAGAAAATGAGCTTACTCTAAGGATGACCTTCCAGTGCAATTATCTCAGTCAATTGTGCAATGCTGCCCCACAGAACAGAAACTGGGAAGGACTTCCTCAGGAGCTGAAGTCTTCTCTTCCTGCTGTATGCACCACTACTTGTGTCAGGGTAACATCCATGAGATTTCTTTTTACATTAAGGATTAATGCAATGGTTCCATTGCTCACAGAAAATACTTTCACATACTGCTGGCATTCAGGGCTGACTTGTGGTTTGGGCATACTCTTTGATTTGATTAGAGATATGTTATTTGTTAAGCTAAAGACCCCATGCAGTCCCTTGGGGGACAGAATCTAAATGCTGTGACTTCCAGAGCTGCTTTTAGCTGTGTCTTTGGAGAATGTGTTACAGAGATGACACCAACAGGCTGAACATGCTACTCTTCACACAACTGAGGAACAGGAATCTGGAAGCGGTGGGTAATAGACTGGTAAGTACTGCCCATCAGGAGGGTCCTTTAGAGAAAGTAAGTATTAAAGTCAGTCAGAAAACTGCACCATAGTTGCTCAACTGCCCACATAAAATATTAACTTAATAAAGTTTTAGGAAAAAAAGAGGAGAAATAAACAAAAGCCCTTTGGTGACTGGTCTTAATGCAAAGCGCCCTGTTCCAATCCTTCCACAGTTTAAAGGGCCTCCATTAAAGGTCTTAAACACAGCTGTTATTTTTTTACTTATGTTGCTTTCACTTTTAAAACAAAACTTAGTCATAACAAGTTTCATTCCACTGTAGGCTAATCAGAAAAAATATCCCCAGAGGCCTTCTGAGGAACAGAAATTATCAAGAAACTCCCCAGTTAGAAAAGGTGGCACATGAAGTGTGATGCCTGGCTTCCTCTTTCTATAGAGCCAGAAGTCTGTGATTTCAGTGTCACAAGATTTTGGGGGGGGACTCTCTCTATTCAATTTTGAATTTCGGGTCTCCTAGATAAACAATTGCATGTGCAGGTAACAGAGAAGCTTTTCTCAAAGGTGGAACTGAGCTCCACATGGTAAGAGCATTTAATAGCATTTAAGAGCAAAACAGACACCATAAAAATAAAAATCTCAAGCGTATGGACAGTGGGAAAGGAGAGTATCAGTGACTTCCAGAAAGATGACTCTAGGGAAAATCCAGGCACCATATTCAATGGCTTTTAGGCACAACTCGTTCATTGAGGGTTAACCAGCACCACATGCAAGCTGCAGAACACCCCATCCAACACACCTCTGACTACAGAAAACTGTGTAACATCCAGAATATAAACAATTCCCTTCTGCATCTCATTAGCCCAAAACACAAGACATACAATTCCTGACTTTCCCAAAACACTAAAGATTTTATTGCATCTTACCCTGGCCCGCTCCAAACTCCTTCTTTGTTCATGAAATGCAGCTGGACTTTTCAGAGCTGTGGAGAGGAAAAACATTCAGCAAATTAATTAGAATGATGGAAGTTCTCTCACCGCACAACCTTCAGGCCAACTAAGTGAACAAAAGCACTGCAGCAACTGCTTCCTGCATCTTCCAACACACTGAGGCAGATCTCCAGCTGGTACAAAGCAATGGGAATTGCCATACTCTGTCTGACAGCACAGGGACACAGGAACTGACCTGAAATTTTTGTGGGCCACTGGAGAGTCTAATACAGGTACTAACCACTGCTCCCAAAAGTTGGGTCCAAGAACATGATTCAAAACCAGCCCCTCAAAAAATGCCTTTTACAAGCTTCAACAGATAGTAAGGTATCTCAGACCCTTATGGGAAGAAAACACTCTGAAAAATCGAAGAGAATCAAATGGTTGGAAGATGGGGGCCAATGCCAATGAACTGTAAATCCCCTTTACTATCTTTTAATGTCAAAGGAAGCTACAAGTCTTTCCTTAATCTGCACCTGTGTTCTGTACACATGCAAGGACTGGCTGCAAATCCTGCAGGTCCACAGGACACATATACTGCTCCCTGGAAGAGAAATTACCATGAGAACAGGAACGCTTGGAGAGAAAAGTACATCTGTCTATTGACAGAAAACCACAACTTGAGGAAATTAACTTCAGCTCTCCATAGAACAGACCTTTTAGCCCCCTCGGGCCCTGTTTAAAACCAGAGCCAAAATGGATCAGCTTTTAAGAAACTGATCCTCTGCTGTCCAAGACCACACTAACCTTGGAGGAATCTCTCACTCTGCCTGGCTCCTCTGGAGCACACAAAGCTCATGTGGCAGTAAAACCAGAGAGAGAGGGTATAGTAGCCCCTCACAGTTTTCCTGAAGCTGCAAGTAGCTTGTTTTTTTAAAAACAATCACACTGTGGTTTGTATTAAGAACTAGCTGAAGGGAGCATAATAATTTCTTTTCATATTTTTCAAACATTCATTTTTTTAAGCTGTCTGAATTACCATCAAGCTAAACAGAAAAGTTAAAGAACTTCAGCTTTAAAGGTAAGTGGTGAGTCTTTTGAAGACAGAAAACTCATGGTTAGTAACTCCAAAGTATTGCATCTAGGTGCTGTGAAATACAGTCTGCTCATATTATTCTTCACTTAAGACCAGTGATTAAGTATTTCTCAAAGGTAAGTTCATAATGAAGTCTCAAAAGACTATTAAAAAATAAAAGCCCTTGCATAAATGCAATAAAAGAAACTAATGTATGTGGAGCCTTCCCAGCCCTTTCCTACAGAACGGAATGGAGCAGCCACAGAAAGCATTAAGATGCATTCTATGAAATATAGAGAGTCCCTCTAGGTTCACATCAATGGGGTAAGAAGTAGAATTCAATCCATATGGCAGGAATTCTGAACACACCAGGCATCACAGATGGGATTTGGACTACAGAAGTGAATGAAGAGTAACTTCTAGAAAAAATTAACAATAACTGAAAACCATAGTGAATGAGTATGTAGACCCTACATCATGGGACATATTGGTCCTGCTCAGATTAGTTTCAGAAATCTGGTTATGGAGAGAAATCTCCAAAGAAAGTTACACAGGCTGTGAAATGCACTTTGAGATAAACCAAAGAGATATGGTAGGGATATTTTATTGCACCAACTACAAAAATAATGCAAAAAACCTTCCCCATCTAGCTGAGGCACCAAGAAGGCCTCAGCTGATGCCTGCAATGAGGCGTCCTGGGCAGTCTGACCATGGCACTTCGTTGAAGAGCAAGGAACAAACAATACTCTTTTCGAGTCACGTGAGCCTCTTGTGAATACACACATGCTTGAACCTGAACATGCTTTCCTTTCATTGTGTGCATATCACAGAAAAGTGAAATAAAAGCTCAGGTCCACTTGGGCAAAGATAGCAAGCAACATTAAAGCTGCATAAACATCTATCCTGGAGACAAGCAAAGCAGGATTCATCTTGAGTCTTCAAAAGCTCTCTACCAGAATGTGCAGACACAGCAGTAATTCTTTACTCTCCCCTTCCTGCCTACCTCTGCAGTCAGTATGAGGCAGCAGATGAACTTTAAGTGACATTTCCCTGACCACAGCTAATGGTCAGAAAAGTGCAGGAGTTCAGCTGATGTCACAGGTAGTCCAGAAAAACTCTTGCATACAGAAGAACAAAGCAAGAAAAGAATCCCTGAGTAGGAAAAAATATGCATTTAAAAGTAAGTAATGCAGAGCTGCTACAGGAATAATCTTGTAAAGAACAATTTCTCTCATGACTAGTCCTCCGGAAACGTGCACTGGGATGTAGCTCTCTGGGCTGGCAACGTGACACAGGACTTCATATTCGACCTCTGAAAATGTCAAGAGGGCACAAATCCTTCACTGCTTCCCTCAGCAACACAGGATGAGGTTGACATGTCAGAATAGGGTGTCTATTGTAAAATCATATTGCATTTGAAGTTAACTAAGCCTTGCATATTTCTTGGCTTTGAAATGACTACTCAACCCAGAGTTGTGGAGCAACTCTGTTAACTTTGCTACAGCAAATTTCAAAAAAAGGAAAAATGAAGAGCTCTGAAGCAATAAGACTCTGAGCGAGCTCTAAAGGAGACCCACGGCACAGAAATGCCCCTTTTCCAGCTCCCACCACTGCCCTTCCTGACCACTTAGCACTGATCCCTGCAAAACTATTCCTGTGCCTCATAACCCATCTGGCTCGCTCACCAGAGTGATGCTTTATCCATTCTACTCCAAAGTATCCATACTGATAAAGCTCTACTGTTCTCAGCCATATCAGCTGTGGTGGCTCATTCTGGCAGTGTCTGTGAATGAGTGGCTGAGCTGGTGGAGCAGAACCTGTGTGAACCAGATGGGCGTGCATTCCCACTCTGTCCACAGCCCTTAGTACCTGAAGCATCAGATATAACCACAGAGGGTTAGGGATGAGGAAACTCCAATCACCTGATGCTTTCTGACTGCTCAGCCTGCATAAAATACACTAAACTATTCCTAAGAATAGTTTGTCTAACCTGTTCTTGGGGACCTCTCATGAAAAAATATAATATTATTGCAGAGAAATTATCCCAGTGCATAGATGTTTTTACTATTTAAAAACCTTTTGGAACATCTAACTTATATTTCCCTTCCTACAATTTATACTCTTTGTTCCCCACCTTACCTGCAAGCATTACAGAGAATGATTTATTTTCTTCCTTTTTGCATCCATACCTTTTGAAAACTTTGGTTCTCCTACAACCTTCTCCTACAACCTTTGGTTATATAAAATGACCAAAGGCAGTTGTTTCAACCTTCCCTTGCAGATAACATTATCCAGACCTTTGCTTGTTTAGCCTCTTTTGGACTACCATTTGATCTGCATTTTTGTTGAAGCCTAGTGTCCAGAATTGGGTACATATTGCAGCCGAGGCTTTATCAGCTGGTACAGAGTTAAATGATTCTTCAATAACACTTCTCAGTCACATGTCCCAGCCAGCTTGCCTTTTTGTGTACATAAAATGCACAACATTCACTTGTGCTTGTCTCACAAACCACGCTCACTCTTCCTCCTCAATTCATGCCACTGACAAGGCATTACAAAAAGTAGACATTCTGCCTTTTTCTTTCATTTTATTCCATAGTTCTTGGCTTCTCCAAACATTATGAGTCCCAGTCCTGTCATCCCACCACCCTACTAACCTGGAGCTTAATAAACGCGCAGATTGTTCCTTTGTTTACATCAAATCACTGAAAACATTGAACCATGTCTGATTGTATCCCTTCCCAACAACCCTGCTCAACACAACCTCCCAGTCTCACACCAAGCCTTTATTCCAATACTGTTCCCTCTCAAGTTGCATAGGTGTCGGAGGCCTGGGCTTCTGCCGGGGTTGGAACCCCCGGTTCCAACCCCTGTTTTTTGGAGATTTTTTTCTTTTTGTTCGTTATGTTGGAAAGAACGAAGTGAGACCTTTTTTTTTGTTGTTTTTGGAATTGTTTATTTTTTTTATTAAAACTTTGGAGGTAGTGGCAGCATTTTTTAAGGACACTAGGGCAGAAAGGTAATGGCAGTTAAAAGGCAGCTGCCTTTTATATTTTACTAACAACTATTTTAGAAACAATACGTATCTTAGTTTTGTTTCCAACACCAGTAAACTCTCATCTTATTGATATGTCTTTAATACTTACTTTTTTCTACTAACCAACACACCACAGGAACTGGTGTCAGAGGACAGAGGAAGAGAATGAGGAGAGAGGAGAAGAAGAAAGAAGGAAAAAACACACCCAAAAATTTCTATCTTGTCTCTATATAATACATAGAGCAAGATCTTAAAAACTACAACTAAACTCTCTGTGGTACACTTAACAAAAATCTTTTCACCTCTCTGGTGCATTTAGGTTTTCCCAAAAGTGGAGGGAGCTTCTCCAAAAGCCTAGGTCATTGGCTAGGCCACTTTTGAGGAGCTCTGGGACTATAAAGAAACCACCAGAGGAGCAGGAGAAGCTTTCAGGCTTCCCTGGACTCCGACAAATAGGGAGCTCCAAGTAGTCCCAGCTTGCTTCCAAAAACATCAGGCAAGGCTCTTTCAAGCACCTTACTAAACCCAGAAAGTGCAAAAACACATTTAATACCCTGAATTCCCTGGGAAGCATTTCAGCAGATGAAATATTTGCTTAGATCCAGCTTAAGTAACAATCTCTTTTTCCCTCCTTTTCCATGTCCCACTTGTTTCTGCCTTGCCATTGATGCTCCAATTGTACTTGTACTGCACAGGGAGTTTTACTGTGGAACTGTTTCTACAAAGTATCTCCAGCCTCTCCCCATGGCATTTGCCCCTCTCCAAATTTAACTTGAATCCTTGATCTAACTATCCAGCTAAGTTTGAGTGAGCCCTGATGAGAACAGAGTGCTGCCATAGGAAAAAAAAACACCAAACTTGCCAAACTACAACAGCAGTATGAACTGTTGAGTTTTTGTTTTCACTGTATGCAGAAAATAAATAGTTGAGAACACAAAAGTAAGTTCTGCAATGCCCAATTTCAGTTAGGTTACTCCTGCCTGCCTTTTGATTTTATTTCTACATGATATGTACATGGTATTTTCAGCCTCAGTAACCTGTAGTTACATTTTTTGCCCTTGCTCCTGTACCTAGGTCTGGGACGAAACGTATTAGCCCTCAGTTACACTGACAAAACGGTCTGCGAACTCAGATCACAGATGTTTTGAAAGAGTTATTTTAACCTGGGTTGGTATGCTGGTTTACAGCACAGCTCCACAAATAATAGTGTCAGCAAAGCTGAGCACAACTGCCCTGCCAAAGTCAGAAATGAGAGGCTGAGTTTAAGGCCAGCACTGAAGCAGAAGACCCCACTCCGCTGAACCACGCCCCCCCAGGTCTTCAAACTGTCCCATCCACCACAGGAAAACAGCCTGGTGTTACAAATGGCCCAACAAGCACTAAAAAAGGCTCAGTGACAGATGGGACAATAGCATCATCAACAGGGCTTGGGACAACAGAGTCCAGCAAGTGCCCTCCACTGAGCTGTATGCACTTTTGTCCCACTTGGACAACCGTGGCAGTTTGTAACATCTGCTGTTAGGAGGATGAGTTTTGCCTGTCACCTTTAGATGACTGACAACAGGAGTTAATTTTCCTGCCACAGACAGGCAGGTTAGCAAGGATTTCATGAAATTCCTACCACATACATCCTACTTCTTCAGTCTCTCTGTTGCCTGTTGTGGAGCATTTTGATGTTTCATCTCCAGAATTCCTGAAGCATGAGCATCTTTGTGGTCACGCCCTCAGCCACCGCGAGAAATCTCCCTGCAGATCAATGATGCAACTGTTCTGTGCCTCCACCCTGCTTCAAAAATGTTGCAGCTATACATTGCCACTGTGTCCTTCCATGTGACCCACCAAAGCCAAGCAGTAGCACACAAGACCATCTACATCGACCCACACCTTTCCATGCAAAGCCCAGAGATGAAAGTCACTAATCTTCACTTCAAAGCAATGTACTAACTCCTATGAAACAGGGTCCAAAACTGCAATGCCTGAGTTCAGTGTTCCCCAGTGTAAGCCACATTCTGGCAAATGTGAATGAATGATGGTAAAGTGTGAATGAATCACAGCAGCACAGAATGGTCTGGGTTGGAAGAGACCTTAAAGATCATGTAGTTCCAACCCCCCTGCTATGGTTGCAGAGACATCTTCCACTAGACCAGGTTGTTCAAAGTCCCATCCAACCTGGCCTTGAGACAGAAAAAGCAAAAGAAAGCACCAAACTGGTGCTGCTATATATAACAGACTGAATCGAGGCTCAGGAATCAAACACAAATCTTCAATATAACAGCAGAGACAAAAAGCTGGGGAAAACGGCCCAAACATTTCTGTTCAGGGTTCACTCTGCAGTGTACAAAAGCAGATTTTAGCCATGCAAAGCTTCAAAAGATATTCATATGCAGATCTCCAAGTTCCTGTTACCTAGCGTGAGAAATAAGTGGGATCAGAACTAGACTGAGACACTCTAAGAATGAAACACAGCAGGGGAAGGGAACTGACCCAACTGCTGAGAAAAAGCAGTCAAAATACCCATACACCCTACATTTGCTTATGCAGCTCATAGAAGACACTGAGGTTTGCACAGAACCAAACACAGGGAAGAAAGAAAGGCAAAAGGATCTGCACAGATCCTCATACTTCAAGTGTCTTGTGAGAAGCAGAGGCTGCAAGCCTTTTGTAATCACTAAATCACTACTCAAGGCTATCAGACTTGTAGACTGACAGAGGACAGGCAGCACATGAGCTTTCCTTGGCCATAGTATCTACCTCATCACAGACAACAAGGTGATATTTGAACTGCAAATCACAGTAAGATAACATACAATGTTTGTAGAAAAGCTACAGCTAAATTCAGAATACTGAGTCAAATACTTTGCTCTTCAGTTAGACCTGTTCCTAAGGGAAAGGAAAAACCTTCCTTTGCTACGACAAAGAGAAGCTTGTGTCATGTCCAAACCCAATCTCAGACACTCTGATTTAATTCAGAATGGCAGAAGACCTTCTGCTGCAGCTGTTCACCCCTGCTCTCAACCAAATTCTGGTTTCTCTCTCTTGTTTACTATGCTTTCGTAAAAAGATGAGATAAAGTGCTGCAAATAGGCTCGATGACTTCCGCTGTTGGTTCAGGGTGGGGCTCCCACCCGTAGGATTTGGTAAGAGACACAGAACCTGAACCACAAAGCAAGGCAGTTAGCACTTTCTTCCTCCCATAATCTTCACCCCACTTTCAAAAAGCATTTCTCACAGCATGGAGGAAAATGGTATTAAAAAACTGGGTCACATGCACAGAAGGGGTTGTCATTTTGCCATTGGGGCAGTGTCAAAGGGCTGCCTGTGCTGCAGAAATATGAAAAGGGGCTGGAGAATACACTGAGAAAAGAGACATCTCTCCATCCTCTTCTCCATTTGCAGCTCTGGGGAGTTTCTCATCCAGTACACAGACCTGATCATACTTGAGAATTCTTGCTGATACCATACCCCAACACTGGTAAACGACCTTGGATTAAGCCTAAAATTAAGTATCAAGGTAAGGATAGGAAAAGAAGACACACCTCATAAATTGTGATTATTCAAATCCCAAAATAAATAAACTCAGAAAATTAAAAATTAAGATTGACCTAAAAGAGTCAATCCAAATATATTTATGAAGGTAAGAAACACATCTCTGGCACTGAAACAAATGCAGCTTGTCCTTCAGTGACATCCTTCAATGAGAATGCTATTGTGACTGAAGAATTATGAGTGTTCCTAGACCCAAAAAGAAGAAAGGCTGGAAAAAGGCTCCTTCCCACATTGCTACTGTTGCCAGCATTGCCAAAGCACAGCATTACAGATACAGTGCTGCAGCTTTACGGAGCCTTCCCCACTGCCCAGCTATTCCAATCAACAGGGACGCAGCACAGAAAACAGCAGCCAAATGAAGTTCCTGTTAGCTGGATTGTTTAGTGAGCCCCAGGCTACTGTGGAAGCCAGAGCTGATGTCCTGCCTTCCTCACACCCTACACCAGAGAGCCACCCCTTCTCCTGGGTCAGCATTCCAAACCTGCACAGTGTACAGCCTCATGCAGCTGTTTTTCCCAAAGAGCCACTTTGCAGCTCCCTGCATTGGGCTTGCCCTGGCTGCTGGAGCACGCAGGCAGTGGAACTGTGGTACCCTGCCTCAGCTCACCATGGAGACACTCACCAGCTGAAGTTTAAGATTTTTATTAACTGTATGAAAAGCCTGAAGTATAGGTTTGTCACAGTAAACATGCCATTATTGGCAGAAAGGACAAGATTTTTTTCAAGGCCCAACACTGAGTTAATATAAAATCTAACGTATATGCAATTTGTCAGAGAGTTCATCCACTTTAGAAGCAAAATGGAAATTGTCACCCATGGTAACAGTTATCAGATCTGTGGGTGACTATGGCTACAGCTTCGTGTCAAAAAACATTTACAGCAAACACAAATAATCTCCTCCATCCGTTGCCATTAACTCTTGGCATTCAAAAGACATTACCTAAATCCTGAAATGAAAAATAAAAAAAGGCAAAGCTTCATTACAGTCAGGATTATACAACTTCCAAAGAGGAAAGGGGAGACAAGGAACTTCTAGCAGGAACCCTGCATTCGTGGACCAGATTTCATGCCTGTTTCTTGCATGGAATATCGGCCTTTACAAACTCTTCTGCTAACTTTCCAGATTGCCCAGGGTGGGAAAGGTATGGGGTCACAAAAAGGAGAGACCATTCCCAGACAGCACATAAGAATAAAGCTAAGACAACTTCGTGGGAACACGAAGGGAAGAAACTGTATTGCATATCAGACTTCACTCCCCTGAATTATTGTTTCTCTTGCAACTGGTAGAGTTAAATCTTTTATCATGGCAGAGGTCAAGGACTGAATGCAGCCTATCAAACACCTGAGCATGGTCTTCCTTCTGCAGCTTCAGAAAGGGCAAACAGCACATTTCCATCCAAACACAATAAACTTAATTGGTCCAATCATGTCTTATTAATCGCAGATCATATAAACACATGGAAAACACACACGGACAGATATCTAAAAACACAAACAAAGCAGATGCAGTTATTTGGCCTCTGACAATGGGACTCTCAGCTTACATGTACAGATTCCTTCTACACACAAAGCCTGAAGGCTTTGAAATTTTGCTTCAAGAAAGAAGATCAAAGTCAAATAACCAGCAAATAATTCCTTGGAGACAAGTTATAGGTATGCAATCAAATTAAAATAAAACCAGTTACAGACTTCCGTGCAACATGCCAGAAACAGAAAAAATGTAGAGGACAGCTGTAAGTGTCCTCTACTTTTTTTTTGTTTGTTTTTAATTTTACAATACTTGCTTAGTGTTCCAGTCTTACTCTCAGAGCATGACACTAAGTAAAGTAAAAATCTAGCTGCAGCTTCTGCACTTGAGGTTCTATGCTATAAACTATGAAACAGAAAATGGCAAGGATTCAGAGGTTTATGGAGTATTAAAATAAGTTATTCTTTTTAGATTTTAAAAGACTTTACAAGTTTGTGTATTTTATTAAACAAGTCTGGGAGTAACAGTATTTACAGTCCACATATATGTTTTTAACTTCTTGTCCTAAATGAAATTACAGTTCCAGCTTAAAAGCATGAAAGTGAAGCAGTTGCCAACATGCAGAACAGCAGACGTAAGATGTCAGGGAAGTGCAAATTTGAATTTTTGCTTTGTTACTCTAAATAGATTTCATAAAACTATAGGAATGTCACTACAAAGATCTGATATGTAAAGTGGTGAGAGAATGATGGGGACACATTAAGCAGCAGGAAGAGCTATTTCGGGGTGTTAAAGCAACGGGTTTAGCTGCAGCTCAAATAGAACACACCGCAACCTTGAAATGTCGGCTGTGTAGCCACACTGCAACTATTTCCAAGTCAGTAAAACTCCATGCAGGCATAGCAGCTCCTCTATCCCAGCCCTTTTGTAGAAGACAGAATATGGCTGAGGCATTAAGAACTGCACCTGCAGTCACCAGCATGATGGCAGAACAGCTCATGTAGTGAAAAACACTGCATCTCTAGATAACTGTCATGTTCCAACAGTCTGCTGCCTCTCCTTTCTCTGACAAACATAGAAAGATGCACCTGCTTCACAATTAACAGTTAAACAATTTATAAAACTGTTTTTTTCTTTTGTTCTGTTTCTGACATTTAATATGTACTACTGTAGCTATTGTATATAACAGGAACCGCAGGCTGATTATATCCTCAACTGACAGATCTCCTTCAATTAGCACACATACACTAAACTGACAAGATTCATAATAAGAAGTAAGAATAACTAAGAAAATATGAAGATAAATATTAATTACAGACCCATGCAATAAAGCTAGAAGTGCATAATTTTCAAGTACTTGAAAAACTTTTTTTTTTTTAAACTGAGAAGTGATTAGACTATCAGGTAAAGCCAAAATAGCATTTTTAGCTACCCTACACAAACACAAGTGTGGATGTACAGCCAAATCTTGGGATTGAGATGTTGAAGTCTAGAGACATGATTTAACCTTAGAAACTCACAGGGAGCAAGCACTTAGCTTCCTGAATTCAGTACCTCAAAGATCCTTGGGTTTTTGTGATGGTGGCTGTGCTGGGTGCAGAAGACCAGCAACTACTGATGTCATGATGATTTTTTGCCTTTTCTTTTATATACTTTTTATATACCCTTTTATATAGCTTCATGCATCCCCAGTGCTTTTAGCCCACATACTTGTAATTCCTTAAGTCTGATAATGCAGCATAGTTCTGATATTCTGTTAAACCAGGAGACCAAACATCCTGGAAGCCTCGCAGTTAGAGGCCAGAAAGCCCTAGAAACCAAGGTCTTCCCTAGAACACAGCCTGTAAACTAAGATGGGCTNGTTTTTGTGATGGTGGCTGTGCTGGGTGCAGAAGACCAGCAACTACTGATGTCATGATGATTTTTTGCCTTTTCTTTTATATACTTTTTATATACCCTTTTATATAGCTTCATGCATCCCCAGTGCTTTTAGCCCACATACTTGTAATTCCTTAAGTCTGATAATGCAGCATAGTTCTGATATTCTGTTAAACCAGGAGACCAAACATCCTGGAAGCCTCGCAGTTAGAGGCCAGAAAGCCCTAGAAACCAAGGTCTTCCCTAGAACACAGCCTGTAAACTAAGATGGGCTCATCCAGGGAAGAATTCCTTGGGATGGGGAGTTCATTCAAGTCTCTCATTGGGGAATCTTTGATAGATATGCTAATCCGCAAGGGCTATAAATTCTATACATGATCTATCATGTGGGTGCCTTTCAGCACATTCCACCCGGACGAAGTGGTGCACCTAAGGATCCTTAAATAAATACCGAGGTAAAAACCCCTTTTCCCCTTAACGGTGTTTGGCTCTTAATTTTAAGACCAGGGAAAGGCAACACTACAAGCTTTGTGTAGATGATGATCAACACTGATACACCAAAGCATAACCTGCGTTCTGTATCCTTAAGTCACCAGCTGTCCCCAGTAAATAGCAATTCCTTTAGAATTCATTTTAAGCAGTGTCTCACAGACTCCCAAAAAAGTAAATACTGCATTTTAGTTTTATAACAAACATTACATTTTATCCACTAACCTTATGGCTAGAAAAAATGCAGCTAATGATATGAGAGGCCTAATGAGATGATAATCATCAGACTGCCTGCTGCATCACAGTAATTTCTAATTGTGTGACATGTAGTAATTGAACCATGGCATGCTCCCCTTGTGGAATCTGAGGGATACAGTGAGGAATTACACTCATACTCCAAAATAAGCTCGAGCATCCAGCAGGCTGCACGTCCAAGCAAAAACTGCATCAGAGTTTTGGGTAGCACAGACCTAGAGCATGGAAACACCTCAGCACCTGTAAAAGCAATCCCATTAGAATCTCCATGCACAAATTCCATCCTCTTTGGATCTACATACAGTCATGTGTTCTGTATCCCAGAACACAAACATACAGAGCAGTTGGATGTGGGCACAAAAACTGGCAAACATCAGATACACTGAAGTGATTAAGAAGCTCCTGGAAATTCTCAGCCTGTACAGCAGCCACCCTCCTTCTAGCTTTCAGTGCTCACAATGCCCTTTTCAAAGGATGCCTGTGACATTTTTCGGAGACTCACAAATCACTACTACAGAGTAACACAAGGCACATTCCCAGAAATTATCTACTTCTGCATTGCCTGCTTAGATAGAAGTAATGGTCAAAATAACTTTCCTGCAGGATTGTGCCACATGACAACCCTGCATTCTCGCCTGTGTTTTGTGTTTGCAGCCAGAAGCCAAAGATCACAATCCTGATGGATAAAACAAAGGGTATGTGAAGCTTTAAATCTTGCAGAAGAGGAAAAGAGCCACATATTTTGCATAACAGAGTATTGCTACATTTGCCAAATGTCTTTCCCCTAAAAGTTTTTGCTGTGTTAGTTAGAAGATACTTTCCACCTAACTTTCTACTCAGATGTGCATTAGCTACTGTTATAAATATTCTCTACAAGGGTGAAAAACGGGATGTTTAATATTCCCAAAAAAACCCCTTACAATAGCCGTAACCTTTAAATTCGACACTAAAAAATGACAGCATCTGACTGTTCTTCTACAGCACAATAGAGTTCAAAGAGTTGAGCACAGACAGCAGATTTTGTTTAACTTGCATTTTGTGAGGACAAGAAGATGAAAATCATCTCTGCACAGCTACAAAAAAATGCAAACAGTAAAAAGGCTTGTCTATTTGCACTGTTAGAAAATAGGCCAAAATCTGAATAAATAGAAAAACTCAGCTCTCCTTTTTTCAAGATACAGTCATTCTAGCTCAGATCAGGTAAGCCAGCTGCAGGTGAAGACTTGCTCCCCACACTTTTTTCTAAGGTCAATTGAGAATTTTAATCTTCAACTAATAAATACTGCTACCAGTAAAAGGTTACACAAAGTGGTAACAGAAAGCAAGAAGAAATAATGAAGCATAAACCCCAATTATTTTGAATCCTCTTTCACTGCCTATAAATGCTTTATTTCTTACTACAATACACTGATCTTTCAGTGGAGCAAAGTCCTACTGTAGGTGGCTGGTGGGTTGGGAAGGTTATTTAAGTGAGATTAAGTGTACTTGGTAAAAAAATGTTGAAACATTTGCCTTTCCACTCTATCATATAAACAAAATTCCACATGGGACAAAGTAAGCAATTCCCAGTTCTGTTATGAACAAGAACAGCAGGAGTAGCATGACTCTCACTCTCACTTTAAGGTGACACAAACATGCCATCTCCCACTCCTCATATTTACAGTGTTGAAAAACCTCGTGCTGATGGAAGCCTGCAATGAAATTTCTCTTTTAGGGCACCAGCTTACAGAATAAATATTATGTGGGGTTTAAATTCAGTCAGGAGAACCAAAGGTACCAATGTGAGTTTGCACACTACCTAGCTTGTAATGTAAAACAAAACCTTTCACTTCTCCCACACTTGGCTCATGGATTTTTCCACAGCTGTTTGCCTCAAGATATACAGGAACTGATCTGTATCACAGGCTAATCTAAATGAACATGTAGGAAAGCACAGTAAGACCAAAACAGAAACAAAGTTGATGCTGAGGAAGTGACATCTACACTCTGGATCTGAAGGTGAATTGGAGGTGTGGTGCCAGACAAGCTGTAGTCTGGTCCTATGGGCTGAATGCATATTAGCTCTAGGCAGAATATTTTCCACTTTACTTTCATTCCAATTTAATCCAGCTCTCAAACTTCATTTTACAGTGCAAAGCAAGGTACAGTAAGCAGGTGCAATCAGGAGCTTCATTTCAAAAGCACATTCCTGACACTAGCTGTAACGCAGATAGAACTGCAGCCATCACAGTTCTCTGAAGAGTGTTAAGTCTCTCCAGATGGAAAACAAAGCAAAGAAAAGAAGCCAACAAGCATTTGAAATGGAAAGAGCTCTTTTGGTTCAGCACCAAACCATCCTCTGGATTCCAACTTCTATACTTTTGTTGAATCATCATAAAAGATTGTGTGGGGCTTGGTTCCTGGCTAACAAACCCAAGAGGTACACACAAGTCCGGAATAGCCACGTTCAGTAACAGATGACAGCAGAACAAGATTAAGTACCTAAATGTTTTCACAGACAAGAGGTACAGGCCAGAGAGAAGAATACAGGATACTTGCATATTCCTAGCAGTAGTAAAAATATCTATTCTGGAACTCCTGAAAGTAGAAGTAAAGCTGCTGTGGCTCTGAGAGCCTTCTGAAGGAACATTGTCCCTAGTCATCCTCTGTACTTCTCAGGTTAAAAATGGGACTTTTGTTTTAAGTATCACAACTTATCTCACATCTGATCTTCTCTTCAAAAATGGCCCAAGCAAATTATGTTTTAAACATTTCCCTATGTGCAGTAATTTCCAGCTGGCAGGTATGAGTAAATTATACCATTATTTGGGAGGAACTCATTTCAAATCATGTTTAGAACAGATGTGCTAAAGTGGGTTTTCTCCACTGCAGAAAAGACCTTTTCATGTGTTGCCAATATTTTCACAATGATGTTTCACTGAGTGTATTTCTTTGGTCCATCACAAAACTCACATGTAAGAGATATAAATGAAGCAATGAAGGGCACAAATCTGCAAAGACTAGTAATTTAGGCTATGTTTTAAACAAATTTAAGACTCACTAATTACTCTGGATGCCTTACTTGAATTACTTGCAAAGGCCTCATTTTCAAAAGGCCTGTAAAACAGACCCCTCTCAGGAATCACGAGTTTGGCCAGCCACACTTTGAAGAAAGCCAGCACTGAACATAAGTTAATAAAGTATTTGCATACATATCCACCTAAAGCAGGAGACCACAAAGAAGTCAGGAACATTTTCTTCTGAGAAGCATTAGTAAAAAGGCACAGCCACTGGGACACTAGTCTTTCATCCAAAAGCAGGTAAGTATATTCTGTAGAAGCTTGTATACAAGCTCCCCAGGTTAAAAAATAGACAACAGACATGATATATCCAGACAGGACAATCTTTTCTTTTTGCTTTGGTAACATAATTTTAAGCAGAGGTCCCAGAAACCTCTTGAGAACATTACTGCCATCCAGCAAGCCACTTCAGCTCACAGCATGCTGCTGACAGGTTCTCTTCATTCAGAGAGAGAGATGATAGTCTAAAACCTTCAGCCCTCGCAAAGTCTAAGTCACACCACTGTGTCATATTACAGTGTCCACCCCAGAAACAGAAGAAACAAGAAAATCCTCATTACTATGCCATCTTCAATTAAAGCTTCTGAAGCAGGGAAGCAAGAAAGCTTTTGAAAGAAGAAAATACATACCTGATCCACTGGCTTTTACTACAGCTGTTGCATGAAACTGAGAGGACCTCAAAAACAAAACATTTGCTGTGTGGTCTTGCTTCAAGTTGTTACCTCTAAGTAACAACTTAGTTCAGAGGTACCAAAGCATGACAAAACTATTGTCAGATACATTTTTTGCATTTTTTTGGGGAAGGAGGGGGACCAAACAGAAAAATACCTTCTCCATCTGACAGTGAAAGCTTGGCTTTAAAATAGATCCTCTCTGTTTACCCAGAAAAGTAAGCATTCTCTGCCTCCACAGATTTTGCCTTCCCCAGCAAGAAGGGCAATGGCTGATGCTCACAGAGCTCTTCCTAGCTGTTTTCTAGCTACAAACATAAAAGAGGGTTGTAACCCTTGTTACATCTTGTACACACTGCCTGGTTTTGGTCAGTTTATGGCATACATACACACCAAGTTACAAGTGCCTCAGAGGTCTGGGGAGCTGACACACTGTAAGAACAGAAAGTGCAGAGGCAGGAAGCCTGTTAGAAGAGCGATTACGACCAGGAAAATCAAGTATATAAGGCACTTCTAACATAGCATGTTCTCCAAAAGACTGTGCATTGTGATGAAATACAAGCCTAGTTTTGCAGTACAGTTGCACTTGCAGCCATTACCCTCTTCCTCAGTATTGGAGGTGGCCCCAACACTTCAGAAGGACCAGGCTGGGTGGGACAGGGTGGGGCTCTTAGGATGTTTTTCATACAGAAGCAGAGAATCTGATCTTTCGAATCATATGGGAAACCATTCTCCACCAAAAACATGCATAAAAACACCAGGGTAAAGAATTGAAGGGGTACTTACGCGGCATGATCCCTTGGCTCACCAGCTCCTCCCGCGTGCGTCGCTGCTGGAGCTTCAACTGCAGCACTGCACGGCAGCAGAGAGAGGGGAGAGAAGGAAACCCATCAGTGCAAGAAACAACTGAAGAGACATTTTCAAATGCATCTTGTTTTCTTCTTTTGATGCCAAGGTACTGGTGAGCAGCAGAAGGAAAAGAGCCCCCTCCCACCCAGCTGCCCTGCCCTGCTGCAATTGCAGAAGTGGCCCCCAGCAGTCAGGTTTCCGTAGGCTGCTGCAGCCAGGGGGAGAGGAAGTTGCGCAGGGTCTTGGCAGGGTGATAAAAATCCACAAAGCCAGGCCTGTTTCTCAGTTCTTTCTAGAGCACCAACTGCTTTCCAAACCATTAATATTAAAAAACAAACAAAGAGAAACACCAGCTGACAGTCCTCCAATAAACACAGAGTGACACCCCAGCTGCTAATGACTCCTGAAAACTCTAATTACTATGTGCAGATTAAATGATATGTCAAAATTGTTGGTCGTTACTCTAAATTACAAGGCTGATTTCCTTCCTCAGTTCAGAAATTCACCTTCAGAAACATCTCGTGAAAGTGAAAAAGCACAGATACATCTAGAAGTGTCCTTCCACTGCAAAAGGAATCCCTGTATCTCTAGAATTTTTCCTATTTATTTTAGCATAACAGAACATATTCATGACCTGTGTGAAATGCAGATAGCTGGGATTATTCTAGTGCAAATCCCTGGAATAGTCATAATTTCAACATTTAGATTATAACAGCAGTTTGTCTTTAAACTATACAATCAAAGCAACATTCTAGATTGTTCTTACAGTCAAAGACAGCTTCCATATGAAAGCAACCTTTCAAAACTGAAGAAAAAATTCACATGAATGTGTAGACACAGGCATGTCTCAAATTAGGACAACCTGAGTATCACTGAATCCCATTTGCAATCAAGCCCAAACTCCTAAGTATACTCCACATAAATTATTATAAAATGAATGGGAAGGCATCTCATCTCCCATTTTAATTTGAATTTCTCTGTCAAACTTATGCCTTTTGTATAGTCCACATAATGAAAGTCCACATGAATGTAGTGGAACCACTACAGAGCAAAACTGCTCTACAGTCTAACTATGCAATCACATTATAACCCTTATGCCTCCTTTCCTAAGTACTTTGTTTGTCCAGTGCATTAATTTCATACATTATATCCAAATTTGTACTGTACACTCCCTAAAGCAGAGATCAAAAAATATAAGAAGAGGCCACTTTGTCTACTTACAGACATCATCACATTTTACTTGTTTCTTTCAACCTATGCAGTTTGCATTTGACTAAGATGCATCCTCCAATAAGTGGTCTGGTCTTCGTATGTATAAAAAAAGAGATCCATCTCTTCCTTCCTATGGTTGTTTCCATAGCACCTAATCACCCTCACTTAAACAGACACTTCATTCTATTCTCGGATTTGTCTGACTTCCACTTCAATTGACTCCTGATGTACCTTTCTTTGAAACTGTTCATGGCAGTGACAGGAGTACCTACCTGTGGAAGTACCTCTGTGCACACTGTGCAAACAAGTTACCTCTTTTCTTGTTTCTTAAGACAAACTATGATTTCTTAATATATGGATCCTGGGCAGGAAACTACTTTCTTTTAGTACATGGAAGTGAGAGAAGGGAGGAGGATGTACAGAACACCACGGTAATTCTGTGTGGGATCAGCCAAGAGCCAGAAGGAGGAGGAGGGAACACAGAGGGGAAGGAACAGGCCCTTCGTTTGGCTGTGAAACTGCAAACAGAAGTGGTAGTTTCAGACTCTTCCTCCCACCCAGCATGAGATCACACTCCTACTTCTGTGCTAGCGTGAGGGCTAACAGCTCACAGCCAGCCTGCTCACAGAGCTTCACATTTGCTGGATTCCTTTTGAGGTTATCAAACCCCTAACCTACAGAAGCACTTGATCTAACTAACACCTTGCTGAGACAGTGTCAAATCTCTCACTCCCCCCATACCCTGTCATGTCCCCCTGACCGACAGCTGGACTCACTGACATGACAGAAACCACAGCCCAGTCAAAACAGGCACCAGTTTTTGTGTGAGTGAGCTGGAGAGGATGACCACATAGCCAGGAGTTGACGTGGAACAACCAGGACCCCATTCGACAGCACTGAAGAGGGGAGTTAGACTTCATCCTTCCAAGACCACACTGCCACTAAGTGACTTCTGCTCATTAAATCTCTCACTGCATGGCATTACTTCCACTACTGAGCCGTTTAGGGACTCATATCCATACTCTAAATTAGCACATCTTACTAAATGTATATAGACACAGCACAGACCTTCTCCCAAGGTCCATCAAGTCCATCTCCCCAGCTTTAAGTGCAGACAATCTTATTATTACTCACGTCTTCCTATTTACACTTCTAGTAATGTATGTTAGCCCTTTCTGCCACTTGCTACAACCATCTACCTTCCCTCACATTTCTAACTACACCTACTATTTACCTTTCACCTTCCAGTCAGGGATTTTCAGCAAAAAACTTGCCCACACAGGTGTGGCTGGCATTTTTTGCTCCTGGGTGCACACCTGTATTGTCATCTGTATTAATGCGCATTTTGCTCAACTGTCTTGGTTTGCCTAAATGATCTATACCACTTTTAATGCCATTATTTATTCTTCCACTAGTATTTGTTCTGTCCACACTGTTACAATCTCTTGCATGTGTTTCCAGACTGCACCAGGCTGATCTCAACCAGAAACGCCTTTCTGCTTTCTATGATTACAACCAGTTCTCAATCCAATTAAGCAGTACTTCATTAAATTCAAATACACTTCTTAAAACCAAAATTTACCATACTACTAAGTTAAAGACATTATAAAAGTCTATTGCACCCAGACAAATGCCCCAGCAACCAAATCGCACTTATCCAAACAACAAAATCACATTTGAGCAGACTTGTTTTCACAAAGCAAAAAGCTGATCAGTGCAACTACACTGCTATTCTTATACCACCTAAATTCTTGATCAAATTTCCTACAGGTTTTTTTCCTGGAACTGATAGCAGATGAGCCACTCTTTACTCACTCACCCTTTGTCAGCAGTGATGCAAAATGTGACTGGTCTTTCGCTCTTCTGAAGTCTCCCTGCTGTTCCCAGATTTATTAGAAATGAATCTCAGTCAGACTGCTAGAGACTTCATCAAATGACTTAAAATTCTGCTGCTGACTGCAGCCTCCCTTATGAATTTTCTAAATATATCTTATTTATTAGTTACAATCTACTACCCATTTTATCTACCCATTACATGCACCTTTTATTTTTAAAACCTATGTCCCTTCACAGAAAGAAACTGTCAAGAGAACTAAACTGGAGAATAGAAAAAAAGAAGTAATTTTCAGGACCCTTTTTGTAAGACTATGTAATTCCTGGGATTTATGAATGTATATGCATACGTATTAAGCACAAGTTATAATCAGCCATAAAGTACATTTTTTCCCCCAGTACAGCTTATTTTTGTGGCAGGCAGGTGGGCAAAAAGGATTACTTCAGTTCACTCCTGAATACATTTTGGCTTAACTAAGTACTTGGAGTTCCCAATGCCATTTCATATATTTAGGAGATCACCTGTTTACATGTGCAAGTGTGTGAATCCTATATATAGATTAACAGATGTCCCAAGCACCAATCCAAGGTTGTTGTACATGGAGCTCAGCCAAAGGTCTAGAATGACCAGAGAAATTCAAAGCTACTCTAAGACAGACTGAATTGTAAGTCTTTCAGTCACTAATGGACAATCCTCCGTTTCCTTTATCCCTGTACTTAACCTGCAAATTAATTTTCAAATTAAGAATAAATCAGGTCATATAAAGGGCAGTGCATAACTGCTGGTTAGAAAATAAGTTCCAAACTGGTGCCCTTCTACTATATGCAATATTTTGCAGGATTTGTATGCTTGTCAGATTTTCTCACTCAAAACTGGGCTAATTTATTTATTTCACAATTATGAAACATTCCCAATTAAATTCTGAATGTTTTTGTATTACTAATGGACTGTTCCAAGAATTAGGAAGACATTCCAGAGAAATCTGGGAGCTAGGATAGAGGACCACTGCCAGCAGTTCAAGAGGAGTAGAGAAGAACTGCGGTGGTGGGAAGTGTATTAAATGACAAATAATATTGTGATACACCTACTATCAACAGAGTTACACCGTTAGTAAAATACAGCATGTCACGATTATTTTTGGTTCATCTTAGCATAAAACTTTCTCAGCAGCCACAGGCATATTCCAGGACCAGCTATTCACAGCTGGTGGCAGCTCAGATTTAACAGTATATAGTTAATATACAGAGCATTCACCAATACGGGAACTTTCAGGACAGCTACAACTCTAATGGAGTTCAGGGGTGCATTAGTAGCAAGCAGAAGCAAGAACAAATATCTGTGATGAGCTAAGTTGTTTTTTGCAGCTCATCATCTAAATCTGCAGCAGCGTGCCTGCCCTTAGACATACATATCTGAAAGCCCTTCTATTTCTAAACTGCACTGCATTTAGTAGTGGTAGAAACTAGACTGCAGATTCTGCATCTCAGCATTTCAACAGAGAAAAATAAAATTAAAATCTCTTTTCAAAAACTGTCTCACATACCAGGAAGGTTTGTGACAATAAATTAAAAATTATTCTGCATTTCCTGGTTTTTTGAAAACTAGAGAGAAGAAGCACACAGCTGTGAACTGCAGCTTGTGGTGAGACTTTGTGCATGTTATACTGAATACAGACTCACTGCCAAAGGGAGTCTGTGCTCACATTTCTACCAAACCTTTCCTGCTAAGGAATCCCAGGCGATACTTAAGGTCACCCAACCAAGGTAATGATTAAGCACAGCCATATGGTGGATTACAACTGGGACAGCATGAGCAGCAGTGCAGAGCAGGAAGGAAGGAAGGTTGCTAGAGCCAAATGAAACCCTATAGAGCGACTGAGGGAGGCAGAACTCCCTGGAATTTGGGCTGGGATACCCGTGCAAAACAGAAGAGTGCAAGACACAAACTGCATATTAATAAGAAAGTCTGTATGCTCACAGACGTGATTTATCAATTTTGTAAATTCAGTGAAAGCAGTCTGCCTGATAGAAGAATATTTCCTTGCAACCCAATCAATAAACCATGTGATTAGGAAGAGAAACTACTGAAGACCAAGTGAAATTAGCCTGACTTCATTATCTAAGCCGAGGAAAGTGCAAGCATAAGTAAAAGCAGTAAAAAGCAATTTAATGCTCATAAGGGCTCACGGTCATTTATTTGTACATTGTTCAGCACCTCTGCAGAGCTCATTTTGAAAGCACTGAGTGGCTACAGTGTCCTGTTAATTCATAAGAAAGCACTAATACAGCACAAGCTAGGATGGGAACTTGCCAGTTAGTTCAACACCTCTACCTTTCTGTAGTGACAAAGGTATTTCTGGAGAATTTGCACTGGCTTAGCACTGAGCAGGTCTGCCTAGGTTTACTTTGTGAGGGTCGGAGACCATGGGCTAAGGAGATGTACCACAAGGCCACCTGATTTGCAGCCCACACATACTTTCCAATTTTTCAGTCCAATGTGTATAACACCGTATGCAACAGCCTGCATGCAACCAACTTAATTATAATATGCAACAATAAAAGACAACTCTGATGACACAGGACATTTGCTGAACAAACTGGCACAGCTGTTTGTGCAGAACTGAGGCTTCTAACTCAAATACCACAGTGCCATGTAACTACTGCTTTGAAGGATGAAGCCACCTTTCCACTTACCACTCAGCCAGCAGCCCTTCTAATTACAATAAGAAGAGAATTTTTTTCCTACTTTCTGATTAAATAGTCACATTTGACCAGGAGCAAATGCCAAATTCAACTTTTAAAATACGCAGCACACCGGCTGTTGTTTTCTGTGGAAGCTATATCCTACTGAATTCAGTCCCTTGGAGATGTGATAAGAAAACCTTTCCCTCACACCAAAAAATGGCCTCTGAGCATTCTTCAGCTGTGCCAGCTTACAAAACAAATGTTGACTTGCATTAGATTTTTCATGCTTCAACAGGAAGCCAGATTAGATTCACCAGCAAGGGCAGCATCTATAAAACTCCAGTTGCCACACCTTTCTGTACAAAAGCAGCAAAGGGCTGTTAGTGTACCAAAGTACTTGTAGTGTCCACAAGAAGCTGTAAGAAAAAATCAGCTATGACAGTTTGTGATCAGTGAGTAAGTACACATTGGTCAAAATTAATTTTCAATAACTTAAATTGCTGAGGTGGATTACTTTTTCTGTTTTAGAGCTGCATTCTTCTGTTGCTGTTGACAACACACCCCACACCACACAGAATGTGCTAGAATAGGGGTTACCAACAAAGAAAAGCTAACTTTTGGGGCCTTTTTTAAAGGCAATTTTCTGAGCCTAACAGCATTTTAATCCACTAACTGCTGATGGGGAATACATGCTGGCTTTGCATTTAAGCAGACTGTGCAGTTAACAGAGAAGCATTTAAGTGAAGCAGACTGTAAATGACACCCAAACTGCGGGGATTATGTGACAGTTTGCTACCCTGGGAAGGGGATGCCAAAAATTCGTGTCCCTCTGTGGGGTGAAGGAGAAGCAGCAGATACACTGTTGATCCTCACAAATTGCAAGCATCTACTGTTGCTGGGAGAAGCAGCCATACGGTTCTGTTCATCTCAATGCATTTTAAAGAATAGCTTGAAGCAAGCCTGCGCAAAGGGAGAGTTAAGCAGAAGTTTATTTCTTTACTGCTTGAGACTATCTCACATTCCACTACCTCTTTTCTCTACTGAAGCAACAACGGGTGCTATTAAAATGCAGGAAGCTTCCTCCGCTCTTCCTTAGCAACCATGCTATGGAGAAAATGGAGTATGGGAGGGTAAAGAATAGAAAGAAAATTTGGTTTGGTCTCTTCAACTGTTACAAGAACCTTTCACACTAGAGGCAAAAGCCACTTATTTATATTCATGTTGTGGTCTTCACTCTGTGAGAAGTAGGATTGGGACCACTCTCCCTACACCCAAAGAGGAGGTCTGTGAAGCACATCCTGAACAGGAAACAAAACAAGGATCAGGAGCAGTTCCCTGCTGCAGGTTCCAAGAGCCATGAAAGCAGATTTCTTCACAGCCCTGCAGAAATGAGCACGTCCTGCTGCAGTATGCTGAGATGGAAAGGTGTCTTGTACCAGTCCGGGGAACACTGATGACTCCTTACCCAGCTGTGCTTGTCCAATAGAGATGATTCCAGGAACAAAGCCAAAGAGGAGGTTTAATCAAGAAAGCCACACAGCTGCATCAAAGGCACTTCTTGTATACAGGACTTGCAACTTTTTTCATGACCACCTCTTATTTCTTATCCTCTTAGGAAGCTTATGAAAGCATTAAACATTTGTACAGATGAGAACATGGGTATGATTCTGCCTGATGTAGACCTAAACCCTCTATCAAGTGATTCTTAAAAAGTAGAATAGTTTCTTCACCTCCAAAGCAACAACTTCCAAAATATTTCACAGTGGATGTGCTAGCAATAATCCAACGATGCAGTGTGGGCCATATCACACCAGAGCTGGTCTTTTCCAGCCAGCACTTCTAAAAGCCTTCAGGCTCTCAAATGCCCAGAAGCTTTTAAAAGCAGCTGAAAAGTACAGAAAAAGGAGTGGCTGGTCAATGAAGAACACAAAAAGACAAGGAAATGAGAAAATTAACTGACTCTCACTCCTAGAACAAGAAGGGTTTGTTTCTTGATAAGATCACACTCTTTAGAGGTTCTAAAGCTCAAAATATTCTTGGGTCATATAAAAACATTGACATGAGATGCAGCTTACACATGCCTGTTGATTGTCTATATGAGCCTATATAAGCATGTTCCAGAGACTAGTTTTGGCTAGAAACAAAAAAAAAAAGCCAGGCTCAGGGCAGCAGTTCTTTATTGCTGGGAGGATGACACTGGAAGAGGAATATAAAACAGAAAAAATTTATAAGAATGTTTTCAAAGGATGATGGAACATTGTATTATCTTTTAATGAGTCAATGTTACGAGGCATTAAGTAGTTCCCTTAGTGGAGACAGACAATTACAGATTCTTTGATACACTTAATTTAGCAGAATCAAAAATCCCAACCTACAGAGGAAAGTGGTCCCCAAAGAATATGAAATCAGAAGCACACAGTCAAAAGTAAAAGGATCTATTTCCATCCTCATATTACCACAAGGTAGCTGGCTCACACAGAGCACAGAACAACAAGCTAGCTCAGCAGGTCATTTCTGAGGCTTAATATCAAATTTGACAAATGCAGAAATCACATTAATGTTAATTTAAAACTGTATTTGGAAGATAAAACCAGTATTTACAGCAATTTTAAGTTTGTTCGGACACAGCACTATAAAACAAACAAAATCAGTAGCTCCTTCCAAGTACCAAGACATAATATGATCTAAGCTGTCCAGACAGGACAGAAAAGTTACTCCTGTTAGTGGTTCTCCAAGGCTCGAGTCAGCATTGGTTTTGGTGGTAAAATGTGCAAATCCCAGAAGAACAGCCAGTTCATAGCCTTAGAAGTTTTCTTCTTGACTTCTGAGATTTGACTTCTGGTCTCAATATTGCACACAATTGAACGTGTTTATTTCATAGGAGCGACTCATGTATATGAGTCTAAATAAATGCAAACTTGATTATTACCATGAAAGTTATGCTGAATTTTGCAGGGTTCTTTTCATATATATTTATAATTACGACTAGCAGTTGCTGTGCATTTCACAGTATTTACCTTTACCTTCTTACTTCATGACTTAACTCCTACAATTTCCATTAAACATGTAAGATTTACAGGGAGTTAATGCCATTTTATTCACTGCTACTTTTTAATGCAAAGCCAGTTTTGTCTTATTGGATACTAAAATTTTAAAATCAGATACGTTTGTTACTATTAGTACATAAGTGTTTCTATTGAACACATAAAAGCCCACTCTTAACCATAAAATCTTGGTACACCTATAATCCATCTCAGCTCTTGCTGAAACTGTTAAAACACAACTTTAAGAAATTAACCTGAAAGACATGTAACATCGTATATTTAGTAAGATATGCAACATGGAAAAAGGCACAACAAGCTTGTCAACAGGAAAGGTTGGTTTGCTTACTGTGCAGGGTACTGATTCTTCTAAAATCATTTTGTCTCAGTAGTACTGGTTAGGTGAAAACTAAGCATGTGAGTAACTAGGCACATATCCATATCTATGGAATCTGGCTACCATGCATGATCCAACAAGATGACCTGTAACAAAATACTTAGGTGGAAAGGTCTACCTAAAATTGACCCACTGGTATCATAATACAGTAAATATTAACTGTAATCAGTACTTGTTGATGCCATCTGTATATCCATTGTTACTATTTATAGCTGGAAGAGAACTCTTGAGGAGGAAAACCAGCGAGAATTTCCCAATTCCCTGTGTAAACTTGAGTCACAGTCTATAGTGATTTGTATTTTTCCATGAAACAATGAACAAGGAGGAACTAACATTGCCCTTAACCAGCTTGCAAAGAGACCCTAGAAAAAAATTCTCTCCTACAATTTAATACGACTTGGCAGATGGGGACGAATGAAGAAAGAAGGAATGGGTAGATATATCCTGACAATTAGATCTACAGCTGTCTACTAAGGTGACAGTACAAAAGGCAAGCTACACAAGGGAAACACAAGTTCAAATCCTTTCTTTTTTTTTTCTCAGAAATATAGAGGTATCTCTGCCTGTAAGAAGAAAGAGCTCCAACCAGCTCATTTTCCATAAAGATGACACACAGGAGTTGTTTATCTGTTTTTCTGAAAAACTATACAGAAGAAAAAAACCAAACGTTTTCGAGGCATGTCAGAATCGGAACAATTTTTCATTGTATTTAAAACTCTGAGTTCAAGGGATGTGTTTCCATGGGTTTCTAACAAGCAGAAAGAAAATCAAGCCCTGAGACAATGCCCAGACACATCCATAAAACATATGATTGATAAGATATGTTTATAACACTAAAATTGATGAGGAAATCTTTCCATGCCCCTTGCAACAAAAGAGACATGGTCGAGCATTTTTCCTTCATAGTTCACCTCCCATACTTCAATTTCTGCTACAGCAGAGTGCTCCGGTGTACAAACAGCCTCACAGATCAAGGTCACAAACTTCCTCAAACATTTCTGAGAGACTGGTTTTGGCCCAGTGACTCAGCCTTCCTTCTGCCACAGGGCACCCTCTACAGATAGACATTAAAAGTTCCCCTCACAGGAATCATCTAATGGTCAAGATACCAGAGAACTTCTGTGGCAACAGCTGGGACACCTCGACATATGAGCTGTGTTTTGGGGTTTTCCACTAAAACATGGAATAATTCTGTATTTCCAAGACCATTTGGGATATTTAACCACCTAAAGATCTTTGGTTTACTGAAACCAAATGCAAATGAAAACAAATGTGGTTTTCCACAAGTTGTAGAAAAAATTACTTAGAAGTATGCAAATTTAAATACAAAACCAGCAGTTCTTAAGAAGAAATAATTAACTACTTATATAGGGAACTCAGAAAGCTGGGCCTTATAATTTTAAATTAGCTAGCTTGAGCATCTCCCAGCTTCAGCTGGTTCATTGTGCTGACAGTTATTTCATGGGACATGAAACAAAAGTGGTTTTGTCCAAGGTACATATTACATGCAAAACGAAGACTCAGAGCATTCCCTATCTAGTTAGCATTCCTTTCACCAGCTTCTATCCGAGCCCCAGCATTCTCTCTTAGCAAGAATTTCAGGTGGATGCTACAGGGAATTACCATATTTCTTTAACTCATGGTAGTTAAAAACATCTTTCCTCTTTTCTCAAAGACTGCAAAGAACACATGCCACAGTCATGGCATCTGAGGTGCAAATAAAGATCCTAGCCTCTGTACTCCAACAGTCTGACACCTTCTTTTACGGTTTAAGTACAAATTCTATTAGAATTCTGTTGCTACAGGTAAAAACATTGCAACATTCAGATATGGCCATCATATTACTCTGCATTAGAAATGAGTTCCTCCACAGGCAGCCCAGTGTGGAAGCTGATCCCCAGAATTTGCATTACACATAAAAAGTATATCAAAGCCCCTAAGAAACTTTGCACCATGATGATGCAAGATCTACCTGTTTGTCACCTTTCTTAATGG
Organism: Erpornis zantholeuca; assembly: GCA_013400515.1. Classification (NCBI taxonomy): domain Eukaryota; kingdom Metazoa; phylum Chordata; class Aves; order Passeriformes; family Timaliidae; genus Erpornis; species Erpornis zantholeuca. Next base: position 25,814 of record VZTN01009093.1, on the reverse strand, counting down.
ATATTTACTTTCTTTCAAAAAAACTCTGGATTACACATCGCCAGGTCTGACTATTGTGGTTTTTTCCATAAGGGAAGATCCACAGCAAGATCAACAGATTGAACAACTTGAGCTATGAGGCTTAATATACTCTCATAGCTATAAATATTTAAATAATATAATTCTGTATAACAGGTCAATCAGCAAACCAAAAAAAACCAGCAGTCCAGAAAGGCCTGCATGACCACTGACTTCAAACTGGTGGATAAATTCTGCAGATGTTTAGAATGTTACTGCTGGCTCAGTCCTCTGCTGAAGGGCACAGAGGGGATCACCAGCAGCAGCAGATTACACACACTTCAAGATTCTCTCCAGCTGGTAATGAAGGTGGGCTTTCATTCGTACCCTGAACAAAAGCAAGTGAAGGGCAGACACGTTTCCCTCGTGTCGCTCCCTCCAGCAGCGAGGCAGGGTGCTGGCTGCGGGGGACAGCATTTGCAGCCATAGTTAAGATTCACTGTCACATGTCAGTCCTGAAGACACAATCCTCGCTCTACATTGCCTGCAGTCAATGTGACAGATATTATTAGCAGCAGTAAAAGCGTCTCTCAGAGAGACACAAAGGTACTATTCGTTTAGCATCTACTTCTAAAATGTTGTCTTCCGCTTCTGAAGAGGAGGAATTTGACATCAGAGCATGGAAAAGGGCTGCAGGCAGGCTTAGAAGGACCTTCACACCTAAGTGTAACACAGACTGAGGCATGAACGCTTAGGAAAGTGAAAATAATGAAAAACAACATCCACTAACATAAGAAACAGAACACACAACTATTTGCAGGGACAGGTTACATGATGCTTGTAATACTGATTGAATCATGCAGTGGGGGTTTCTGGCTTGTGTTCTGGCTTCCAGCACTGCTGTGAAATTTGCAGAGGTGCATAACCAAAGAAGACACCTACTACCACACTCCATTCCTACAAAAAACACATGCACTTACCACTAGAGAAACATGGAGCAGCAGGAAGCTACAGAAACTCCACAGAGATAAAGTCAAAAGTGGATCTCTTCCTTCTGTCACCCAGAGAGAACCACTCAGCTCTGCCCGCAGCAACCCAGCTGGGCAGCACAATGTTTGTGCCTGACAAGTGGTTTTGAGTGAGGAATGTTACCAAAAAGATGTTAAATGTGTCAGCTGGTACAGCAGAGAGTTTATGGGAAATACCCTCAGAATGGAGACAGGCCTTTGAACCACCTTTGGGGACAGAGACCACAGAATGAGGTCTTTATAAGCATGACTGCAACAGATGATTCCTGTCCCTAGGATGGACAAAAGTCCATCACAGGCACTTCCACTTAAAACTTTCAAAAGAGCTATCTTTTTACAAACGGTTTTCACTACAGCTTATTTCTACAGCTTATTTCTGAAAGCCAGTTTTAAATTAAGATTGTCTAGAAAGTCTGAATTTTCACTGTGAAGTCTGCAAAGAATTTAAGTCCCAAAGCAATATATCCTCTTCCTTATCACCAACTTCTTTCACATTTCTTGTTAACTGCATCAGGCCAATATAACTTTAGATGGCAGAACTGCAGGCTGGAAAGTTCAAATCTTTGTTCACTTGAAAGAATGTTGATTATATTATATGTACAATAAACTCTGACAGAAGATCACCTGCACAGTTTTACTTCCCATCTCATCTCTTCTGAATACACCAATGAGTAAAAATCATTTTGTAGTTCTTCTTAGCAACCACCATATTGCAATGTATTTCTGCTACTGCAGATCTGCTCCTAGTTTGGAGAGATATTGAGTTAGTAAATATGACATAATGCCAGGGAAAAACATTGTATCTACTTTTACTAGCCCAAGTAAAAGAAAGAAGCTATGAATTCTGCTCCATGTTAGTGCCCTTGGGCAGATTATGTATCCTGCAGAGCCTCCTGCAAGAAAAGGCAGCACAATTTGCCCCACAGGCTCACTGCACATCTTAAATTGATAAACCTAAGCCATATCAGGAGTCATACCACATTTTCTACCATAGGCTGCAGAGGTTCTTGCCAAAAAATGTGCTGCTTTTGCACTTTGGATTGAAATTTATTGATGCAGCAGGTGACAAAATCAGTAATTCAATGCTCAGAAAAGACTGGAGACATGGAAGTTGGGGCCTGAAATGAAAGATCTAAGCAGGCACTTATTTTTGGTATAGATATTCACTAAGTTGTTGATCAATGACTCGCAGGTGTGACAGGACGATGAAAAATCAGAGGTGACTACTGACAGATCTTGTGGATGATAAAGCTACTGAGATAAGATTTACACAGGCAGCCTGAAGAGGATCCAAAAACAGAAGAAAAACCCACTCCTGTCACTGACCCTCACTTTTGGGCAAGGACTCCAGAAGTTGTTTCTGGGTGCAAAGAAACCAGTTTGAGTTTAAATATCATAGTTCTGCTTTCCCAAAAAGCATCTGCTTTTCAACAGCTCCTGGGAAGTCTAAGCATCAGTCATTTGCTGTTTAAAAGTATAAATAGAGATGTTCTCTTGAAAAAAGAAACAACAGTAATTATGAAAAAATCAACAATCTGAAAACCACACAAGTGTTTTCAAGCTTTAATAATGTGTTTCCCAGTTGCTGGGATTATCAGTATCTCAGCACCACTGAATATGAAGCTCAGTTCAACTGTGAGGAAAATTCAGTTGACAGGGCAGGAAAGTACTCACTGGAAATTTTACTTGGTATCATTACTAGTTCAAAGCATTGTCTGCATAAATGCTACTGACAGCTGTACTCATCACACCACACCCAGTTTCTATTCTTTATTGTTTTCTGCATGTGTTGAGTCCTTACATCTCCTTGCTCTTGCAGGTCCAAGTCTGCAACTCTTTCCTTTCAGTATTACTTTGCACTACAGAAAGCACTGTAATAGCCATGTTTGACAAATTAAGTAGATCATAGTGTGGTAAACAAGTTAGCCTCTGTCCCTCTCCTCCTCCTCTTCCCATTCCCAGCATGAAAATAGCTAGGGCTGAAGCAACAGCTGGGGATCATTACACGGACAGGAATAGTTCAGTAAACTGCAAGAGGGGAAAACATGTCATATCCAAAAAAACCAAAAACACATTAGAGCATCAGGACTGAAAAAACATGTGAATTCAGCTCCAGGGATAATGCTGTGACTCTTCTTCCACTGATAACAACTGACTTACAAAAACCCTGGTCATTAAGTGTTAACCCTTTCCTCAAGCTTCCCACTCATGTCACAGAGTTAACAAATACCCTGAAACACCTCTAATCCTCACGGTCGAACGAGGTACTAATGAAGCAAAAATAAATTCAAATTGACAGTCAACTTCAAGCCACTTCACATAAATATGTCATTATCTTACCTTCACTGCACCTCTTACTTTTAAGCATAGTCACAGACTGTAGTTGCAGCAAGAGGCTACAGGGAGCCTGGTGTGCCTCTGGATCTGCCATAAGAAATGCCAGCAGATCAGCTCCCCGTACATTCAACACATTTTCTGTGTTTTAATGTGTCAGAGCACTATTTGCATAAATAATTCCAAACAGTGGGACGCATTAGGCCATAATTCAGAAAGGCATCTGTGTGTTTTGTGACTGGTTTCTGACACTGTTTATCCATGCATTTGCATCGCTCACACATCTCCCACAGCAACTTCAGGTCCACTCTGAAGCAGGAAGACACAGATCACCCCTTACAGAAAAATGTCACCCTGCATTCCTGTGAGATGCCTTGGGCGCAGGGGCTGCCCTCTCCTGGGGATCTCCTTGGGACTGACAGCTTCCAACCTACATGTGCAGGTTTCCTGACCCTTCCTCGATGAGGTATGGCCATGGGCCAGCTGGACTTTCAGGTGCCCGCAGGTGTAATGAAAGTAAGGTCTAGATTACTCCTGAAGAAAGCCAAATGTTAACCAGCACTTGTACGACTCCTGATCTCTTCAAAGTACTGAACAGATATTAATAGTTTAATCAAAGGCTAAGCTAACTCAAATTACCTCCCATTTGCTGTGGACCAAGAATGTGCACACAGTTCGTGCAGCTCAGATGGCATGCAGGAACTTGTTCCTGTGTCTGGGCCCTGAGATACAAATCTTGGAAAAAGACAGGTGAGTTTCACTGTCAGGCCCCAAGTCACACTGAATGTTTTTGAACGAGGACTTGCCAAAAAAAAAAAAAAAAAAGTTTCATTTAAGAGCAACAAATTAAAGACGTAGCACAGAAGTGGAAAAGCTGGAATTTAGTTTTGGAAGTACTTAATTCTAAGCTAAAATCACATGAATGCTAATTGGGCTTTGAGTAGCCTTCTGCAACTCCCTCTTTGTATCTCTCACAAGGGGCTACCATAATGCTGTTGTGTTAACTCATCTAGGAACTGCAAACTGGGATCTAGTATTTGAAAACTAAATCATTCCAAGGCATTCTTGAATAGCAAACATGTTTATGGATTCCTGAATTCTAGGAATTTTGCAAATGACTGCCCTAACACATACTTTGAAAAATAAAAGCTTAAGTACTTTGACTCCTGCATGTCAAATCCATTTCTGTGTAGAAAGGATCACCAGTTCCCAAACTTCAATGTCAAGTCGTAATTCAAAAAAAGAAATAAATCAGATTTAGGAGACATCTGTTTTCCAGAAAGCAGGAAGCAAGATGTAGTCTATTCCAGATAGCTGCTTCCCATGAGAATCGTTAAGAGAGTAGGTATGAGCATTGTCAGCGTTAATACAGACAGCCCTTATTTGCTCAGTTTTATTAAGAGGTGGTAGAGAGTGAGGAAGAGAAACGAATTTTCTATCTTGGTGACAACAAAACTAAACTGTCCCATCTTTAGGGGAACCAAAAACGAAGACACAACAGTCATTAGTTTCAGCTCCATGCTAATTCTGGACTTCCATAAGGGTTTACACGTGGGTGCATCTGTTCCTCCACTGCCCGTAAGATTTGGCTCTGCAAAATACAGTGCATGCTACTGCATAAATACAACAGGCACCCTGAGGCTGCAGGAGACTTGAATGGAGCAGCAGCAAAGCTAAAGGGTTCTTATTTTCTTCATCTGACAGGAAAGAAGCTGGCAGCATCTATTTCTCATCCCTAACCTTCCTCTGGTAGCTGGTGGAAAGCAGCTTTCCTCATCACATATGATATTAGAGTATCATGAATTAGCCATGGGTAGGCTGATGGTATTGCTGGACGTTGCAGAATCAACACAGTTTTTCCAATAACCAGAATTATACAAGATTTCAATGGCCTTAATTCCCTTCGACTTGAGACAGCAACAAACCTTTATATATTGATTAAAGTACAACAGAATTGCTTTTTCCTCATTGTACATGTTATCCCGCTGCACAGCTTGTGATATTTAGTGACTGGATGAAAGATGCATCCTGGCACATCCAAATGCAAAGTGCTCACCTTCTGTGAAAATCAATGCTTGCAAATACAACACCAATGCAAGTTCTGCCTTTTTTATATTTTGTGTGGTTTGTTTTTTTTTTTCTCTGAAGCTTGATATGCTGGAGCTCTGTGCCTCTAAAGCAGATAAAGAAATCTGGGAACACTGCCTATACTAATGGATTTCTAACTCCTGAACTTGAATTTGAGGACGGTGACTTCAGTTTTCTTTTCCTTTTCCATATTTTTTCACTAAAGAATATTCCAATGAAAACATGCAACAAAAATATTATTATTTTTGAAAGTTAGTAACAAGCTAGCTCTTGATAGATGTTAAATAGGCTTGGTAGGGGGAGTGACAATTGGGGGCAGAAACCTAACAGTTTTGTCTGGCAGCTTCAGCAGGCCTAGACTACATACCAGAGAAAAATCCTCTAAATGCAACTGCTAAATTCCTCTTCCATATACTGGCCATCTTTATGCAACCAACATGGCCATATTCTAGCTGGATTCTTGTCCTCAACACCTACCCCTCCCCCACTTTATCTTACTTTGCTGTCCAAAGTCAGAAAGTTATTTTCCCCTCCTTTCAGATGACATTAAAGAAATCTTAAAAATCAGTCTCTTAAAATCAGTCATCACCTTATTCTGAGGTCACTGTACTCCAGATCATTGTTTCCTTTTGCAAGTTCCTACTAAAATTTCACTTGTAGCTAGACAGATCCGGTATTTCTGATAAAACATAAACCTTGCTGCTTGCCATTGTCTTTTTGTGATGTTCTGCCTTTCTTCCCTGTAATCTTTTCCCAGTTCCTGTTTGTTGATATTTATTATGCCGTGCACTATGAATGGATCACTGCCTGTTTTCATCTTCTCAATCTTCTTCAGTCCCTCCAGATCCTCTTCTTTCCTTCTAGATATCATTCCCTGAAATCCAACCCCTCTCTGTCTACATAATCTTTCAGAATTGCTAAATCCTCATTTAAAAGTCACACATATTTGCAGAATTCCATCAACTAAAACAAAATCACATTTAGATATATACACCACACTCCTTGCACACTCTCGAAACAAGAACATACAGAAACTTAAAACATGATACTCTCATCTTCTTCAAGGCAGTTGCCACTCCAGAACAAGCCTTTACACCTTTAATGAAACAGCTTTAAAATATTGCTCACAAGAGGCCTACAGACATAGCAGAGAGGAGAAAAATTTAAGTTTGAAATCAAAACTTCCAAATACAAATGAAATGGTCTCAAGGTCCCAGCACTGCAAGTCACAACATACAGAGCTCCAGGCTTGTTGAGTGGCATGCTTGAGCGCCCTCAGGGACAAGAGGTCACAGGAGTCAGTGGGAAACCCAAAATCTGGACTATTGCCCAGAAAACAAAAAACAGGCAGATTCAATAGGCAAGAGGAAAAAAAAACCCACAACAACACAAAAAAAAACCCAAAAAACCCCCCACAAACGAATTATACAGTGCCTAGAGCAAAGAAAGCAGAGCCTGCTAACCTTCTCGTAAGCTGTGGTATGAATCCTGATACGTGCTTGAACAGCTCTTCCCTTGCTTTGACACAGTCTCTGCAAGTGGCACAATCCCGACATAGGCAGGCTGGAGTGTCTTGGCTTTATCCAACATATTAGAGGAAATCCCTGGACCTGAAGGCAGATTCTGTAACACGGGAGGCGTCCCAAGCAAGTGGAAGGGGTGCTTAATCCTCACAAGAGACCAACTGCAATCCCTCTCTACCAGGTTTCAGTCACTGCACCAAGACGTAGAGCAGAAAAAAAAATCAGTTTACTGCTAGATTCCAAGGCTGTGCGTGCATCAGAACAGAGAGGTTCTGTAGGCACAGACAAACCCTGACAGCCAACATCTAAAGATGAAAACCAGGAAGGCTCTTGGCAAAGCTTTTCTTCCTACGATCTCAAAGCTCAGACAGAAACTTCACTGTTTCAGCAAACAGCTATAAGCATTCGGGAACCCAGTATGCAGAGCACTGCTTATCAACAGATGCGTGGACTTCTTTGTGGGGCCACTTGCAGTAACAGCCAACCTCATTCACCCAAAATAGTGAACAGTTGGTTTCTCTACTCACACTGCAGACACCTGCCAGACAGGCAATATCATGTGATTGAGCAGTACCCTCTCTCCCCCTGCATCTCCCGACTGTAAGCATGCTGTGCACACAGCCAGGAGAATACCCCTGCTCTGAGTGCAGAAGCCACGTGCTTTTTCTCCCTTCTTGCTTAAACCCTTAGAAACAAGAGTTTTAGCTGTGGAGAAAGCTAAACTGATAATCCGAGATAATACTGACAATAATGCATAATCTTCATATGCATTTGCTCTGAGACCACACACAGGTAACAGCAGGCTACTTCTGTACAAGCACATATTCTAACCCGTTCTTCCCTTAAATCCTTTCTCCCAACCTAGTGAAAACACCTACCTGAAGATAATCTGCAGTCCCAAATCAATAACCCTCTACTACAAGCACCAGAACTTCAGAATCTGTGCTTGTATGGAGGCAGCCACCTCATCTCGAGTTTATTCCACATGCATCATGAACAGATGCCATATGGCTGACAAACTCTGGTTCTACACTGCCCAGCACAGTACTGGAATTGGAATTGGAAGTGGCCAGGGAAAGACACGTTCCATCTGAACAACAATCAGAAGGTAATCTCACCAGCACAGCCGGTAGCTTTGCTGGTTTTTAATTTTGCTAAGCATGAATCATAAGAGATGCAATGAAGTCTGGGGTGAGAAAAAAAAATAAAAAACAAAAAAAGAGAGTCATCCAATGATTGCACATATCTAAAAAAAGTATTCTTGTATCTTTCCAGGAAAAAAAAAGATGAATAGTAATGAGCATCATCCTACACACCTGAAGCAACAACCACATGGACATTACCAAAATAAAAAGATGAATACTCTAAACACTATAGGAACAGTTTCCAATACATACTCTGTTCCCATCTCAATCAAGACAAAATTTCTCATTTCCAAACAGTTTGAGAGGCATTCAAGCCATTTTATAAAGCAAGGCTGGAATTAAAATCACGGAGAAAAATTGTCTCTAATAATCTCCAATATCTAAGAAAAGTAATGTTCAACCAATTGCTAGATGGCATCAGTGACACTTCTGAGTACTTTCAACAATACTCTTCTTACTTTGAAATGTTTGACCTTCACCCAGGAAAGAATCCAAACTCCAGGGTTCCCATGAATAAAAAAATACCTTTGGTGATAATATAAAGCTCCGTAATTGCACTACTCCTGAATTACCACCATATACTCAAATTTTCATCTTAAATTTAGGATTTATAAAAGTCAGGTGAAGGTTCAGTCTCACAATGAACTTTAGCCAGTAAGGTCAAACTACGGCATAAACAGATGAGCTTGGTTTTGTGTGAGCATTAGCAGTCACAGCAATGTGGAGAGCTGCCTTGGGAAACAGACCCAGCACACCACAAGAGTGCTAAAGACAGGATGAAGGAGAAGATAAAGAAACACATTGTCCAGATCTCCCCTTTCAGCAGCAACACAAAACTGCACATTGAGCCAGGCCTGATACTCTGAGCAGAGAGGTCCCAAAATTACTGTAATAACTAAAGAATAATGATCCAATTCCAGACCCAGTTCTACTTCTCCTGGCAAGCAGTATACCATCTGGATGGTAGAAATGACAAGATTCAGCTACAGAGGTCAGAACTTGCTAGTATTTCGCCAACCACGGCCTCTGAGTAGGTCACTACAGCATACAATACCTGGGAAACCTGCAACTAGCTGCTCTAGCAAACCTGCCAATATCCGGCTATTGCCAAAACAGCCCTAAGACGTTATCCAAGTTCTGATGGAGAAAACTTTAAGAACTGATGAAGATCTGATCTTTTCAATGTACTACTGCAGAGCTGCAGATATGTACACAGACATATCTTTCTTTCTTTCCTATGCAGAAAACAGCTTGGATAGAAAAACACTTGACCGGCTCAATGGTAGGTAAGTAAATCTCTTATTTGCTGAGGAAGATAATCTAAAATTTTGTCTTAGAGCATCAAATTTGTCCCACAGCATTGTTTAGTGTTCTAAAAGAAGGAGCAATTACCCAAATTATCTGGGCCACAGCACTCCAAAAAGGACTTGGATAATGTCCTCCATGCTGTAAGAAGATAAACTCCAAAGGGCCTAGATTGGAGGATACCTTCAACACGAGCAAGCACCTGTGGGGTACCTCCTTGCAAAACACAGACTCTAATAGATAAGTAAAGGCCAAGAGCAACCTATCTTGTATGAAACACTGATACCGTTTTCACTTGTTTGTAAGCATCAAAAAAGTTTTTAGAAGTTTAATTTGTTTTACTAGATCCTGATATACTGGTAAGAGATCTGAAAGTCTGATCAATGATCACATGGAGAGAAATATCAATGCACTGTAAGAAAAAGTAACTTTGACAGTTACTCTGGAAATCAGCAGGGTAGACTGGAAAATCCATTTCACAGCAGAGGTAGGATTCCAACAACAGTTTCAGTTGCTTAACTACTCCGGAAAAGTAGGATCAACCCCACTAATGCACACCCAACATTCAGTGTCTTGCACAACTTTTACCCCGGAACTGGCAGAAGTGCTGTTGGCAAAACAATCACCTTTACCAAGGTGATTTGCCACAGATTTCTCATCTGAAAAACATCAGGCCCAATTTTCATAATCTATCCAGGAGACACCAATTGAGCCATACATCCTCTGACTTTCAAGTGTGAAATCACATGCAGGCTCTGGGGATGTATTCTTCCTCAAGATGCTGCATCAGGTGCACACACAACTTGCACAGCTACTCCTGCTGCTCCTTCTGAGGCCTGGTGGGCATGGAACACAAGGCTTGTATTTGAGGTACCACTACCTACCCACTACTCAAAGTAGTGAGTAGGTAGTGGTACCTCAAATACACACAATTTTAATGAATTCATTAACTTCCTCTTCTTGTATCTTTCTATTGTCAAAAGCCAGTGGAAGAGAGAGAGAGGCCATACCAATGTTGACATAGGGTAGACCTTGGATGAGCTCAGCTGTAGCACAAAACTGCGTAATTCGTTTTTTTCCCAGAAAAAATACTGCATTTTTAAATTCAAATTAATAAACAGATAGAAAATGTGCTTATAATCTCCACCACCACCTTCAAATGTACATTTTTTCCTCCTTTCACCTCCAGTCCTCTCTGCAGCTCAATGCAGGTTCTTCTCTTTCCCCCAGTAATAATGTTCTCATAGGACACAATGCCTGCAATGATCTGCATGAACATAAGTGATGAAATATAAACAATGTACTGCTAAAAACTTGCAGACAGCTGCAAGTTGCCATGCTCACTCAGGCAACATGAGAGAGATCTCAGCCAAGGTCTAAGCCAGATGAATCCTAAGAAAGAAGTATGAGCCCACTCCATTTGAAGATCTGTCTGCTATTTCTAGCAAGCAGACAAAAGCTGGAAAAATAATAGAGTGATGCACTACATCACTCTAAAGTTTTGATGTCTTAGAACTCAATTCATTTAATACTTCAAAATAAATACAGACTTCACACTGATACATGTATTGCTTATTTCTCAGCTAGGGATCACATCTATGTAATGTGAGTTCATTGAGTGGATATTCCCAGGATCCACCAACAGTGCCTCCTACAAGCAATGACCTTTAGGAAGAGGAAGAAAAGCGAGGCTGGGAGCACTGTACACTTTTGTTTCTCCCGTTCTCAAGAAGAGCCTGAAGTTTAGCTGCTCTTATCTTTTCAACCAGCTGGTGACAGCTAGTGCTGCTAGTCAGCATTCAGAAAACTCCTAGACATGACAGGTAGCCAAAGGTAAACCACCATGCAGATGTAAAAATAGGTCACAGCAGCAGGAACCATGCCTGGGAACCTGGACTTTTGTTGTAGCTTTTGAGCAGCTCTTCAGTCCTCCAACCCACTCTGGGATATACCACCACCCCGGCTTTTGGCAAGCTGGCTGTCATTGAGCTGTAATTACTGCAAGNTTTCCTATGTCACTTTCTCATTACCTCACTGTCTCTAATTCTGAAAGTGCTTCTCTCTGCATCTTTCAGCTGTCAAAGTGAACTTTACACAGCAGCTAGAGCCAAATCAACCCCCAGCCCATATATAAACTCTGCCACCCACTCCATTCCTTGGGATTTGGCCAAGATGTCAGTTTGCCTTTCCCTGAATACACGCAGCACATGAAATCCTCGATCCCTATCTGCAAAACACTGGACCGAGAAGAATCAGTTCAGCCCAAGGAATGCAACTCTGATCTGCATTTGATTAACTCCATAGATAAGCAGTTTCCAACCAGCAAGGCTAGTCAACATGGTAAGTGACGTGTGGAAAGACAGCAGCAGCAATCCCATCCCCCTCTGCTAAACACTGAGTACCTCAACCCTGCCTCTCTCCCAGGCTCTGCAGACCTCAGGAGCAAGGTGTGGCACAACAAAGCCAAAACTTTTGATTTTCCCACCTCTCCTCTCCCCAGACCAGGAACTCAGATGTCAGTGTTGCAAAGAGACTCTGGAAATATTGCTACAAGGGCTGAAAAGAGGGAAAAGAGAGAGAGGAAGGGAAGGAGAGATGCTGGTTCACTTATGAACCATGCCTCTCCTCCTTCCTCCCTCCAGGACCCACTTCACTGAGCAAGCTGGGTGTGATAAAGAGAAGGAAATGGTCCAGAAGTCTGTACTACTCTAGATCATGTCCAAACAAAAGCATTAGGTAGCACATGCTCCTGATACCACTACATGTGAGTGTTAGATCCGCTCAGAAGGTGTTGCCTATGCAGCCAAAGAAAACAGTACAACCTTTAAAGACAAGTTGATTGATTTAGTTGGATTTTCTTCAGAAAACCACTGACAGAAGTTCTGTCAATTCTGTGCTCTAAAAAGCTGCATATACACTCCCTGACTACAAAAAGGTATTGCCCAAGCAGAGATTTCTAGCCCGGAGAAGAAGAAATGGTGGTTTTCTCTGACCAAAGCAGTGGAAGGACTGTCCATGACAGAAAACTTCACAGTAGAGGATAGAAGAAAAGCAGAGGGATTAAGAGAAAGAAGTTTTATAACTAGCTCCCAAACAACTACAGCCCACTGTGCATATAAGCCCAACAAAAACAAGCAAGTAAATTAAAAACACATATCTGAGCACATTTTATTTGTTATTTTTACCATTTTGGTTGATAAATTCTGGTTAGATGCAAACACTCTTGCATAGCTCTTCATAGATCAAAGTTACTAGCCCTTCTTCAAGTTACCACCCTGTTGTGAGCACCCAGAACTGGTTGTATGAATGCTCTCACTCTGTTCCAGTGCAAAGTTACAAAGATTAGCTCAAATTACCTTGGCTAAGCCAACAAGCTTCACAGTGAGAGCTCACACATCAAGTACCTCAACTCGAATGTGGGGTGTGTATCTCCAGTGGAGAGGCTTAACTGAGAGCTGACCCAGCTGGAATCACAACAGAATTCCATCTATTCCTTTAGTTCAGCTATTACCCATCTCTAAAATAATTACTTAGACCAAAGGAAGTAACAGTTCCTTGCTCTTACCTAAGAGCAATCGTTTACTTGTTATAAAATAGTCAGAGTTTTCAAGCCAGAGACAGTCACTCAAGGTTCAAGCCAAAATTGTTCTTATGAGCGTTTCTGCCTACAGTTAATCTGCTAATATATCCACATGCTCCTCAAACAACTTCAACTTCTCTAGGGGTAGGCAGATGTGCTCACACATGTGCAGATGTGCATTTCCCCACCCCCACCACTGCAGACAGGCAGGAACACTCAGAGGTTGCAGGAATCACACACACAGAATCACAGAGAATAGTGAGTTGGAAGGGACCCACAGGGAGCATGGAGTCCAACTCTTAAGTGAACAGCACTGACATGTGAGTATACACTGTGACCAGTGGAGAACACTGAGCACAAGACTTTTCAAAACATTTCAAAACATTTCCTCTTACAGATATTCCAGACTTTAATTTAAACCACTGTGAACAAGTGAAAACAGCAAAGCCCAGAACATTTGGTTTTGCTCTCAAGAGCAGAAAAACAGAGGAAGTTCTGGCTGCCAGAACAAGGGGCTTAGTGAGCAGGATAGAGTGGAAAAGGAAGCAATGTGAGTTTGTCTTAAAACAGCAAATTGCTTTTAGGAGGGAGTAACTGGGAAAGGACAGGAGGAAGATACCCGTCCCCTCATGTCAAGGCACGTCTAAGAGTTTGAAAAGTTATGTCACTAATTCCTGTGGTTGTTGAGCAAAAGCTATCCTGTACTTCTCTCTCCCACATCCTTTAAATGTCTGGCAATAAAAGCTTTCTCCTCTATTAAACCCTCCTACTTATTGCAAAAGAGGGTTACCTGCAAACACTTGGAAAATGCAGTCTATTTTTGAAGTACTCAATCAAGAGAGGAAACAAGAAAGGCTGTACTCTGTGTTCACGCACTGCTTGTGAAAGGATTAGCAAACCCTTCATTTACTTCTCAGTTTATACTAGCAGAATTGCTACTAGGTAAACCTTCATTACAGGATTGTGACTTTTGCCCAGAAAGCTACTTCCTTCTCCATCCACATCATTTACATGGGCAGTAACAACACTGTTGAGGCTTAATGTGACCGTTATTCTTGGTTAATCTGACACAGAATTGCAATCCTAGAATCTAGATTTTCATTAAAGATTTCATTCTTCCACTTATGGTTGCAGAGCATTTCTTCGCAACTTGAAAAAACTATGCACTAATGGAGATACAATTCTAAAAAGACCATAAACCGTCTCATTCATTTAATAAGTTAGTAGCCAATCCTAATAGTTTTAGACGTGGGGTTTGTTCAACTTAACTTTTTCTCTTCAAGTGGTTCAAGTCCTTTGTCACAATCAGGTAGCAGTGGAAGCTTGGTTGAGGTGAAGCAGGAGACGAAGTTTTATGACACCTCTAAAACAATTCAGCGGTCAGCTGCCACTAAAAGTAGTGACCTCCTTTTCCATCATCATAGATGCTCATCTCACCCCACAGTAAAAAAATGCTGTTGTCAGGATTATTTGAGAAAGGAAATAATTTTTTCTTTAGAATGTAAAATTCAGTTCTTGCATTGCCAGAAATTTATAAATCACCTCCAATGTCAAGTGCTCAAACTCCTCCTTTAGTGCTGAAATTCAGCTATTCCCTGGATTTATTAATGCCAATCTCAAGCTCTCATGGTGGCTTCAACAACTGAATTTCTGTTTCCAATATAAAAATGTATAGTGTGTTTGAGTTTTAATCTATAGCTACAACATGAAATAAGCCTGAGACAATGTCAAGGCACAAACCATTATAAGGTTAAACCCATTATATGGATGCACTGATCCTGGAGAGAACTTCCAGGGTCTTGTACGGATTCATGCTCCCTCCACACATGCAGACCTATCAGACCTAAAGCGCAACAAAAAGCATGAATCTCAAGAAGGAGAGAATTTTAGACTAGATCTGGGATAGTTTTTACCTGGGTGCTGCTAAATTACTCAGCTTTTGATTAGCAGGAAAAATATTCTGGTCATGCTGTTGTGGAAGAAGTCCTTTACTGCTTTTATGCGACTCACTTGCCTATCACTTTAGGAAGATGCAGTTTTGACAGCACTACCATTCCTTCTCCATAGACTACATTTTTAAGTGAATCCTGTTCTGCATCAACCAAACCACAGGTTTACTCTTCTTCATCTAAAGCTGTTCAAGGCTATAAAAGAAGAGAGACTCTTGACATGAAATTTATAACTTCCCCCAGTTCATACATCATTTGTGCCTCTCTCCTATGGTTTGGTCACAATACTGATAGACACAGGACCAAAACATAGCATTTTCCCCAAACAACCTCAATTAACCTAAAATATGCAGTTCACAATAAATCTTCTTTTTCAGGCATTTGAGAGGAATCATGTTTGGATGGAAACAAGTGTTCACCAAAATCCAAGCTCAAGCAAGAAATAATCTTGCACAGACATGAGCTCCTTGCAGTGAAAACCAGGGTGAGCTACCCTGCTTCTCCTCCTTGGAATCAGAATGTAAATTCAAGTGTACTGAGAATTGCCACAAAAACTAATGTGGTACTTTTATATCCTAAACTTAGCCAGCACATATCCATGTTCCAAACCTCTGCCCCAAAGACCTTTCCACATATGTGAGACTGCTATTTTTTTTAAGTGCCCATGATGCTAAAATCACCGGCAAAATTTGAAAGCAGAAAATATTTTAGAAAAGTAGGGAAAGCACAGTAACATACTGCATGTGGTTCAATCTGGGTGGGCAAAGACACAGGCCTCCTCTGCAAGGAGCATGATTACTTTCAAAACAAATTTTATCTCACGTTCAAGATTTCTTGTAATCTCAGCCATGAAAGCAAAGAATAAAGGCAAGTAACTGTGAGGGTGTATCCTCTTCCCAGTAAAACCTGCCAAATCTCAAGAGTTTTATTCACCAACTGACCTAAAAGCATTGGAAGGCATGTAGCCTAAGTGCTTGTAACTGTAAAGATTAAGTGTGCTTGGAACATGACATTCTGATTCAGACATCAGCTTTCTGTTCTGTTTGCCTCCAAGCTCTATAAGCTCACCTGAAACAATATGCAGAGAAGTCTCTTCAGTCACTATTTTCCATTAGCCTCACACCCCTTTAAGATCTTCCTTTCTCGCTTTGGTATAAATTTCCAGAATTTATGAGTCAGAACCTCATATTTATGGATTCTGATCAATTCAAATCTATTAAAAAAACCTTTGGTTGGATAAACTAGGTTAAAACAAGTAGAGAGATTTACATATAACACAGAGTCTGTGTGTCAGAACTGTCATTAGAAATCCTTGTATCCTTCCCTCCTTGGCTACTGAATCTATTTTATGAATCCAGACACAAGAGAGGGACCATGAAAGTGGGACTGCATAAAAGCAAACAGGTGGACAATCTAATTAAATAGACAAACACGCAAAGGAAAAAAATGTATGGTTTTCATATAGCTGCCAGATGTTATGGTCTGACAGGACTTGGCTGCTCACTGCCAGTACATCTAACAGGCAGCTTAACAGAAGTTGTTTATGAACAAACTTTTTAGAACAAAACCAATTTTAACGGCACAGACATTGCCATATGCTTACTTTTAGCAACTATGCTACAGTAAGGCCAGAATTTACTAAGAACTCACAATGCTCTCCTATCAGAAAATATTCTTCCCTGGACACGACAGCAAAACTGTCTTTAGGTTTCAGCTATAGTGTGGAGAAACAGATCTGGTGTACGAGAGGAGAGCAGTGGATATTGTCTACCCTGACTTAGTGAGGCTTTGGCACTGCCTCCTGCAAAACCCTCACAGAGAAGCTGATGGAAGGACAAGTTGGGTAAGGAGACTGTGAGGTGGACTGAAAACTGGCTGACTGGCCAGGCCCGGAGGGTGCATCAGCATGTGATGGGGGCTAAGTGGCTGCAAAGCAGTTTGGCAGAAAAGGCCCTGGGGATCCCACTGGAGACCAAGTTGAACATGAGACAGAGATGTGCCTTTGGACAAAGAAGGTGAAGGAAGGTCACCTTGGCTGAACTAGGAGGAATGCTCTGAGCAGATCAAGGGAGGTGATCCTTCTTCTCTGCTCAGCCCTGATGAGGTCACACCTGGAGTGCTGGCTCAAGCTCTGAGGTCCCCAGTACAGGAGAGACGTGGTCATACTGGAGATCTCATCCATCTAAAAACGTGAAGGAATGGTACAAAGAACACAGAAACAGACTCCTCTCAGATGGTGCCCAGTGACAGGACCAGAGTCAATGGGCACAAAGCGAAACACAGGAGGTTCCCTACAAACATCAGGAAAGAATTTTTTTGCTGTGAGTACAACTGAGCACTGGCACAGGTTGCCCAGAGAGGTTATGAAGCCTCCATCCATGGAGATATTCAAAAGCCATCTGAACACAGTCCTAGGCAACTCGTTCCAGGAGAACCTGCTTGAACACGGGGGTTGGGTAAGATGACATTCCAACTTCAACCATTCTGTGAGAGATGTGTAACCACCCTTCTTCCAGGGACTTGTTTGTCCATTCATAGATATGTAGCAACATCAGAGCAAAAACAAAGCAAATTCTAACATGACAAACCTCATACTGGGGAAATGCACATATTTTTAATATTCTCCTAAAAATCACTCACTTCTAATTTAATATATTTCTTAATATTCTAAGACACTGCTGTCCAATCTGTTCTGTCTCCTGGACTTACTACCCAGCCACTGCCACCATTTATAGGTTCCATGACCTAGAATTCAGTAGTTTTCTCACCCTGCTTAAGACTTCTGAGTTGAAACTGTTGAAGCTTCCTCAGCTTCACTGTTCAGTACAGAGTTTAAGTGGTGTTACTCGAGCCAGATGAAATAACCTAGCATTATGGTCTCATCATTCCTTCTTTTTGAGGGCTCTAGGTTTCATAAGAAAGTTCAGTGAGTTAATTAGGCTCACTGATCTATCAGAAAAGTGAGGGGGGTTTAATGGGTTTGTTTTCAAAAGTGAATTAGACTTCTCACAAGAAAGTCCAACTGTCCAAGCTAGCTGGGGCTAAGCAGCAGGTACATTGCGAAACTGGAGTGAAGGGAGTACACTCCCCTCCCTCCCACTGGTCATGACAATTCATTGGGTCAGCTTAAACTGCTTCCTTTTATTTCATTATTTCACCCTTGAGTCAAGCTTCTTCACTTTAGTTTCAATCTCTTTACCATAAAGAGATTGGGTCCCAAGAGACAGAGCTGCCACATTACTGTTTGGAATATCTTGAGGATAAACATACAGGCATGTGCTGTGTATAGATAGCCAGAGCAAGTGAAATAAAATCAACACTCTGTGGGCACATCAGGATTACTCTGTGTGCTACAAGCACACTAGAAACTTAATTAGCACAAGCACAACAGTTTCATGATATGTCAGATTTATTATGGTTACGCTGCAGAAATGTTTGGGATTTCTGAATGTCTTCTTCCCTCTCAGTTAATGGAGTGTAGCTCCAGCAGGGCAGCCACACATCTGGAATTTCTGCAGAAGTGTTAGAAGAACCCCCATGGTCCAGGATGGGGGAGGAGGCAGAAGGAAAAAAGTGGACATTCTGGGAAAATATGACATATATAAGAAGCAGTATCTGCTATTAAATCAACCCCCCAGAAATAAGGTTCCCACCACAATCTAGGCCCCTGGCTCTCCACAACCAAATCATGCTATAGGAATAAAATTAGGCACAGCCAGCCTCCTCATACAAGTTAAAAAGAACTGCTCAAGTACTTGACAGACAATGCCAGAATTATGATCTTAGGGCATTCTTCTCCACTCAATCCTCCCACACTTTTCCATTTGCTGCCCCCAGCTCTTCTCTCCTCTTCCCTTAAATCAGTTACTCACCATTTTTCACTAAAAAAATAACTTTCCCCCCTGCTAACTCTCCAAATTAGTTGCTACTCAAAATTCTAAATCAAGCTCTGCAATCTCCTGTCCCAATTAAATCAAAGGAAAGAGTAGTTCACGTAAATAACATTTTCAAGATCCAGTTTTAGCTTCTAGATTTTGCAGCAAAGTTTCCAGTCCTGCTTCAGGGCCAGAAGGTTAAACATTTCTCAATGACGCAGGCTCCCTTAGCAAGAGAGAGATGAGGAAGGGGTCCAAAAAAACCTCATTCTTCCCAGGCACTAAATCAACAACCACAGCAAACAGTGACTGCCTCTCTCCAAGGAACACTGGGAGGAGTGGAGCAGTCTCTTACAAAAAGCAGCCACTTTGTCTGCCACCATAATGCAAAAGCTCAGGACAAGAGAGGAGAAGAAAATTAAGCATTAGAAAACAACAGAATTTTTTAAAAAATCCCAGAATTGAGATTATATATTGTGCACTATATAGAAATCATGATAAATTAAAAAGAAAACAAACAAAACAAGCTTAAAATTCTGTAGAGCACTGCACGCCTGTTTAAAATTGCTGCTCTTTTCTGGTCCATTTAAAGTTGCCAGGAACTTTTGAGCTTAAACTTAAAAGATGCTTTGACTTTTAAATGGGCTGAAATTTTCTTGCCTGTATGCTTTTCATACACTACACATTCCAGAAACTCACTAATCTCTGGGTTTCCAAGATAGAGTAGCAGTAGAGGTTTTTCCAAAAAAGAGTGCTAATCTGGATCTTGTTCTTTCTTACTTAGAGGTAACATGAAATCAGCAAAGCTACACTAAAAAGTGTTTTCTCTTTATTTCAGTTTTTAATGAAAGAACATTGAAAGCTATAAGCTTTGGGAGTGTTTTGCAGTAGGTCAAGCTCAAGGTACTTTCTGAAGCAAATGTTTTGGGAGTTGCAGTTTTTAATCAGTGGTACCTCAGTATCACATAGTAACTTTAATAAATCAACACCACTCAATTTATTTTAAAAGGCATATATTTGAGTTGACATCAGTGAACACCAAGTTGAAATCTCAAATACTGAAAAACATAGACAAGGAACAACAGCTTCAACCAGAGTATCTCCAGCAGAATTTAAAAAAAAAAAAAGAAAAAAAATTTCATAATGGTCACCTATCATTGCAGGCTGATCAAACATGCTTGTGCTTCACTGGAAGCTATAACTTATTTATTTGGAATACACTCATTTTTGAGGAAAAACAATCAGGGCAAAGAAAATGGAAGACTACAAAAAATTTTCACATGGGATAATAAATAGGTTCATATCCTGTTGGGAATCCAATGCTGTGCATAATGTCTGGGAAGCATCATTAGCATTACTTAGAATATCTGATTTAAAATAAGCATTGCTACAGAAAGATACAAAAAACCATTGAGCAGGTCACATTAGCAGACACTATTTTAGCACTTGCCTACTTTAAGAATATTTCAAGTACATAGAGCTTCTTCTAGGGAAAATATTTTGCCTGCATTAAGGTTTGCATCAGTTTAAATATGAGGAGTTATGTGCACTGAAAGCCACTGACACATGCACATTTAATATTGAAAACCAGAAGATTTTTAACCAAAGAGAGAAATTCTAGGACAGCTTTCCAGTATGAGTGAGAAATCTAACACTTTTTAAAGTGGTGCTCAATAAAATCATGTGGGGGAGTATATGACCTGATTACTTGCAGCAGCAGGGGAGGGGGTCTGCAACCCTGAAGAGTAATTCCAGTTCGGTTGCTTCATGACTTCTTATCTACTCAAACTATTGCTAAATTACACAGCATTCTTAAACCACACTAAGGTTAATCACAAAAGGGAGCTGTGCCAATGTAATTAAACTAGTTTTCTATATTGATTCTGATAATAAAATTATTTTGGCAAGAAATTGAGGGGAAAGGGGGACAGTATTTCTTCCATTAAGATTAAAGTTCTAGTTTCACTTCCATATAGCAGGGCTCAAATGGTCACAAATGAAAAACCAGACTGCTTCAAGATAACTGGCTGAGGTTTCTCCATTTGAAAAGACAATTTGGAACAAGTGCCAGTCTCTCCTTGGAAGAACCCTAAGATCAGAACAGCAGAGGGTGCTGTAAGTCTGAACTGAGGTGCAGCAGCTCAGCAGCAAGGAGAATCCAGATGCAACATGAAGCTGTAGGTTATTTCAGATTTTGGGGTGGCTTTGTTGTGGGGTTTTGTTGTTTGGTTTTGGAGGAGTTTTTGGTGCAGCAGGAGTCATTTGAGACTGGTAAAAGCAGACAGCAAACAGGTTAATACTAAAACTTATTTATAGTAGCTTCCACATAACATTCAACAATAACACCAGAAACATTCCCAAAACCTCAACAGTTATCTGTAATCCCTACCACTGATCTATACGGCTCTGGGCACACATTAGAACATTAGAGATTGATTCATACTGATGCTTAGACATAAAAAAATTGTACTTTAATGCCTACAATAAAAATGTAGACTGGACATAGATCCCATTATTAAAAAAAAAAAAAAATCCTGATTATAAACACTGATACAAATTTCTGCTATCACACAGGCATGAAAACTTGAGCACTTTGTTAAACATTAGTCATCTCTTAAACATTGGATAGCAGGGAGTCACCAGGTAACTGGGAGACAGAACGGATGTGTGTCTGCGCTGTATCCCTTTAGGCAAAGAATGTGTGGTGTAATCATCACACCAGTTTAGAGAGACTCAGCACAGCACACATTCAGATATTAATCCAGAACCTAAATTAGTGGCAGGCCATGAAGATGACTATGATCTGAGCCAAAGCTAAAAATTATCTGTCTGAGCCTATATACATAATCAATAATAATTTCTATACAATTGTGCCTAAAGACCCCAAATAAGAACCTGATTAAAGTAATTCTTTTTCCTTTCATTTTTCCAATGCACTTGAACTATGTTCCTAAAGAAAAGATGATTCATATTCATCATGTAAATGAGTGGGTAACTCACAGAGAATGATGACAACAACTAAACAGGGCCCATTATACATAATGCATTCAATTTCACAGCAAGGAAGACTCTGTTTTGATTACAGTTACAACACATAAAACCTGACATGACTTTACATGCATTTTAAACTTTCACTTTTTTTTAATAACAATTGGTGAATTATACAAAAAATTGCAGTATGATGATGACAATCTTACTGCATACACCGAAGCTGGCTAAAATGCACACCCCTAAAGTTATTTCTCAGTACCTATATTTTAAAGTAAACTCAAGCCATAAGAAGGGTTAGGAGACAAAGCAGTCAGTGAATTGTTTTGAGTCTACCACATTCCTACTGTTTTAGAACAAGTGCAGCCTGTGTGTGCCCCCCTGCAAGTTCATCTTAGTTTACAGAATGGATAAGGGCAAAAAGCTGCCTGAGTGTTTTTTTCCTACTCTCTCTCACTCTATAGGGTTAGACTTGTAGTATAAAAAGAACAGAGTATTCTCAAAGCAGATGGAGGAAAAAAGTATTATTTTCAAAAGATGATTTAATGCTTCAACAAAAACATTTTTTCAAAGAAAAATTTAGGAAGGAAAGATGAATTGATTAGATTTCTAGTTTCAGAGTTTCTCTAATCTTGTGCATCAGTCAGACTGGTAGGCATACACTCCAGGGAAGTGAGTTCTAAATCTGTGGAAATATACTGCAAATCATTCATAGAAAAATCAAGTGATTTAATCTGTTTCAGAGTACACAGTTCAATGTGCTTTTTTTCAGGGTTGATGGCTTCTTAATTGCTCTCAACAGTTTAAAATCACATCAGTAAGACAGAGCAAATGTTCCCTTTTTGC
>VZTN01009092.1:5344-39576 GCA_013400515.1 Erpornis zantholeuca | reverse complement strand
GTGAGCAAATTATATGCCACAATAACTGCTTTCTTCCCATTGGAGATGCAGGCAGTGCAATGAGACAGCTTTGTGTTCACTGGCGTGGTGGCTGGGGTGTCTCTGCAGGGATCCTTGTTCATCCCATCTGTGAGCAGATATATGGCTATGGATCCAAAGGCTGCACAGAGGGGGTTCTGTAAATATCTCTTCCTGAGCACCAAAGTCAGCTTTATTTATAGTTGCAACACTGTACAACACTGATAACTTGACAGGGTCTAGGATGGGGAGAGGGTAAGTCCAGAGGGTGGTCCAGCATCACAAACTCTTTGTTCCAGGGCGTTTATGAAACAATCAGTTTGGCATTATGCCTCTTGGAGACACTTGAGTCAAATGTAAAGTCACTGGTATCTCTGTGTAAACCTGTCCTTTAAGATAAGGACAAGGTGTTGTTCAAATGCCAGTTTCACCTGAACTTACATAAATAAAAATCATACCAAACACTTACATGAGAAATATCTGGCCTCATGGATATAATTATTGTAGGAAAGTATTTATAGACAATGACCCAATGTATCAAATTATTTAATTAATAATTAAGACTCTCTGTCTTTAGAGAGACAAACATTTTTGGATTGGTCAGGAATTTACAAATATGTTATCTAAGTATTTTTGAATTTTCTTGGGCTGTTGTGATTTAAGTACAAACATGCAAGTCAGAATGAAGTCAGAGGAAACTTCATCCCATCATATACTGCCTGAACCTGACTTTTAATAGCTAAATGCTATCCACTGCAAAACACTGCTTTATTAAGAAAAACTAGGAGCATGCCACTAATGTCTACCACATAAATGAGCTGGGCACGTGGCCTGGAGGTTGGGTGGCCTTGACTGGAATAGCACATTGTCAATCTCATCATGCAAGTGTAATGTCACATACATTTGCAGTCAGGCAAATAAAAGATGCATGGACACAGGAGTGTGAATCCCTGCTTCCAAAAGCATAGGTGAACTGCAAATTTAAACTCTGCCACGCACAAATATGTCAACCAAAGTTAAATAATAGCTGCTTCCACCTAAATGTTGCACTAGTTTCAATCTATACATCAGAGAGAGGTATTTTAATTTCAAAGTAATTTTCAGCATTACTAAGATGAAGATATATATATATACACACACACATACATTTCCTACAGTTCAAAACCTCAGTGTTCTCATCATGGGGATTTAAAATTTATTTTTTGAACAGTGATTCATTTCACTATAAAAATAAAAATTGCCAGAAATAACATATTTTAACTAAGTCTCTTGAAATAGTGGCTTCCTATATAAGAAACTAAAGGTTAGTTTTAGCCAGTAAAATCATTATATTCCAGTCCTCTAGACAGTAACTAGAGCACTATCTGTCTTACATAATGGAATATTTCTGACAGCTCCAGGAGGGATAATGGTACTAGTAGTCAGATAACATCAGAGTCATTTACCCAACATTATTTCATTCATCTTCCACCCCGTCACTACAAATAGAGTGAGAAAATGTCTATGCTATATAAAGATTTCTAAAACAAGAAAATTTGCTTACTGTATCTCAATTACTTGTGCAAAAATAAATTTTGATTTATCATTCCAGCAATTTACCATGAGTGACATGTCAAAATCTTTAAATTCCTTTTAAATTTTGGCATCTCTTCTGGGCTATGGAAGGGGAAATGCCTGGGGACTCTGAAAGTTCAAAGTCTTTTTATTAACTAAAATAATGATTTAATATATCTTGATTGAAAGGCAAGAGTCCAGCTGAAGATATCAAAAGATCATTTTTATGGAGAAAACAAATCTACTGCACTGAATTACATTAGCAGCAAATGTGTTTCACCACTGAATTTGGGTGGGGTTTTTCTTTTTTTTTTTTCCTTAGGTTTTGGTGCTTTTTTTAGTGAAGTACTTTGCAAGTCTAATGTAGAAGATGGCACTGTACAGTATGGGCAGTACCATCATGCTTTTCAGTGCCAAGCTGCAAGGTTAGAACCACAGAAATACTCCAGTATGTTTTAAAAGGAATGTATTACCACTGATGTACAAACCTTTAAATCCATGACGCTGAATATGTTGGCACTACACTTACACTACAATTGCAGTCCTTTTCCAGACAGGATTCTCCACATTTCTGTTCTTGAGAGAAGAAACATGTAGGAAAATTAAAAATTTATGTTGCTAAAGATAGTTTTTTCTAGCTAGAACCACTGGAGAGATCTCACATAGTTTGGTTTCTTATTTTAAATATGCTCAAGTTAATTACTAGCCTGCTATAGATAATTTTCTCATGAGCATGTAAAAAATGTGCTACTGAGAAGTGTAATGACAGCTCTGCAACAACAAAATTTTGGACAGAATTTGTGCACTGAATTATGATTAGAGTTGCTACTACTAGCTTTCATGAGATTTAATATGCATCTACACTTAATAAATATATATCACTGAGCCTAAGCCATGTAATGGGATGCAGACAGCAAGGTAGATGCATACTTCAAGCAAAAGCACCGAGGTTCCTGCAGACAACAGGAGCAACACATAACATGTGGTTTTCCTTCCTTGTCAAAACTATTCCCTAGTGTTTACAAACCAGATGCTTGTTTTTGTTTGGTATTTGAATGTTCTTCACAATTCAGGAGCCCAAACTTGTCTCTTTCTTTTCAGCACCTGGTCTTCAACTTCAGACACAGTGTACAGAAATGTTAAGTACTGTGGGATAGTTCTGGCTTTCCAAAACATCAGCTGAGCAAGAACGCTGCAAGAGTTACAAAGAAAGAAGCTCATGGCATCTTCTCTGCTAGCCTCTTAGAGTCTCACTACTTTGGGGCTCACTAAGATAGGTAGGGGTGTAGAAGTTTATTCTACTCATATCAATATATTATTCAAAGCTTGGGTAAGACACTGTTCATTCCCTGTTCTTTTCAGCTGAAAATTGACAGCAATTTTTGTTTTGTTTTGAGCCCACGCACTGAAGAATTCATCATTGAAGAATTTTCCAAACTCTTAGGATCTAGGTAAGTGCTTATTTTACAGTTGGCAGAAGTGATTAAAACATTAAAACTTTGAGCTAATAACTATTCAAATCCAGGAACTCTAAATTCAAATCAGTTAGTGACTTGGGGCCTGTGTGATCAATCCAAAAAAGTATGCAGTCTTTCAGTGATAATATATGGATGAGAGCAGAAAAATCTTTTGCCCAGGTAAACTATTACTCATTCACCAAAATGTCATGTGGCTGTCAACAAATTAATGTCAGGAATAAACGCAAAAATGAAGGCAGGTAGAAAGAAAAGATGCATCACCTTGACTTATCATATTAAAATTCCAGTATAGGAAAAAGGTCCATTTTCAATATCATGAAAATGAGTGATAGGAAAAAACAGGTTTCTAAACTTACTCATAAAATAAACATACATGCAGAAAGATACATTATAAGAAATTCAAAGGTTTCTCTACTATAGAATACTTTCTGGTACATAGCTTGGAGAGGCAATCTTCACAATGCAACTATCCGAGAAGCAGCAATAACTTTAATTAAATAAAGGGTGTTTAAAACTAATTAATTGTCAAACCCAGAGAAACTGGAAAGTACGTGCTGAGGGCTGCCAAACTCCAAATACAGGGATGCAGACTACATAAAATATGAGCAAATTATGGTTTACCATTGCAAGGCTTACTGAAATTTGGAACTGAAATATGGAACTGTTCCCAGAAGTCAAGATGTATGTAAACTCTAAGGATATAAACTTCATCTACTACTGCTGATAAAATGTTTTTTAAGATTTAATTGCAATTAATAATTGTTGTGAGAGTGGTAAACATGAACTATTTAATTAGCTTGTCTCTTTCCAATTACTTACTTAAATGCACTGTGGTTGACTCAGTGATTAAAAAGACACTAGCAAGTATTCAACAAAAGTAAACCAATGAAATTCAATTTGTAATGAGGCTTACTCTGTCTCAGTGCAAGACTTAAAACTTCCGTCACATCGTCAACTTTTTTCTACATTTTACCAATTAATCCAAGTTCATTTCTGCCCCTGAGCTGGTTGGTACACTCCTTCACTGGGCAGATGAAAGTTGTTGTCTGCATTTTATTGTATTCCTGAGCCCTCCAAGTTTATCCCTGCCAGTGTTGGATTTGCTGCCTGCACTTACCTCTTTGCTTGCTCCACCTTTCTGGGAATCATCAAGCGCAATGCCCCTTCCCTGAAAAATTCCTATCTCCACATCCAGCTTAGTCTGAGCCAGCACTGGTCTTTTCTCCAGAAGTCAGTATGCATCGTTAGGCAATAATAAAGGCTGCTTAAAAAACAACACTTTTTTAGGAAGAACTAAATATTTGAGGAAAAAGAGGTAAAGAGTTTTTGCACACCCTGCTGTTTTCGAAGATGACCTAAGCAAACCTGCTTCTGATACTTGAGGCAGTTTCTCTGTACCTGGTTGATATATCACAAGTGAAGTACATTTCTGTAAAAAAATCCTTTTTATATCTTATCGGAGGTTTTTTGCTGTTTTGCTCTAGTTTTGTCTTTACTTTCCCTTGTGTCTTGGCTTTGACACTTTTTGGACAAAAAACTGTCCCTCAGACTGCAAAAATTGTCACAGCTCAAAAGCTCTGTCATTACTATAAAATAATTCTTACCTCTTTGCTGTTTCATTTTAAAACTTCATTTTTGTTTTCAAATAATTTTGCTAGACAACTATTTCCTGAGCTCAGTCATGGTGTTCACATACGAGCTTCCTGACAATGGGGTTTGTTTCCTCAAATTGCTCTGCTGCTCCTCCATATCCACCACAGATATTTTAGTCAGTACAGGTTTTTTCTCTATATGCTGAGATGTATGCCTCTGGTACCTTTAGTCCAGAGGTCCAAACTTTTGCATCAAACCACTAAAAGTAATTTACCAAACCCTTCCAGAACTCTAGAGGGCCAGATGCCCAGTCAGCTACCAAAAGACTGATAGATCATCTTCCAAAACAAATTTCTGTCTACAGTAGTAATATCATAATATGCGTTATAGCCACAATTGAAAGTAAAGCATCACTTAATTCTTAAAAAGTTGTAGTAGCAAAAGTAAGGTCAACCGTCCCTATTAGAAAAAAAATTGTAGTAGGAAAGGTAAGGTCCATTCTAGAATAATGACTCTTCCTGTTTCAGTAGCCAAATCCCCTAACAATTCCATTTTTTCTCACATGCTTTGGCTCGTTAGCAGGTCAATACAACAGATTTATCTTGTTTCTTTCACACTCCTAAATAATAAGATTTGACAATGTGATAACAAAATCTTCTATTCAGCACTCGCACTGAAAGAAGAAATTAGGGAAACCTCTTTTGGGGCACATTGAAAGGAATAAAAAAATAGTGGAAGAGCTTGATTGCTTTGTTAAACCCCTACAAGACCCATCATGTGGAATTTTGATCACATTTAAACTATCAAAAACTTGGAAACACTAACAACATTAAAATAGCCCCATTAACATCTGCTGTTTCAGAGATTTCCTTAGCCATGGGGACCCAGGCTGCTCTGAGGTGCCCTTGCTCTCCAGACACTCAAAACTTTGTGACCATGCAGGCACTGCCCAGACCTAAGGACTGCAGAACAAGCATGACTCTAGAGCATGATTAGAACACTAAACTGCATGGAAGAAGCACTTATTGATCCCAAAGAGTTATTTATGTCCATTAGCAACAGCTATCCCACAGAAATGCAATAAGAAGGCTCTAAAGCAAGGAATGGACCTTATCCTAACCACAGAGTAATACTGGTATGCTTCCTTCTCTTCCTTTCCAGTTTGTGTTTAAGTTTTTTATGTACCCTGAGAGAGCTCAAGAAATGAGGAAAAGAATGCTAATGTAACCCAGACTTGAGACCTAAGCTGTAGCATCTTAGAGAAGAGTTATAATATGGGATCATATCTTGTCTATAGTTCATCTATTTCTTAAACATTGGGATTGTGAATAGAACACCTGTCTTTATTAAAACTCATTCTGATTCTCTCAAAAATGCAATTAAATTAATTTGTCTGTTTTATTTAAAAACACTTTCTTGTTAAAGCTCTAATAGCTTAATTTGTAACTGGGGCATGAATTTGACAGTAATAAATAATTAGAGCTACAGCAAACAACTACACTTCCAATCTTCTGCTGCTTAAAAACTTGAGAAAAGTGTTAGAATCAGTAGTTAATGAAAGAAAAATATAGTCTCTTTGGCATTTCTCTCTTACTGAATCACAGTAAGAATCATAGAACATCCTGGTTAGAAGGGGATCTCAAGGATCATCTGGTCCAAGCTTTCTTGTAAAAGCACAATCTAGACCGGGCCCACCACCCAGTCCTGCTCGATCTTGAAAGCATTCAACACTGAGGAATCCATCACTTCCCTAGGGATATTATTCCAATGGCTGATTGCTCTTATTGTGAAAAAAATTTCCTTTTGTGTCTAATCAGAATGTCCCCAGGCATAACTGGTATCCATTTCCTCTCATATTTCCCATGTGACTTCTTTCAAAAAGGGAGTCTCCATCTTTTTTGTAGCCATCCTTTGAATACTGGAACATGGTGGCAAGGTCTGCCCTTAGCCTTCTTTCTCTAGGCTGAACAAATAGAGTTCTCTCAGCCTTTCCTCACATGGTAGGCAGCCTTCTCAGCCCTTTGGTCATCTTTGTGGCCTTTCTCTTGGCCCTCTCAAGAAGGTCTGTATCTTATTTTGTAAAGCAGGAAACAAAACTGAACTCAGGATTTCAGGTATGGCCTGACAAGAATTGAGTAAAATTGGATAATGCCTTCTTTCTCTCAGCTGGGGATGCCCTTGTTGATACAACCCAGCATCCTCTTGGCTTTCTTTGCCACAGGAGCATTTGTACCGCATTTGATGTCCACCAGGACCTCCAGGGCCTTTTCCATAGAGCTGTTCCCCAGCCAAGTAGATCTAAGCCTATGTTGCACACCTGGATTATGTTTTCCAGGTGCAAGACCTTACATTTTTCCTTGTTGAACTTCATAAGGTTCTTATTCATCCAGTCTTCCAGTCTATCCAAGTCTTGCTGCAGTGGCTCTCTCTTCTGAAACATCCATTTCCCTAGTCAGCTTGGTGGAAGACTTCATCAGACTACACTTGATCCCATCATCCAGGTCACTTATGAAGGTATTAAATGGAATTGGGCCCAATACCAGTCCTTGCAGGACCACACTTTTGACAGGATGCCAGTTTCAAAAGCAGCTGTTTGCCATTCCCCTCCGGGTGCCACCTGTCAGCCAGTTCCCCACCCACTGCACAGACCACAGGTCTGGACCATCACACATCAGGTACTGCAGGGGAAGGCTGTGGGAGAGTGCATCAAAAGCCTTGAAAAACTCCAGGCAATGTCCACTGCTCGTCCCACATCAACCAAGCAGATTACTCTGTCGTAGAAGCTGATCAGGTTTGTCAAGCACAATTCGGCCTCTGCGAATCCGTGCTGGATTTTTCCACTCACATGCTTTATTTGACTTATGATGAGACAAAATAACAGTGTAAAGCCCTAGGGGGATAATAAAACTGTAGGCATTTTACTAGGAATCTTAGAAACCCTCTATCATTTCCAGTTTAAGCTACCAAAATCAACAGCCTTTATCAGAAAGCTAAGAAGCTCAAATCCTTTCCTGATGCTTTTTTTTTTCCTAGTATGTCCTTGTGAAAAATCAAAGCTGATAGTGTTTGTCACTTTGCAAGACCAACGATTAGTATAAAATTATTTAGGGGCTAACATTCGAGAACTTAATCTTATATGCTAGATATTCCTTTTCCTTCAAGCATGTTAGCACTCTTGGAGATGTCTGTAAGTCCATTCATGCACAGTCTCTTCTTAGGAATGTGCAACAGGAACTACACATAACCAATGAGAAAATAGATGTAATGACCCAAAGAAAAAAAATTATTTACTTATTCCTTTCAAGTAACCAAGGAAGGTCTGTCTGTATTTCTCCCCAGTTTTCTAAAGCCTTCACTCTGAAAACTATTTTAAATAATTAATAAAACCAACTAAATTCATGGGCTGTTCATAGATGAGTACAACGCACAGCAAAATAAATTTAACGTATCTCCTCTTTTGAATTATTCATTCTGCTTTAGTAAAACCTTTATTGAATCAAGAAAATCCAGTGGTTTTTCAGTGTCTTAATTCAGATATACATTACTGTAACAACAAAACTTTGCCCTCAGGACATAGTCTAAGCCAGGCAGGTTTTAAAAAAATAAACTAAAACTAGTAACAAACTGGCATTTGTGCTGTCATATGTGTGTATGTGGACATACATGAATTCTAATGACATCTCATTTGTAGTATTTCTGAAAAGCATCAAAAAATAGGTTAATTTGTACAATCGGGCTGCAGCAGAAAAAAGGTCAATGACAGAGCAGAAAAAGACAAAAATATGAAATATTATAATATTATGAATAGCATATTCATATCGCCACTAATAGGTACATATATTCAAGGCTTGAACTTTGTTGGATTTTGATTTGAGCTATCTATGTCCAGCTGAACAAATATATTATTGCAAAGGCAGACTGCTTTCCAAGCTGCACTGTGGCTCAACCTCAAAGGCAGCTTGGAAAAAAATGGATTGCGAAACAGAGCTCAGATGCAGAGCATGACCCAGCTCCCTGCCTGAAATGAACACAGAAATATTGCCCCAATCTGTATATTATAATTATGCAACTAAGGAAAATAAAGAGAAGTGATCTTGCAATAAGTATTTGAGGACACTATGTAAGAAGAATAAAAAATTGATCCAGAACTTGATCTCTTTTGGTGACAATTCACAGTAGGTTTTAAGCAGAGGTCAGAGATCCTGGGAGCCTTTTTCCAGAATTACTTATAGTTTTAGTTACAACAAATTAGAAAAACGAATTTATAACTTCACATTAGCTTTGCATGAAACATAAGTTAAGAAGAAATGGCTATGGAAAAGGCAAAAAATACTTTGAGGATTTTAATAGGCTTCTATTAGAGAGAGAATTATTAAGAGAATTTGAGAGGTAAATGGTACAGATTGCAGTGGCTCAGCAGAAGCCATGAAGCTCCAAGCCCAGCTCTTGTAACTAGACTGTTAATCTAAAATTTAATATCTTATTTAGAAGTCTGAAAAACATTGAAAGCAACCGGAGAGTCACTGTGGTAAGACAGGCTTAAGACATTCAAATCAAGATAATCAAGATACTCCACTTGAGTGATTCAGTTGGAAGAGTTGATGGAATTACAGGGATGCACAGGAGCAGAGGAATTGCCTTCTGAGGGCACACCCTGTCACACCTTTCTCCCAATTTGTGGGTAACTAGGGAAAACCCTATGATTTACAAATTTAAGCCTCTGAAGTTAGGAGGACTGGATAAATAGCCTAAAAGAAAAAATTCTAACTTGTTTGTGGATTGCAAAGTACAATTATTCATCTAATCTTCTATCTTCCAATTACTTCTAAAGATATTTCAGAAACTTTCAGCTCTGATCCTATTCTGGTTTTTGAGTCTTTAGACCAGTGATTCTTTTCTTTACTGTTTTTGTGTTTTAGAGAGGGACTCCAAGGGACTCTACTGTTCAGAGAGAGAATGTTCTGATGCTGGGCTGTACACAGTGTGTAGCAAACTACAGTACAATCCTTACCAGACTTGCTTTGTTAAGCACTTTCAGATAATCTTCCTTCACAAATTTTTCAACTGTGTGAACAAGTCAAGCAGAAAAATTGAGGCAAGGTATCTGGGAATAAAAAGTTTGGGACATCTTTATTTCCTGAGTTTGAAAATTGCCTTCTTCCTCCTACACCTCTGATCCAACAACAGCTGTTAAAATGAGTTGGATTTGTTTCCACACAAGCAGTCATAACCCTGTTATACTGAAATGTGAGGAGGTTTTATATACCAGTACTAATCTTGTAATATAATGCTGGAAAAAAGAGTTATTGCCTGTGAAGCTGGGATGATACTGTCAGATATCAGAAATGCTCCTCAGTTTACTCATCTGAAAGGTTCAAATTAAAGGCTGAATCCATAGGATTAGTGGGTCTGTGGCCACCTTCAACAGAGAAACAGAGCTGTCCTGACCATAAGGAAGGCACAGAAGTTGTACATTATAAGATGCACCTGCTGGCTCAGAGCTTTACATCCTCAGTCACTGGATGGTTATTTATTTTCAGTACAAGAGGATGCTCATAAGAAATACCCAGCTGAAGTCTAGCCAAACTATGAAGAGTTATTTTATCTTTGAAAAGTGCAAGACTATGTAAATAAGAGACTTTGGTGTCCCTGTTTTTGTGGAAGAGTGAGCAAAGACAACGTCATTGGCACAGTACATGAACAGAGCAGTCAGATTTTCAGTAATATGAAGTGACAGTCAAGACAGCTCACAAGTATTTTATACATTTATTTTTGGAATAATATATAGTCACGCTTTTCCAGTATTCTGGCTAGGAAAGCAAAGTTATTCATTAAGTATATATGTTCTGCAAACAAAATTTCAGTGGCAGCGATATTTTAGCTAGCAGAAGAAACACAAAAATACCTGTTGTCACTCCCACTTTCTAGTCAGAGCTTGCTTTTTCTGCTTTCATAATAGTAATATTAATAATAGTCAAAATTCAAAAATGAACCATACATACTGTCATATTTAACAAATACATAAGTATAGTGATTCTTAAGATGTAGGCATGAGATAATCTCACAATTGAAGCCACCAAAGGTCTTAGAAATCATAACTGAAGCAGACAAATCAGAACCTGTCTGAGGTTTCATGCACACTTTGCCTTCCAAGGACTTAGGTCTGACGTGCCTGTATCCCACTGCCCACCTCAAACTACTGAAATTCATCTCCTTTTCCTGGGAAGCAGACTGAACTCAGCACATTGTTTGTATTGAACAGCTAACAGTGGCAAGCCAGTGGCTGAATCTCTCTCTCTCTAATACAGAGAGAGCAACAGCAGATCCCAGAGCTCCTCTTCCAGTCTTAGGCAATTTCTGGGGTGCCCTAGCTGGAAGCAGCTGCCAGATGAGTTATCTTTCTAGAGTGAGGTTCAGCTATGTCTTGCCTCCCATTTACTCCTTCAGGACCCCACAGGGCAGGCTGGCCCCTCTCTCCCCTGCCATAGAAGGCTGCAAAATCCTCCAGCTGCCACTGCTAAAGTATTAGAGCTTTACAATTGAATTTGAGAAGCAACCCCCTGTACAACCTGCTTTACAAACATGCCCAGCATCCTTCTTTTAATGAACAGAGGCTGAAGCACAGCCTCTAGTCTTCAGATGGTTTTCTATCCATAGGCCCCCTGAACATTCACAATTTTTACGTGAGAGAATTCATGGACACAGGAATTCATCGGGCTAGCTATTTTACTTTCTCTCTGTAGATCTTTAAAAATATCACCTGAACCAAACTGCAAGCAAATACAACCAGCTGCAAAACTCAGCTACCTCTTCCCTCAGGCTTCCTCTGTAGTTACTATTTCCCATAATGCCTCCTCTGCTATATAAAAAAAAGCCCAAACAGAATGAAAAGAGGGAGGGATTATCATTGCCTAAATCCATAGTAGCAAATAGTCACAGCAAAGACTGCTTGGCCCAATGAACTTGCCATTCATTCCCTCTTAAATATCACTAAACTTGGGCTGAGAATCTCGTTTCTATTTTTAAGAAATGCAGCTTGTGAGTGGGAGTCAGAAGAACCAGATACAAAAAAGAAAAAGAACATACGGGACAGCATGTTATGCTGGTAACAGAAGACCAAAAACAATTGGATTGAGAGGTTGTCTTGGCTTAATTCCTGACTCTCAAAACCCACTATTTCCATAGTTTGACCACACCGCCCTGGGCAGTCTTTACACTTCCACCCACACCCGTTCTAGGTGTTATTTTTTTCTCTAAATTTGAAAATGAAGCTCTTTTGATTAGAGGCAGAAAAGACACTATTTGTAACCTGTGAACCCTCTCAGACTCTAGCACAGACATAGGCCTAGCTGTTGCAACTGGGTCCTTCGTCGCAATCCCACAGAATCCCAGATCTAAATTTGGTGGACCTAGTTCAGCTTCAGAGAGACAGGATTTCAATGCACTTTTCAGTAGTAGTTATTCACTGAGCACAAGTTGAGTAAGGCATAGATAATACGAGTGGAATCATGCCCTCCCAATTTCCTTTCATCTGTCACCAGTCACGTTGCTGAATCTGCAAACACGTCTGTCCAACACAGTCCAGAGCCCTGGTGAGATCCCTCAGCCACCAATCCAGCTTCAGCACTGGAAGCAGCACAGCATCATTAACAC
The DNA here is from genome assembly GCA_013400515.1 of Erpornis zantholeuca. Lineage (NCBI taxonomy): Eukaryota > Metazoa > Chordata > Aves > Passeriformes > Timaliidae > Erpornis > Erpornis zantholeuca. Next base: position 27,280 of record VZTN01009092.1, on the reverse strand, counting down.
ACCATCATAACCAGAATAATAAGCAGAGATCTAGAGACACTGTCTTTTCTTGCTATAAACCTTATGACTGCACTGTGTAGCATTAGGTCTTGTGATAGATACACTTAAGTCCCAGGAGCAAGTTAGGGCTGTTAAAGTGATGCTAAGTTGCTTTGTGTCACTGATAAGTCCCACATCTCAACAAGCATAACAGTGAAACAAAAATGGATACTTTTAAGTATATTGCTGGTTTCAGTGCATCTTTTCTTTCATTTCAGTATTACAATTAAATTAAACCCAGTACAACCGCATACTGGTTTCAGCCACACAAACACATGCACTGATGCTGGTGAAAGCGAAGGAGATGCCTACTAAAACACAGACATGCACACACACCCCTACATGCAGCCTTGGCAGAGTGCCAAAGAGTGTCACTTGACTGTGACAAATAGCAACAGATCAGTCACATAAATAACAGCTAAAGCTACAGCTCTGTCAGCTACTGGGAGACATTGTTCCTGTCCCTTTGACTGGGATGTGGAAGAAGAGACTCTTTCTCTTGGAAGGAATGTACAGTGACTATCTAGCACGTTGTTGAGGGCACTGTACTAATGCCTTTTAACTACTGACAGGCTTGGGGCATCAACCACTTCTGCAGGAAGACTTTTACAGTGTTTGACCACCCTCTTGGTAAAGAAATGCTCCTAAATGTCTAGTCTGAACCTTCCCCTCACAGCTTTGTTCTGTTCACTACCTCCCTCTCCACTTCCACTTCTCAAGAAGCTGTAGAGAGCAATGACACTTCCCCTCAGCCTCCTTCTCTCCAAGCTAAACAAATCAAGCTCCTCAGCTGCAGGATGTGCCTTTCAGCTCTCTCAGAAGTTTTGTTGCCTTCCTCTGCTTGCATTCAAGAACCTTCACATCCTTCTTAAACTGTGGGGCCCAGAACTGCTCACAGCTCTCAAGGTAAGGTCTCACCAGTGCCTAATACAGCAGGATAACTACCTCTTTTACCAGCTGGTGATGCTGGGTTGGATGCACCCCGGGATGGGGTTTGCTCTCTGGGCTGCCAGGGCATAAACTGCTGGCTCCCACTGAGCCTGCTGCCAACCAACACGCCCAGCTCCCTCTCCGTGGGGCTGCTTTCCAAACACTATTGTCCCAGTTTGAACCTGTGCCCAGCACTGCTCTGTCCTAGGTGCAGAATCCAGTATTTGGACTTAATTTCATACCAACACTTACAAGATTCCAGATGCAAACCATGACCTCCTTGCTTCTTCCACATATTTCCTAGAAACTGACACATGACTTTACATGGTAAACATTGGTTTGATGTCAAGGATGCTCACATGCAAGTGGCAAGCTGGAAGAGATTCTGACCTGCCCGGGGTCTTCAAGGGGCAGAGCTGAGGGCGGTGTAATCCAGCTCTGCAGAGATGGGTCTTAAATCTACTTCTAGCATGTTCCTCTCCTCAACAACCTGCATCCTGCAGACATCTCAGGCTTCGTGGATGTGCATGAAAAGTGGGATGGTGCTTAGACATGTCATAAATGCATGATGCCATCTCTTCATTACATTTCAAATAGGGATGATATCCAAACCCTAACCAAACCCAGGCTGCCAGGCAGCCCTCCTCCTCTATTGTTTTCCTGGTTTAGATTTGGTTTTCTTTTTATCCCTTCACTACAGGGAGAGAAAACATACCTTTAAAAAAAAAAAAGATCTGGAACGGAATATCTTCAGTGGACCTGGAAATATTTCCCCATAATTTTACTTGTCAAAAAATAAAAAGCTATACTGTATGGTTCAGTTGTAGTTACAACAGAGAAAGAAGTCATCCTTCCTGGTGATAGATGACAAGGTTAGAAATGCATCTTGCAACCTCCTGATGAGACAGAGAGGAAATGTTCAGCTGGACAGAACAGTGCACTTTTAAATAGATAGCCTTCTTAGACAGGCTATCTAATAAATGTTTCACACTGCACTCAACTGAAAAAAAAAGCAGTTTTCCCCGCTTTTTTCTGAGCAGTAAAATGCTAGAATTCCATGGAACTTAACTTGTTCTTGGTAGGACTCAAAAACCTAGACAATAATCAAAAGTGAAATTTATTAGCAATGAGATCATCCCTATTTGAAATGTAATGAAGAGATGGCATCATGCATTTATGACATGTCTAAGCACCATCCCACTTTTCATGCACATCCACGAAGCCTGAGATGAATCTACTATTTGCCTTTAAATAGAACTTTAAATTTTTTTTTTACGAGATAGAGAAATGTCATTCTGAATCTGTGGTATTGAACTGGAGCAATGATCTTCTATAAAAGCTACAGGTGTGTCCATACCAAGCACATTGGATATGTTCCCTGCATTACACATCAGGACCCTAACCTAGAGATCTTTGGGTTCTGGCACTGCACCGTCAGGTAATGAGTTCCTTCTAAATCAAGCAGTATACTTTTTTTTCTTTGTTTATTTCCATATCCACTGCAGCATTTGCCTTATGCTTCTATAATAAGATTATAACTAGGAATGTGTTACAGCAAGGACCTCAAAATCTCTCTCTCAGCCCACCCTGAAACTGAGACAACTTCATCAAATGTCAGGGCTCTCCGTGCACGGAACAGCAGGAGCGGAGAGCAATCAATCAAACACACAGGAGCATAAGCAGTACAGTGATTACCATAACTGAACCTAAGAAGACAAATGAAAACCATCTTTCTGTACTAGTCATGCAACAATTTGTGTTTCATTATTAGAACTGATGCAACCAAAGAGAAAAACACTTTTTTGTATCCTGGCATCTCCACCTTCTGAAGACCTTAATTTCTCCCAGGCCTGCTGAATTCTAGTCAAGCATTTGTTGTGCTTTCTTTAGCTGTTTCTTTAGCTGTACTTTCTCACCTTTTAAAGAGGAAGAAAGCTTTAAGTGGTTTTATTTGAATTAGCTTGTTTATATAAAAAATCATAAAAAAAATAGATACCGATATTGCAGTACCTGCTTGCATCCAGGGTTGATTCTTAAATATCCTTGGAATTTTCTTGAGGCAGAAAGAATAATGGGCCAGGATATCAGGCCACTTTCTCTACAAAAGAGTTCTTTTATATTGGGATGACCTTTTACTCACAGTAGCATAAACTTGCACCAAAGGAAGAAGTTGTACCTCTAATAATATCCAGCTAGTATCTGCCAAATAGTGTGAGGAAAAAACTCCACAAAGAAAAATTTAAAGACTATGGTTCCTAGTGCCATTTTCAAAATTCTTCATAGATCTTTCTGGAAGACCAGAGATGCAATAGCAGCTATGTGGAAAATGCTCTTACTCTTCCAACTCAGGTCAATGTGGTTTTGATTAACTGCTAATACATGACTGAATTCAATCTACAATTGACAAGAAGTATAGATATAGTAAGAACTTAGGAAAAAGATTCAGAAATAACAAAGATTTTAGCCAAAATCTATTTTTTAATTTGCTTTATTTTCTTTTTCTAATCGACCAAAAAGTTGAGTTTTGGGGGTTAGCCAACAGAAACCAATCAATTGCTGTGGTATCAAGTTCTACTTAGATGCAGGCAAATGCTTCACTTCTCCAGCTCACACTGTCTCTATGACTCTAATAAAATCAATAAACAAGTTTGCAAGGGATGATGAATTAAGATGCACAGAGGCCCCCCCTGAGATTTTAGCTGTATTTTGCCACAATAAATATGAACATTATTTTTCTGCCTCTGCTTCATCCAGAGCTGTTCTTCACATACAGTAAATGTGTCCACACAGAAAGTAACGAGGCCTAGGAAATATACTGTACATTCAAGATCTTTCTTTCTCGGTAGAGAATTTTCTGTGTAGTTAGACCATAGAATTAATTTCCATATTTTGGGTAATTTTAGGAAGCTTATCTTCAAGATCCCAGCTTCTCAATGCGTAGGGAAGCTTTTATTGCCACACATAATAGTGTCTCAAAGGACTCAAAAATCAAAAGGAAGAAAAGCTACACTCATCGTTTAAAGACAGAACACTCTTTAAACTGTTGAACACCTTTCCTGTTCTAAAGGATTTTTGTTGTATGATCACAGGAAATATTGAATAAGCAGTATGGTTCTACGGAAGAAAATGTGCATATAGAAACTTCAAAACAGGATAACCGTCCTATTCTTACCAGGAGAATGATGAATTGTTTAAAAATAAATTTGAAAGATTTTTCATTTCTTGAGGAAAATATACTTACTTGTGCAGGGAAGCAAGCTCATAATTAAATAGTATGAATTATCACAGACAAGTGCCCGAGTATACATTCACCCTGTCTTGCTCTCTAGTACAGGTGAAGCCTAATTGTCTGTAGGATACCACTGAATAACAAGGCTATTGAATGACAAGAAAACTACTTTTTTGTATTAGAATAAATATTTAATAAAATGTAACTCTTCTGACGCCTGAAAGTGTGTGCATTTATGTTTAATCTTTTCAAAGATTACACTAAACTCTGAACAAAGGGGAAATCTAAAAAAAACCAGCCACACAAGCAAAAGCATTGAAAAACAGAAGCAACTGAAAGACATCCTATTCAAAAGCAATAATTAAATAGCCTTCATTTTTTGTTATTGCAGTATTTATCAGCCCCAATAAAACACTATCGACCTATGAAATTTAATAAGCTTTCCTAAATTCTAGCTGGTTTTGAGCAGAGCAGAGTAAAGAGCTTCTGCAGAGCTGAGCAGGGAGTAATAGAGAGCAGCCAATGCAACACACTGCACAAAAACTGGGGTGGGTCTGCTGAGTCCTGGAGTCCCTGCAGAAGAGGTGGTTGGGTAACAGGCTCTTTGTGGCATTGCAAAACTTGTATCACACACAGTAAATCTGAATGTGGAAAATGAAGACAAAAGCTTTTAGTTATCAAGTGGGAAAGGAAGGATGGAAACAAAGAAAAAATATCTACAGAGATAAAAAGAAATTACATGCTGATACAAAGGGAAAAAACATAACAATGACTTATTAACATGTTTATTAAATGTTAGTTATTTTGGTAATCACTTCTATGTCCACTCAAACAGGCAAAAAAAAAACCAAACCAAACACAAAAAAAGTGCAGAAAGTAACAAAACAACCAACATACTAGACTAGACACAGACCAGAAGCATTCCACCCGTTAAGAAAACTTCATTTTGGAATAACAAAATGGGGTATAATTAATAGACAGTAACACTGTCTGCTCATATGCACACAAACACATATGTACACACACACAGAGCAACTATGAACACACTGATCAGCACCTGCAGATCACATGAAACACATCTGTATCCCAGATTGTTCTACTCATGTGCAAAGTTAACATGTACACCCAGTATATATTTCCTCTTTATATATGTGTGCTTTTGCTCTAAATGGCAGGTTTACAAATTTGCTGAAAAAAAATAAAAAATGTATTGCTATTTCAGTTTTGCAAGGGCAACTTCAGTAGTGCCAACAACAGTCCTTAGTTGAGCCAGGCAGGTGATAGTCTGTTCTTTGGTTTCAGCTGCATGAAATCTCCCCACACTTTATTGTCATTTAAAGTCTCTGCTAATTCTGCTATTAAATATGTAAAAAATAAAATCAAATAATTGTATTCAACCCTTTTTCCTTAATTGCTGTGCAAGTCATTTAACAGAGAGCATGATTAATGTGTATCCAATGGCTGCTCAATCCCACGGACGCCAGTAAGGTTTTCCATATGAGTAATTCCAACAAAACTATTACAATGACATACCTGAGTAGTATCTTCAGCTCTGACCCCTAAATTCATTATTCTCCAGTTCAGATAATCCCAGTTGACCAGATACTTTCTGCTCCAAAATGTCTTTTTTTTTCCTGACTGTGACCTCCCTCAGAAACAGAAGTATCATGTGTTCAAACCACATATATCAGCATTGAGATCCCTTTCATTTCACATTCCTAAATTAACTTCAGTTGAGAAACAAAATGAATAGCATTATCTAGTTTATTCATTTTGTGTTCTGCAATAGGACACAGAAGACCTCAGTACCCACACCAAAGCTTCAGTGGAAAAAAACTACCCTAATTCTGATTTGAGATAAACACTAGGCTGAGCCCATTTCACTCTATACTCATTCATAGTTCCATCTTCAATTACTTACTAACCAGAATATCAATTATCTGGATTTATATTACAAGGAATTTCAAACACACTTCCTGAGGCAAGTAGTATAAGGCACAGACAGGAGGAGAAGCCAATGTGATATTAAAGGATACTGAATGGGCAGGCATTGGTCATGAAATCGAGTTCATATACTTTATGAGGGATACAGTTCAGCCTGAAGCCTGCTTTTCATTTAATCTCAGAATTTCAGACCTTTTGTTACAGCTGCAGCATTTATTTGTTTTCTTGTTTCTGGCAAGAGAGAGAATCACTAACTAAGATTAAAGAAGATGAAGAAAATATTAAAGAACAAACTGCTGAAGGGTGCAACATAGTACACTTATTGTCTAAAGAAAGAAGCCAAGATTTGAGTTTATCAAGCCAATACCACAGACAGTTCCATGGGCACAGATTTTCCAAAGAGGCTGAGGGGCTGCAGCTCTCGTGTTGGTGAGGGAGCATTTTTCAAGTGTCTTGATGGGCTGCAGAACAGAAGGAAAAGAGCAAGCACAAACCCTGAACCGCTCCTGTTTTCCCCATTCACCGCCACGGCAGGAGCTATTCTCTGCTGCTAGGCAAGGATCTTATTTTCCTACACATCCTTATGCTTTCTGTTGAATAAGCAGCTTGCTACTACCACCACACACATATTTAGAGAGACTGGGAAATGGGTGTCTTCAGTTCTTAATAATCAGTTTCCCAATGCTTTTTTCTAATATTTTTTTCCTTAAAACTATTCAGGCAACATTATTAGATTTGGGGGTCAAAGCATTTTTCAAAAGGACACCAAGTACTGCAGAAGATTTATGTGGAGTTTTAGTAAAAACAGCAGAACAAAATTAAGCAGCCAACCTTTGTCCAGAGCAGCAAGCAGCCTCTGCCCTCGCAGCAGGCAGAGACTGAGCACGGCTTCTCTCTGGCATTCATCAGGGCACTCCAGACGTCCTGCTTGGTTCCTGCTGCCTGCCATGATTCCCAGGGGATCACTGCCGCAGGGCTTCTGATGCATTGCCCATCTCAGCCTTTGCCGGCACACACTGAGGCCCCAGAGGCTCCCCTCACGAAGCTGTGAGCACGGGATGCGTGCAGCCAGAGTGCCCTGTGCCAGGGAAGCCCTGCCCGCTCCCCGCTCAGCCTGCAGTCCCAGTAGCTTTGTGCCACTTCTGCCACGCAGCTCCCCTTTTCCTGGGGAATACAAGTGCAAATTTTCTGTAGTCTGTCCTGGACTTCATTTCTTTCCTCCTCATTTCCAGCAGGTTTAGAAATAGCAAAGCCTTGCAATATTGCTGCCCAGATGAGTTTTAGCATACATGCCTATAAGAGACATGATCTGAAAACCACCCAATAACAGTTTTCTGTGAAACTGTGTATTAGACACTAGGGGCAACACTACATGAGTGCACTGCATCATGCTTACCTTGGGAGCCAGCACAGGGACTCCATCTCAAGTGAGGATCAATTCTAAACCCCAGAGCAGCTTTGCAATTATCACAAATTATTATCACTGAAGCTGAAGAGCTCAGTCACCAGGCTGTGTAGCCACAGAAAAGCTTTTCCAGCTCCTGAGGAAGCCTGATATCTACTACAGGGCTCTGCTCTGAGATAGAGAGAGGAAAGCCCCATGAGACCCCAGGTGTTCCCATCACATTTGAACATCCTGATTGTGACTCCCAGGTCATTTAGGTGCCTTTAAATCTGTCTGAATGAACACATGAATGACTACTTATCCACAATTGCATATTATAGCCTGCACTTAAAAAAATATTTTTAAAGTGTCACTAGATATTTTTAATGTGTCCTCGACACTTAAGGAAAAGGCTGTACTGAATAGACTTTCTATTTTGATATTTTCTGCTATGGTTAACATCAGAAGGATGGCATATTTTTGAGTATTTTTCACCAAAGGATTACCTCCCAGTAAGAATCCTTCTGTGAAAGAGCTCAAATTGTGGGTGTGAATGAAAATGAAGGCTCTAAGCTACCACTCATGCTCTGTTATATAACATTTTCTTGACTCTAATTTACCCTGTTTGCAAAGTTGCTATGTTTGGTATCTTATACAGCCTACACTGAGTTCCTCAGACTCAATTCAGAACATCCACTACACGTAGCAATTAGTGTCATTTTATTATTATTATTATGAATGGCACAAAATCTAGTTTGCAGCAGGAAGCAAAGTAATTTCAGGGAGAAAGAACAGGGACGGGAGACAGGAAACATCAACTTACTAGTATTTTTGAAGCCAGCCAGATTTGCTGTTTTTTGCACTGCCAGCACACACGAATCCTCTAATGCCTGTCCTTTCTACTAAAACACAACTTCTGAAAATGTTAGAAACAGCATTTAAACTAAGCATTAGGAGACAGCGTTAAAAGAGAGTCCAAGGTAGACCTCATCACCTTTCTATAGAGGTGAACAAATAATTTTGCATATAGCTGCTTCATGGACATATTTTAGCTGCTGTATACTTTTACGACTACCACTGAACCCTAAGGACTGCAAATTTTCCTAGGCAGAATGGGTCCATAAGGTTTCCCTCCATGTTTGCCTTCACAGATGATGCTGAGCAGCAGAGTAGGGCATTAATTACTGCAATCTGCTGACACTTTATTTTAAGGAACAGTGATATCATGATTCAAGGTCTTTACTTATGTTACTATCCTGATCACTTCAGTTGCAATTTGCTACTTTTTTTTGCACTTAGCAATTCATTACACTTGTATAAAGCACCTCATAGCCTTTGTTTATGTGATATTATTTGTAGTTCTAAACAAAAACAAACCAACAAACAAGCAAATAAAGCCTATAAAAATAGGAATAGCTTTTGCCTCAGCTTTCTCTCATGTCAGTATTAACTGGGGACAATTCAAATCTCTTTGTCAGCTAACCTTACTTGTATCAAAGGGACTGTTTAAATGTCTTTGACATATTTACTCCTGAAACATTTTTATAGGAAATATTTCTAACTCCCCTGCTAAGAGATGTGAAATTTCTGCCCGTGGTGACAACAGGCATTCCTACCTCATGTTGTGAACTACATTGTACACAACTCTGAGTCACAGCATCCAGTACTTTGGAATTGGAAAGAGGCTGATGGTGTCGGAGTCCAGGGAAGCCTGGAAGCTTCTCCTGCTCCTCTGGTGGTTTCTTTATAGCCCCAGAGCATCTCAAAAGTGGACTAGCCAGCGACCTAGGCTTTTAGAGAAGTCCCTCCACTTTTGGGAGAACCTGAATGCACCAGAGAGGTGAAGAGATTTTTGTTTAGTGTACCACAGAGAGTTTAGTTGTAGTTTTTAGGATCTTGCTCTATGTATTATATAGGGACAAGATGGAGATTTTTGGGTGTGGTTTTTCCTTCTTTCTTCTTCTCCTCTCTCCTCATTCTCTTCCTCTCTCCTCTGACACCAGTTCCTGTGGTGTGTTGGTTGGTGGAAAAAAGTTAGTATTGAAAAGACATATCAATAAGATGAGGGTTTACTAGTGTTGAAAAGAAAATAAGATACGTATTGTTTCTTGAATGGTTGTTAGTAAGATATAAAAGTAGCTGCTGATTAGAAGCCAGGGCCTTTTCTGCCCTGGTGTTCTCGGGGGATGCTGTCTCTCCCTCCGGGGTTTTGATAAGAAAAATAAAAAAACTCTGAAACAGCAGAAGATCTCTTGCTGCATTTTTTCCAACATGACAAACCAAAGGAAGAAAAGCCCCAGAGCAGAGGACAGGGGTTGGAACCCCTAGTTCCAACCCCAGCGGGGGCCCAGGCCCTCGACAGTTGGTAACCAAAGGAGGTCTCTCCCTCGCGCCGTCTCTGACTGCTCAGGATGTTGCTGAGCAGTATCCGATCTTTGGTAGGACACTTTCTTGACTGGTTTGGACGGAGCAGCACTCAGGTGCCATCTCTTACTTTCCTACTATCTTCGTATGTGTTTTTTGACACAAACAATGTATGTATGACCCACTTGATAATGAGCACTCTACAGGTTGTGTTCCTAAATCCTGAAACTGGGACAGTAGAGGTGCATGAGGGCCGGGTGCTGTGGGAGCTGCAAAGACAATGTGTCTGTGAAAGATGATAGAACTTCAGCTCCCCAGAAGAAGTTTGAAGCCCAGAGAGCCACACCTGAAAAAAAACACAAATGGACTAATCTATATCACAAGAACATGATCCCTGACTCAGCTCCTCTCTGGGGATTTGAACTGTTCCTCCTCATCACCTCTTCAATTTCTCTTTGCTTCAATCCTATCTGCTTCTGAACTAATTGCTATGTGCAATTTCAATGCCTAAATGGCTCCCTCTCTTAAAGAGCATGTCCCTTTTCTCCCCACACCCTTCCCATTTCTTTCTTTGTTCTCCTTTTCCTCGTGGAGGTTTTCAATCCTTCAATCATTTCTTTTTCAGTCAAAAAAACCACCCCAAAACAAAAACAACAAAAATAACCCTGTTTCTCTGAGCCTAGCCAATCACCAACAAAATCAGGCCAAGTTGTTCTATGCAAATAACCTCCAGCAAAGGAATATCTGCTGTGTAAGCAGGTATAAACATGACCTGATGATACAACAGCTGATGTCAGAAAAGCTTGAAAGGTCCTTGAGCAGCCTTTGCTACCTAACACTGGTGCCAGGGCTACATGCAGGGCCCACAAGAGTTGATCATAAATCACACACCTGTGCATAGAGAGGATTCCTGAACTATCAGCTTTCTTCTAAGTCATCTGCTCAATGTTGCCTCTGTTCCTGCAATTCTCCCAAGCCAAAACAAGCATGGGATGAGGGCAGGGCCTGTCCCTTTCACTGTCACATTAACAAAAATTTTGCCCATCTGCTCAGAAGGTATGCTTTGGAGCATGATATATGGAAGCTGTCATTGTGCCAAAGCTTGGTCTTTATTCCCTCTGACTCACAAAATAAAATCATCCTTATAAACATAAACTGTAATCTTATAAAACAATCCTTTTATCAGAGCCCTGAGACAGACCAATCTCTTGTAGAGCTAAACTTACCAAACAAGGAATGGCTTTTGGTGCCTGTCACAAGCTAGAAGCTCTTTCCCCTCTGACAGCAGAAACAGCAGACTGACAAGACAGGAACAACATGTCAGGCTGCAAGTTCCTTGGTTAACCTTACCCTTGGGTTAAAACACTGGTATGGAAAATTTATATCAAGGAAAAAACTCCAGCTCAGTCCATGTTTTTGTTCAAGTGGTTTTTGTTCAAGCTGAAGTGACAGAGAAGCACTCACAGACACTGTCCCTATGCAAAGACATTCTGCTCTCACAGATCTGATGACACTAATAAAGCAGAGACAGGTTTGCAGCATAAGCAATGGCTTTATATTGGCAGAGTGGCATCCAGAAAACCATAATCTTATGTGTGTTGTGTATACCAGACTACACAAGACACAGGAAAAACATATTTTTTGCAAAACCTTTACTATCTAAGGCCTTAGCCCTACAGTCTAATTTATTCATGCACCCTGAAAAGTCCCTTTAGTGATTGTGTCAGTTTTCTTTGCTGACAGGGTGACCCAGTCCCAGAAAACATAGAAAAAGCAGATACTATTAAGGTTAGCAGATTTTTGTGCTCACACCTGGAACTTCATTATTTAAGGACCTTGCCTTACATGAAAGCAGAGCTTTCAGACATAGCCACCATTTGTTCAGTAACAGACTGTTTATGGTACTTGAGAATGCCATGTCATTGCTGTAGAAAACTGTAAGGTGTTCTCTCCAAGGAGTTAACAGTGCTTTTGGGAACAAAATGCTGGAGAAAACACAGCATCTCACTCCATTGCATTGGTGATTTAGCAATCATAGGAGTAGCAAGATCAAACAGAGCATCCAATTTAATTCCCTCATTCTTTTTCCCTGTATTCCAGGTACACTCCAGCTTCTAAGACATCTGTAAGGTTATGAATCAACACAGATAATCCCATCCTTCACATGTATAGACACGTTCTCAGTAACAGAGTGGCAAATCAGTGCAAATGAATCCATTGATCCCTTTCACAATTCAGCCACAAATCAATTTAGTGTAAGATTTATGTGATGTTGAGAACAGCAGTTGTAGCTTGAGCAATGATATAATTAGGGATGTTCTGAGTGTTTGGGGGAAAATGAAAGAGTAGTGTTTCTCTTAAGAAACAGTAAAAAGGCACCAATAGAGCAATAATGTTTTTATTGTCTGCGTAGTTCCAGTGACCTAACAGTTTTATCCATAAATGGTCTTTAAGTTCTAGTAGTTTGCAATAAAAAAAATCATTACTGCAATGGGCCATGTCATCACTAGAAACAGAGGAGCTGTTTTTCTCATTAAAATCAGCCACAGGCAAACATCTCCTACACATTGTGCAGTTTGAAATCTGTTACATTATAGAGGCCAAAAAGTAAAGCAAAGTCAATCTAACCACATTGTAAGAGTGGATACATCCAAAATGAACATCTCTCCAAGCAACCAAGCACACACTGCCATAAGCAGGAGGCGACACCCTGGCAAACAGATATGAGGTAAAATGAAACTAAATTCTAGTACTTGTGTAGTGACCTCATGAGACACCACCATGAGTACTGCATCCAGCTCTGGAGTCTCCAGCACAGGAAGGACATCAACCTGGAGCAAGTCCACAAAGATTGTTAGAGGGATGGAGCACATCTTCTTCAAGGAAAGTCTAAAAGAATTGGTGTTCACCCTGGAATAGAGAAGGATTTGGGCTGACAAAATTGTGGACTTCCAGTACCGGGAGTGAGCCAACATGAAAGATGGAGAAGAATTTTTACAAGAGCAGTAGTGATAGGACAAGCAGGTATGGCTTCAAAGTGAGAGTGGGTTTAGATCAGATATTAGGAAGAAATTCTTTACTGTGAGGGTGGTGAGGCACTGGAACCAGATGACCCAGAGACGTTGTGGATATCCCATCCCTGTAAGAGTTCAAAGCCAGGCCTTGAACAGGTTGGTGGTGTCTCTGCTCCTCAGTAGAGGGGTCAGAACTAGATGAATTTTAAGGTCCCTTCCAACCCAAGCCTGTAGCAATGCGCCCCTAAAATCAGAGGTTTCTATTGCATCGAAGCCTCCAAATATGGGCATGCAGCCAGAATTTCCCATCTTCCCCAGGTTGTGGGTGGCTTAGCCTGCCTACCTCTGATCCATTGGAGCCCTGACCTGTAGGTTTTCCTTATCTGTATCCTCACTGGACAATGCTTCATGTAATCCCACACATCTACCCTGACAAAAGGCCACTGCTTCCAAGGTCACGTGCTCTTTCACTTCTCCCCACCTGAGGTGCCTTTTTGTTTGTTATTTTCATGTTATTAAATCTTTTTATTTGGGAAGAAAGCTTTCATTGCCCATCTCTAATTTTAAGCCACTGCCTCAAGCTCGCTGAGGAGGAAACCACCTCCGAGATGGTAACTTAGCCCCTGCTGGAGGTCTATCTTCCCAGGCAAAACCAGGAAAAACAAAAAAGAAAAGCCATTCTATGATTCAATGATTTATCCATGCAGGTACATTTTCACTTGTCCTGCCACTTAGCTACATAGAAATAAGGCTATCTTCAGTTATCCTACACTCTTGGAAACTAATATATGAAAATGTTTCCACTATAGTACAAAGGCACACAGCTCCTGCTTCTTTTTGTTTGCCCCCTTAGTAATTCAAATCTCACATTTCCTTTGACTAGATCAGAATTTTTCCCAGCTCCATAAATGAGGACACACAGATCAACCTTTGCCCTCACAAGCACATCCCATCCCCATCACCTCTCCAAAGCCAGCATAAAATAAGTGGGATTCACCTTCCACATTACTGATGTACTCCAGGGGTTTTATCACTTGTCGTACTTGCAGTCAATGAGTTGTGTTTATGGAGTTTTAGAAAACAGATCTAGACATTGTGTTACCCTGGCAAAATATTGCCTGGAGAAAGAAGGCACTTTAGGCCTTTCAAAAGGGTTCATACAAAGTAGAAGGATCAAGGTATCCCATCCCATTCCATTCAGAACCTTGGATATTTTCAACCAAATTTTACCATCAACTTTAAGCTCTTCTCTGCTATACTTAGCACTCTTAACATTTTAAAGATCAATTGGCCACAGCTGGTAAGAAATCAATTATATTAACATTGTTTAAATGTGTATTTTTTGGTTTTTTAGGGTTTTTTTCCAGACCTTTTTGAGGTCTATGTATTTAAAATATGCATGTAAAAATGGGAAAAGATATATAAATAATTTGCCTTTCTAGGTAGTCACATAAGAATGTCAGAAAAGATATTGTGGGGTTTTTTCTGTGCAAGACAAGCTTTAGTTTTGGATTTTATTTTTATCTAGTAGGTAAGGCCTGACATTGTCAGATAGCTTAGCAGCTCACAGATAGCTAAAGATGGTATTTGGCTTGTCAGAAACATGATAAAAAGGAGGCAAGAGTTCTTTGAAGTCTTATCTCTTTCTAAATCATGTTGCCCTTATCCCCAAAATTCATACTGCACATACATATTTGTAAATTACTTTCATGAGCAGTTTTGTCTTATACTCAATATAATGTATAGTAGTTAACATCACAGTAGTATTGTAAGATTATATATCATCAGTAATTTTAAACAAGAACTGTAAACATTCTGGAAAGCAGCCTGATTGCCTTGTCACACAAGAATACCTGATCCAAAGGCAGGCCTTTTCCCTGGCTTACTACCATATGGCAAATGACTTTAACATGAAAATGAAGCTTCTTTAGGGGAAGCTTGTAATCATAATTACAGTGAAGTAAACCATTAAGTGTTTAGTTCTATCTTGCATTACAAAACCTTTTAGCTAGGTCTCTCCAAAAGCATAAGTTTATTTTATAAAGACTTACTGAAAAAAAAATCCATGGCATAAAGAGCAAATAATAAAACAGTTTACATACATGAAACTCCAGAAAATGGAAAGATAGACTGCATGTCATAACAGCCAGCATTTCTTTTCATTAAATCTCTGAAATCCCTAATATCTCCCTGATTATACTCAAAAATGATACTTTGAGCAAAATATACTACAAGAAACACCTGAGATACTTTAGTCTCCTTTTGCAATGAACCTTTCCTCTTTGCTTTTCTGACAAACATTATGTTTTCAAGATAATCTAAAATTTTCTTTTAAATTTTGAAAAATAGCACTCTCCTATCAATAGTTTGACAGCTCAATTATTTTCTAGGAAGAAAAAAAAAAATAAATCTAGCAGCTAAATCTGAATAGCTTTCAGCAATCTGTGTGCCATATTTCAAGGCAGTGGAACAGCTACATTTATAGACTCTTCCTCCCTTATAGTGTACGAAGTTCACAAAAATAGAAAAATTACATCATATTCTGCTGCATCATTCTCTCACTGTTTTCTGCGTTTTCATATTCCCATGTCTATGAAAAATGGCATATGGAATATGAAAACAAATTCATCTATTCACCATGAATCTTGTCAGGTTAAATACATACCTTTTTCTGCCAGCATTAGAAAAATAAGTCTTATAATTAGAAATAGCAAGTAAAAAGAAAACTGACAGAACTTATTTTTGTCTTGATTGCAGCTTTCCGGTAGAATCTGTAATACAGTAGTCCATCTGCTTATACCTGGGAGAGTTTCACATTACCTTTGCCCATTTACTGGTGTCCTCTGGATAACATTTGAAACACTGCAACTTCCTCATCAATCTCTATACAAGCCAAAGAGTTCCTCCTAGAAATGTATGATTTAGGGAGGGCTTTGAAAACTCATCCAGAATTGCAATATCTGTGCTTATTTGCCAAACAAGTGAGATGCACTCAGCTTGAGAAAATTCAAGCCTCACTTGAAGATAAGAGTTAAAGCCCAAGTTGTCCAGAGCCATGAATTATCACTCAATGTAGTGGGGAACCCTGTCCAGAGCCATCGCTGCTTCCTCACTGCTAATTTTCACATGCAGCCCCCCATGCCTCAGAGCAGCACAAATGCTCCCTCAAGCTGGAGTCAGTACCCTCAGGGCTGCAAGCCAGGCAGCCCCAACCCCAGCCAGCCCCAGCCCAGGGTGTGTGTCAGGATAACCTGAAAAGGGAAAGGACCTGCAGCAGTGATGGAGCAGGTGCTCCCTGAAGAAGCCTTTTCTCTAGGGAGGATCCTAGATAGCTGCTTCATTTCCACTTCAGCCCCTGGCAGTAGCAAGTGAGGTTGGAGGCAATTGAATACCTTCTTACGAGGTGCACTGGTTTCAGCAGTAATATCACAGCATTAAATATGTTATTAGATATTTTCACACATATTTTTAATTTTCAGAATGCTGCACAAACTGGAATAATGAAGTCAATTTACTGAAAGAAGTTACATGAGTGTATCTCATGTAAGTGTATATTTTTTTATACTGTCAGTCTTGCTTAGGGCTTTTTAATAAAATACACCACTTTTTTGGCTGATGTATACTTCATTAATTTTTCAAAAGATAATATTTAGACTATATTGTCTTGTAAAGACCATTCAGTAAAACTTAAGCAAAGTGTTTTTAAAAGTATCATTTTATTCACAATTTCAAACTCTTATCAGAGGTGATCACAAGTTTGTATATTATACCTGAATCTCTGGCAGAAAGAGGAAAAAACCTCCTGCAACAAACTATCACTCACTAGGTGAATAATGCAAGTGGATCAGACATATGAACACCTGCATAGGGATCCACACTGGTTGAATTTTATTCCTATATATTTACATTTTTGGAAGAAGAATCTAGAAGAGAGAACAGAGATCATCTTCCCACTAAAACCAGTGTTAAGTGTAACATTGTTGACAGATTGAATCTAAGCAGCATCTCAGATCTGACTTGGGTTTTATTTCCTCATGAAGTGCTACACAAAAGAAAAATCTCTACTAAAAAAAAGGCAAAATGAAGTACAGGAGGAAAAGGCAATCCTATGTGAAAAAAATGCTAGGCTAGAATACTCTCAACTACCTTGTTAGTGTTTCAAATAAGCTATTATTCATGCCTTCATCTGTATGTCGTATTTAATCGGACTTTCCTCCTGGTGTTCTTCCTGCCACGTGCTCTCTTTTCCAGGACTAAGAATGACTCAGCTAATATTCTGAAAACCACTGGTTTTCTCTGCTGCTCTCTCCTCAGTGGCTAGTATCTGGTCTCTCCGGACTACAACAAACATGTACTATGCTTTTTCCTCTCTTTGTAGCCAGGGTCCAGATTGTCAAACCCAGCTCCCATTGGACTGGGAAATATGTGGCACTGCCTGGGTGCACAGTGCCATTACCCAGGATTCGCCTGCTCCTGATCTCTCCTGATCAAGAGGCTTTGCATAGGGAAATATAAGTCAGCATAGTTCCTAGGTCTGCCATATCAACAGCTTGGACTCTGATATGTGCATGAACAATTTTGTCAAAACTCTAAGGCAGTTTTCCCTGGAAGTCAGATTTTTTTCCTCATGACTGAATTATGCTTTTAGATTCATGTTAATCTTAATTATGAGTTGCCTAATCTCACTCTCATTCATATGTGTGTACCTATGATTTTAATAAATCGCTTGCTAACTTTCTTTTAAATTTGTAACAGAGGAGAACAATGTGAGTTATACCTTTGACAGAAATGTGTAAAAGCCATATGAGTTATGCTACAGCTTTATAAAGCCTGGAGCATTTATTGATGCCTTATTTTACTCTACATTAACAAACATATATTTTTGTGGCTTTAGCTTCAAACATCACAATTTTCTTTTCAAAATTTAATAGTCTTTTAGGCAAAGAAATACTGCCCATATGTTTAATGCAGTGGTATATCTTTTATGGTATGAGTGCTCAGGTCAGGACTGCTATTTTCCAGTGCTGCTATTGAGACCAGACCTCTGGATTCTTTTCTACATTTCTGATAGCTCACAGCCCAGAAAGATTTCTCACTGTGACATAAAAATAGGATAAATACCTGTGTTAGCACAACAGTAGTAGGAAACAACCCAAAGACGAGACAAAATGGTACATGATACTTTATCTCTGTAGGTAGTAGCAAAAACCTGAAAAGACAGCAGAGTAGGTTTTTTCACCAAAGCTCCATAAAAGTGTCAATGCAAAACAAAACAGAGCTATCCCAGTGACTTAAACACATCCAAAATATCAGTAAATTCAAAGCATTTTCAAGAACCCTCATTCTGCACTTGCACTTTTGCTTCCCTGAAGAAATTACCTAAATGTAGCACTGAGTTTAGCTGACTCCGATGCAAATGTCCACAACACACATGGCACTTGGGTGCTACCAGTGCCGTATTGCCACAGCAACGCAACGCTGCACAGGGTGTTCCCATTTCTGAGGGCAGATACCAGGAACCTGACTGAGCCACACAGGAATTGTTTTTGTATTGAATCATGAGACTGCTTGTCCGCCTTTTTGTGGCCCTATGTGGGTGTGTTTCTAGCCTGCCAACACAACAAATTAAAACATTTCTGACTGTGCATGCTTTTCTTCTCTGTTGTGGCCGCTGTTATGTATAACCTGCTAACTTTTCTATTAATAAAAGATGGTTCAAATAGAAATACAAAACAAAACCTCTCAGAGAAGAAGTTTCTTGTTCCCATAGCTCAGTGATAAGAGGACTGATCATTATGCAGGGTGGATGAAAACACAAAGCAGAAGATACAGATTGAGGTCATTTCAATTTCTGTGAGGTGGTCTGGCAATTCACAGTTACTTCTTAGACATGAAGTGTCAAAGAGGTGAGGGATAAGAAAGAAAGACAGGTAGTTCTTTATAAACTAGGTGTAATCAGAGTCAGTAACTCCTTGTTACTGGCTATTGTGAATGTTAAGAATTTCCATTGATGAAGAGAACCACGTCCAGGACCATTGAGATGGAAACCTACTGAAGGGTATTGACTGCAGAGCAACTACCTCAAGTTCCTTACATGTTTGCTGCCACAGACACTGTATTTAGGCCAATAGACCATACTCTGACCCACTGCAGCCCTCTTCACACACTTGTATACGATTAGTTTTTAGAGAGGGGCAGCTTACAAGTAATATTTTTTTTATTATGCTTACTAAGATCTTGGGCATGTGACATTAGGTTTGGGCTTATAAGTCTTCTCAGTTCCTGGCTAATGCGTGGAGAACTAAGATACCATTTTCTGGTAGGCAACAGGAATTGCATGCCTAATCTCCATGTACACTGAAATGAAAATTTACTTCTTAGTGTTTGCACATACAGACATCCTGCCAAGTACATCAGCAGTTGCTTGAGTCACAGCATCTGCTGAGTTTCTGAATCATGCTCTTAACCTTGAATGTAGTAAGACATTGGAAACAGCTCCTGATATGTGCTTCAGATATTATATATTTACATACCACAGGGAGTGTGAGATATACAACAGTCATAAGTGTCTCATTAAAAGAATCATACTCGTCTTCCCATCAAAAATACTTAGACCAGGACTGGAAGGAGGATGGTGCATTCACTGGTCCCCCAGTGCAAATATTGTTTAAAAAAAACAGAGTATTCACGTTATCTTTCCCCATGAAAACCATACCAGTACACGTTTTTGGTTTATTCATTAAAAGATTTCAAACATTTTCCTAATGGGATTTATCTGGTGCTTTTTGCACCTTGCAATGCTAGCTGTGATAGGCAGGGCTGCTATGCAGAAGGACCTCAGAGGGCTGAAGGGGTGGGCTGACAGCAACATTGGGAAGCAAAGGCCAATGCAATGTCCTGGCCTGTGGAAGCAATCAGGCCATGCAACAGTACAGAGTGGGGATCAATTGGTTGAAGAGCAACTTCACAGAAAAGGACATGCAGGTCTCATGGAACACAAGCTGAACATGTCAGCAACATGCATTTGTCCAATTAGATATTGACAGATTTTTACATCATAGTGTTGGTCAAATGCAGGTTCTTGTTTTCTGCAAAAGCTGTGGAATCTCTGTCCTTAAATTTATTCAAAACACAGAACACCTGCTCTAAGCTGATTATGCTTTGAGCAGGACAAGCTGATGTCCACGTGGTTAATATGCATAGGTTATTTCCAACCTGAATTAAGGGTTTATTCAGTTATTACTCCCCAATGACAACACATTTTAATACCTTCCAAATAATTTCATGTTTAGGACAAAAGAGTTGTGCTCCGTCCTTCCACTAAATCACTACTAACAATTAAAAAACCCCTCTTAAAACTAAACTGTCTACAATTATAAACCAGATGTATATACTCAGACCTCTGTGTTGTTAATCAAAGTCTGGAACAAAGAGAACAGACTTTCACTGCGAACTCCAGCAGCAGCCAATAGATGTTCAGGGAAATATCAAGCACTCAGTATTTCATTTAACATTGTCATTACTGTCATTACTGTCATTACTGGACCTCTGTACAGGAATGGCTCAAAGCTTAAGAAACAACTGCATAAAAGTGAAGTGAACTCTTTAGCAGCAGCGAGTTCATCAAAATCAGCTAAGATAACCACTGGAGGAGTGGTTCCTGGAAGGACCAGACAACCATCTTTGAATTTCATCTTCCAGGAGGCATATCTCAGAGGGTTTTGTTTAAAAAATAAGTAAAGCAGAATAACTGTTCCGCTAAACACATTCTTTGCATCTAGCAATCAGTCCTTAGAACTGATTGCCAGATGCAAAGAAGGTGTTTAATGGAACAGTTATTCTGAACCAGAAGTCACACCTGGATTGCTGCATACAAAAAGGCAGCCAGCACGTAATATTTTGTTTATCCTTTTCAGTTAATTTTTAATGTACTTTCTCTTATAGCTCCTAAAAAATTTCATGTCAAAGACTCCCACAGTTCAATTGCACAGCAGGCAAAAAAGTGTCTTTTTCTTGCTCCAGTGTAAGAAGTTTTAGCTGAGGAATTTATAGTGTGCTCTGTTTTGTATTCTGATGGCACAGCACATGCAAAGAGCTACGTGATAACTCTCAGCTCTCTCTGTGTCTTGCTCCCTTCACAACAGCATCACACACTCTCTCTCACCCATCATATATCTAAAGACACACCTGAGTTCATGGGCTGAATAAGTATTTAAACTCTGTATCTCACCCAGTCTAAATGAACAGAAAAGCCTCATGGGAATGGAAAGCCCGATCAGAAATATGGCTAGCTGGTATCATTGAGGAAGAACGTGCTGCTATCTGCAACAACAGGTGTAAGGGGAAGCTAGAGAAAACTCATTTTGCACTCCAGCTGACTGCCTGAGGCATACCAAAACTGAACATGTGAATTCCCTATGAATAAAATATATTCATAAGTGTTATTTTGTTCTGAGAGCTGTCACTTCCCCCAATGGGGTGAATAAAAACAGTTGAGTTGTGGACAACAGCATAACAATATTATGTAGCAAGTAGCTGCAGTAGTCAATAACTAGTAGCGAGTCAATAACCTTTAACACAGAAGGCATCTTCCCTTTAAAATGTTTGACCTCTGTACTCGGAGAATTATATTCTTAAGCTTCACATTATCTTTTAAAGTGTAAAAAGCATTGGAGCACACAAAAATCTGACTACACAAAATCTGTGCAAGAGCACTAGATTTAGATATAGTCTCTTCAGGATTATAGACACCCTCTGGCTTAATCCCTGTGCCAAAAAGGATGATTTGTGAATTAGTGTGTCATTAAGATGTAAGTAAGTCTGTAGCCCCTAGCAAAAAACCAGACGCAGTTGAATCATGCCTGTGCTTTCAGACCTTTCTATACATTGAAGACTTTAGCCTGCAGAGTGTCATTCCAATAATATTGCACTGTTTATTCAGCCACTACTCAGTAT
This sequence comes from Erpornis zantholeuca, assembly GCA_013400515.1. Lineage (NCBI taxonomy): Eukaryota > Metazoa > Chordata > Aves > Passeriformes > Timaliidae > Erpornis > Erpornis zantholeuca. The sequence continues at coordinate 5,421 of VZTN01009092.1, read as the reverse complement.
TCCTGGTTTTACACCACCAGAGAGAAAGTAAACAGATAAATTTTGCACACAGCTCTCTGTGTTCAGCTTTTTTTTTT
>VZTN01009091.1:2422-59961 GCA_013400515.1 Erpornis zantholeuca | reverse complement strand
CGCCGCCCGTGCCGCTCCCGGGGCCGGAGCTCGGCAGCGCCCGCCGGGCCCCGGGGACGCTTGGGAGCCCCACGCTGCTCGGGGGACAGGACGAGCTGCCGCCCGGCACTTCAGCACCCACTTCACGAAAAAGAGCTGCATGTCACTGGTTTTGCAGCCTGAGCACCACGATGCGAAAATGTGACACTAATTCCTGAAGTGTTAATGAAAAACAGTGAGGTGGATGCTAATGTTAAGCAAAATTCAATAGAAGCACTCAGAAATTAGTTTTCGGTTGTTATTTTTTTTTTCTTTGTGCTGGCTATTTAGAGGTCAGGCTCTCAATCTTTGATTAATACATCTTCAACTCCCAGAAAAGAAGATGAGACACATCTCATGTTCTGGCAGTGAACATTAACTTGTGCCCCTACTAATGCAACATGGACCCACCAACAGTGTTAATTCATTGCTACACTGTATCCAATGCCATTCAATCAGATGTCTTTAAATGAACAGCTTAAACTTCTTCCTGTCTTCTTATACTTTCTCCTCCGCTGCAGGCAACTTCAGCCAGGAACTTTCTGACACATGAACCACAATGGCCACTCACACTCATGATCAGGGATGGCAGAAACAGCACACATGTCAAAACAGATGTTAAGTAGTTGATACAACTATCCAGAGAAATTCCATTAATATTTAAGCTTTCCAGTGGCACATATCTACTCTTCTTTCTTTGAATTGTAAATTGAGTTAGTTAATCCTTCGTTTACTACTTGTTTGCATTTCCCTGGTTTGATATATGCAAGTGTTATACTCTTCATTTTTCTCATCCCTCTGTACTCATGTACATCCCTTTACCATCAGCCGCTCCTTCAGAACCATGCTTAGATTCAAGTTCTAGTGGCCTTAGTCATTTGAGTAAAATGTTTGGGGACTGATACTCAAATTCTGGAAAGCCAAACTTTAACTGAGAGCCGATGCTCCAACCACTTAGCCAGGCCTCTGTCCCCCGAGCACTCACCCTTGATCTTCAATTAGTTGCTTGGGTTGGGCAATGGCGCAGCTCACAGCAGCACATGTGCATCACTGTTGATAGGACTGAGGCTTTAAACCAAGGGTTGGGGCAATAAAGTATAAACATTACTGAACTCCAGTTCCTGATGTACTTTTTGTGATCCATTAAGAAATATTGTTATAATTCTGTGCCCTCTAGTGGTGCTTAAAATCATCAATTAATTTAAATAGTTATGAGGAAAACAGTCTGTGAGCACAAGTTGAGCCAGTATTGAAATGTAGCCATAGATCCCAGAACAAATAGAAGCTAACAAAAGTAATACACTTAGTGATGAATTATTTTATTTTTTACAGTGTGTGAACAAGTGTATTTTCCCATCTGTTATCTGTTATTAAATAAATCCTTTTAGAAGTATGTATTATGAGAAGACATTTATGGTAATTAATCTAATCCCTAGTTGTTCATATGTCAGATAACCAGGGCATGATAATGCTGGTTGAATGCAGAGGAGATCATTAGCACCCAGGTAGCTGCCTGCCCTCTGGCAGGTAGAGGGGCTGTGCTATGTAACAAAGCTAGTCCTCATCTAAGTATTTATTGCAAAATACAGGTCCTCATTTATAGGACAACAAATTCCCCTGATATTTTGGCTTCAGACTATGTAATACCTACAGAGATGAGTCGTGTGAAATTCTAGCATGTCCACATGGTCCAAGGTCATCCTGGGTTCAGATGTCAGTAAGAGGATCTACTTGACGAAATCTCCATGGCAAGAACATCCCAAGGAATCTTGACTTCTCGAGGCTGCAAGTACAGTATATCACACCAGCAGAGGGACAAGGAAAATGCCATTCTAAAGTGCAGCATTAGAGTCACTATTACTGTGCTTTATGGCAAATGTCAACAGCATATTCTTCCAGATTTTTAAAAAACAGGTTTTAAGATTGCATTGCATTTTCCAAATGTATACATCAAATGTTACATATCCTGACTTGTGGAAGGATCAGCTGATACATATAATCTTTTTTGATCAGGAACCAAATGCTACATATGTTTGGTATTTTCAGGGTTTTCTTTCCAATGAGAGAGTTACTTTTGATATATTGTCTTACATCAGTGTTTCTGGTTTTATTTTAATAAAAGAGAGGAAGCAGTTTAAACAGCAGTTATAGTCTCTTATTCCCTTATTTATAATAATTTTTTTTTCTGGATCATGTACACTTCTTCTCTAAGGCATCTAGTTGGGCAGTTTTGGGGTTAGCTGCATTAAAATTTTAAGCAAGCCTTCACAATGGCTTAATTTTCAAACAAGTAACAGGAATAATGAAATGCACTTGGTTTAATTGTGACACAGGGTAGATACTAATAGAAGAAGAACTCTGTTACAGGGTGAAAACAAAGAGAGAAAAGAAGACCAGCCATGTTGGAGGGCACTGGCCAGAGTTCAGGAGGTCCAGTTCTCTGCTTTGCTCCATGCTGCCAGGGCAGATAGGATCTGGAGCCTATCCACATCAAATCCAAATCACCTGAGCATGTAGTTGCCTCAAGTCACTGACAGATGCTTACCAAGCTGATGAAAACCAGTTGAGCACCTATATGAAGCTTTTAATATTTACATGGATTTGAAGAATCTCTCTGTCTTTGTGCCTGAATTACATATCTGTCACAGGGGGTGGTAGCAATTTTTTCACAGAGAGAGGGATTGTTAGCATAAATTCATGAAACAGTGTAAAATGCTCAAGTGCAACAAAAGAGGGAACAGGAGAAATCACGTACACCCTGCGGCTGTTTTAAGCATAAAAGCAGCCAGAGTGCAAGCTGGAGGGCCTTCGTAGCAGCACCCTGCAAAGGTCAGTTTACTGTGGTATCATGTTTTGAGTTCATTTGAGTTCCTTGTTAATAACCTTTTTCACGTTATATAATAGTGCAAGGTATCATGTATGCTCTAGTTTTGCATCTCTTTGTAAGATTTTTAGCTTTCTGCCTAATTATGGAGGAGAGGATACTCATAGCTATTCTTGGTGACAAGCATACAAGAGTCAGGAATAAGTTTTCAAAGCACCTAGGTGTTAGGAACAATTCATTTATTATGTTGACCTGTTGTGTAGCCTATAATACATGGTATGCACCTCCAGGAAAACCCAAATCATCACTATTGCATAATAAACCATGAGCAAAATGTCAGATGAGGTGAACAGCATGTTAGGATGCACATTATAAGCTGTCCAGTCAGCACATGTAACATGCTGTAGTGGGGCTGTGATATTAATATTAAAAAATGTTGGAATACATTGTATTAATATTCCAAGATGTTGAGACATTTTCCTGCAAGCTTTTTTCGCATAAATTAAAGAAGTGAAACTGTCAATAGCATGAGGCATTCACACACTGAGCACAACAGAAAGAATGGCCCAACCTTCCCTTCTTCAGGGTCCCTTAACCCTGAACTCAAGGGAGTACCTTCAAAATAAATTTAGTTTTGATGTTTCATTTATGTGTTGATTTTGCTGGTAAACTGCTACAAGGTGCTAACTTTGAGGAAGACCTGCCTCCACAAAGAACTGTCCCGTGATCAGACTTTCATTCCAAGCAGTCCATCTCTGTGCTACTACCAGCACAGGCTAAATTTTCATCAGAAGACAAGACATGGCTGGCTCACTCACAGTAGCTGTGCCTACTTGGCTGCAGGTATGCTAGAAACACTTCTGCCTGGTTATTATACCTGTGAAAAGCAAGGCCAGCTCCCAAACCATTAGTAATGGTCCTCTTCCCCTGCCAGGAGCTGTTTGCTTCTTCCCAGCTGGAGGAACAGTTTGGCCTCCGCTCCTCACCTGATCATGATCAATGGCAGAAATTCCTGGCCTTACTTCTGTGCTGTCCGGCCCGTCCTGGAAAAATGCTCGTTTTGCTTCCTGACTTCTAGTATTTCCTCTTTCTCATCAGATATTAATCCCTGATAAGGGAATTAATTTATTCCATTGATTCCTACTTAAATAAATATCTAAACATCACTCTCCATTAATAAGGCATGCCTCACCTCCCTGTAAAGTCATTATCTAACCCCAAGACCTGCTGTCCTAAAGGGCTCTGCTGTTCATAACCTTTACTTCCTCTTTCACCTTCTGGGTTTTTTTAATAAGTTTTGTTTGTTTGTTTGTTTACTATTTTGTAGTGATTCTTTTCCTTCCTTCCTTCCTTCCTTCCTTCCTTCCTCTGTGATTCAACTATCTGGACTCCCAAACAAGCAGTCTGGTGACAAAACAAAGCCATATGTCTTGAAAGGTGCAAACCCTGCTACAGACCATTACCACTCTCTAATCTAGCAAAACAATTCATGTGAGAAAAGGAAAGGACAGGACAGGACAGGACAGGACAGGACAGAAAAAAGAAAAGAAAAGAAAAGAAGAAAAGAAAAGAAAAGAAAAGAAAAGAAAAGAAAAGAAAAGAAAAGAAAAGAGACAAAACCAAAAACCATAGTCTATACTGAGAACTGCAGAACAATTTACAGTCCTAAACTGGGAATAAAATACAAATAGAACAGAATATGAAATATTTTTTGAGAAAGAAAGGTTTGTTTTCTCAGAATACATGGATTTTCAAAATAATACTCCCCAAAATACCCAGAACTAGGAGTTCTGAAGAAAACATGCCAATCAAAAATGTCAATGTTTATTGCAGATTTTATAACCTTGAAGAGTTTCTACATATGAAGAAAGATCCTTGGGATATTGCCTTCAAAATTGCTTGTTTTCAAGCAGAAGAGTGTAATTTGGCTAGCTTGCGTGTCAGCAGTTCCTTCTAGCAGGCATGATAACAATCCACAGCAGACTTGAAGAAATCCTGTGAGGTCAGAATACAGATACTTAGAAATTCATCAGAAGGATTTTTTAATTCAGGTTTGTTGTGTAGGAAACAAGTAAACATGTTGTTGTTTGGCTTATTTCTGGTTTCTTTTGGTATGGAGAAAATATTTTGTGAAAATTTAGTTTGATCCCTAGAGTTGGCAAAATTCCTTTAAGACAGTGATACCTAGTCATAGGCATCTAGGGATGTACTTGAAAAAAAGTGGTGGCAGATAAAATAACAAAATACATGAGGTGTATCTCATTATGAGCTTTTCCTGTAAACTACAGTGACGTTCAGTATTTACCAAACATGGACTTCTTTTCCTCTCTCCATCTCTGCACATCTCTTCTACTTGTACCATGGCAGCTCCAATTTTGAAAATTCCTATCCAACTGTAGCCTGATCTTTGAAGCACTGAAATGTTTGGACATTAATATTTTAGAATCACCTAATTTCTTCTCTTCTGAAAACACATAGAAGCACCTCAGTCTTCACTTGATTCGACTGGAACCTAATTTGCATTGATGCTGTTTGTTTCTATATACTAACTAGTATATTGTGAAGATGTGCTCACCTTTACTCTCCATGGTCCAAATAATTTTGATAAAAGTCTGTGAAGAGTAGCAAGGAGAGAGCCAACCACTTAAGGTGCTCTTGCCTCAGAATTCTTATACTTCAGAACTGCTGAACATCTCTAGGTGTTTCTCCTGGGCAGCAGAGCTGTGTTGAGGCTTGAGGGAGTACTCTGACCACTTACCACTGGGACAGGTTGGCAGCATCACTAATCACTACAGGACACAACAGAAGATACTGTCTGCATGCTTCTGGAGAGTTTAAAAGGTTCCTTGTTTGGTGTCCTGGCTTGCCTGGCCCTCATGTGAAGATGCATATATACTTCATGTCTTATTGAGATGCCACCATCCTATCATAGGAGTCTGGTTTCTGCCCTTGAAATAGGACTTAAAATTTTGGGGGCTAAATCACGGAGTCTACTGTCATCTAAAGTCTTTCTGAAGCTCTAGGAGGGATTTTATATTCTCTAAAGATCATTAGTTGTTCATTTGCATACCAATGCTCTCGCACCAGAAATTTTATTCATAGCCTAAATGTAGGACTCAAACCCAAATTTTTGTAATTCTTTGTAACTGAAGTAACATTCTTCCTAGAATTAGACAGTTAATCACTAACCTAATATATTCTGAATGTGCATTTTAAAATAAAAAATTAATTTACTGCCCCTTTTCATAAAATTGTGAAGATATTCGGTCTTTTTCCTATGCCGGTTCTAAAAATTTCACACCATCTATGACCCTCAAAGAATTTGAATAAGATGTGCTAAGAGTTACTCAATTGACATAACAAGAACTTACTCATAAGCAAGAGGCACCACAGAAAGCAGCAATAGATAAGAAAGAACTCTGACAGCACGTGCTTCCATTAGTGTGTCAGAGGACAGGCTGGAAACCTTCAGTGGGAATTGTATGCTTGGGACTCCTCCTTTCTATTACTCTGTTCCTGTCAAATTTGGTGAGATTCATTCCTGTCATGAGGTAAGCCATAAAGAGATGGAGGCAAGAGTGTCTAAGGTCAACAGAGCTCAAGAGCTTCTTGGATGAGTAAAGCCATTCAATTGGAACTGTTGGAACCATAGCACATCAGAAAAGAATGACTTCTTTTGCTTCTACAGGCACAGTTAGGCACTTACACCTGTTCTTAAATCTCATCCTCAAGCATGCACTTCAAAAGTCTTAATCAGAAGAAAGGTGAAAAACAAGAAAGGAAATGTTAAGAGGAATCTAGGTGATCTAGTGAGGCTGTAAGGCAGGAACAATAGTGAGAGAATTTACTACAGGTAAGCAGGAATCATAAGCATGGGGCATGAGATGATAGTTCAGAACAGGGCTTTTTCCCACACTGCTTAAAGGGTTGGTCTAACAGTATCCCTAGAGAAAGGCTGGAAGTAATTATTTAGCTTCAAAGTAGAATAAAATTAAAGCTCTGATATATCTAAAGCCATCTTGTTTTATGTAACCACATATACCATTGTCTGCAAGGAAACACTCCTCTGCAAGGAGCCAAAACTGGGTTTTAATGTACTTATAGGGCTGGGGAGAGGATGATTAAATGCCGTAGGCCAAATTTACTAGTATTTGCATGAGAAGCAAGATGTGCAAATATAAGTCAAAACCCACGACCTTTTACTATGAGGGTGGTCAGACACTGGCACAGGTGCCCATATACATTGTGAAATCTCTGTCCATGGAGTTTTTCAAAGCTTAGCAGGCCTCAAGGAACCTGGCATAAATTTGGTGAGAGCCATGCGTTGGACAGGTTGAAGTAGATGACCTCTAGAAGTTCTTTCCAATCTAAAATATTCCATGAGTCTAGATGACCTTGGTCAATGAATACTTTATGACCTACCCCGTGAAATAAAAACCAATTGATAAGTTTGACCTGGTCAATACTCTAAGGACACGTAAGCATCTGTCACTGCTGATACCCTGCCCCTGCTGCAAAATCACAAACCTTACGTGCAGGGGCAGAGGGTTGAAAGGATAGCAGTGGTATCTGCCTTCGATGTAATAGCTCCTCCAATTGCCTCTCTAAAAAGGAAAGAGCAGTGAGACTGACAGGAGAATGAGCAGAGAGAGGCATCATGGCACAGTCCCATGTGAGCATAACCCTGAAGAGCAGGACCAGGTGCCTGCCCTATCTCCACCACGGACCCCAACTCTCTGACTTCCCATTCCTTTCTCCAGCCCTCCTGCCATAGCAAACATCCTTCATTTCCTCATCTCTTTCTTTTCCTTGTGTGATGGTTTGAATTTGGTTGAAATTTTTTTCATGAGCATGACTTTTCAGTATCAAGAGATTATGGGTGATGATTTCCTGGAAACCTTACTATCCCCAAATAAAAATTTGCATTTAATTTTATTTTTTTATAAGGGACTAGTTATTTTAATTGCCTTACCTAGTGGACCATTTAAAGAAAGCACTGAGTGCTCCCAGCTTGAATATCATATTTTTGTTAGCATTTCCCTGCTAGGGTGCTGAAATTTCCAGCCCTTTTTGAAAATCCTGATCAAACTTTACCTCTGGTTAATAGGACATTTCCATTAAACCCATTTATGTTGTTTTTTTTTAAAGAGGGGTCAAATCCTTCTTCTATTTTGTTATTCAGCCTGAAGATTTTTATTCTACAGGAAAGTTAATTTGTTCCAACTAATGAGAAGAAGAAAACAACCAGCTCAAGTTGATAATACCATAAATGCTCAGAATGAAAATTAAACATTATTTTTAGCAACTTTCAGCAGGGTTTAAAGTGTTGAAACTTAACCTTGCCATGTGGATCCCTACCACTTAACTTTAATGAGTAACCGGTAGGAGGAGAGTTTCCTATATCGTGTGTGCAGTAGCTGCTGAAGAGAGATATGACATATTATCTAGATTGGTTTATAGAAGCAGCTATCCTATCACTGCAATAAAGAGGGAAACTAGACATTTAAGCCATTATCTTCTAAAAGGTTTGCTATAAAACTACAGTTCTAAAATTGCTTTTATAGTGTAAAGATCATGGTTTTACTGGAAGCAAAGCACGTACATATTTCAAAAAGAAATGATGGCCTATGTGATAAACATGGGTGGTAAGTAAAACCAACAAGCTGCCTTTATAACTCAGTTGGAAATCGTTGTCATAATTATTCTATATTCTTTATATTAGGTCCTGATAGCAAACCTTGTTTTGTTTTTTTTTTTTCTTCTTCTTTAAAATGTTTCACAGAGCATTTGGAGCAGAATGGAGAAATAGCTGAAAGCTTAGAGATGAGTGTTTTGGAACATTTTGCAGAGCACACTGTCTGGGGCCATAAACACACGATTCAGTTGTAACCTAAAATACCTTATTGAAGTTGTTCTTTCCATTCACTCTCTTTCCATATTTAAATCCATACAGATAAGGATACTTCTCTGTTTCCAGACTGAATCTGTACACTTGAGTAGCATAACAGTGGAGGCAGTTTCCTGCTGAAACAAATAGGTTTCATAAAGCAATAAACATTTTACTGCTTATTTCTGCTCAACTGACAAGGAATTCCTGAATTTACTTTCTAAAGAAGGGAGCATGTGAAATGCTGATGACAGTTTTGGGAGACCAGTGTTGCTGCAGACCCCAAGCAATATTGATTAGGATATTATTCCCTGCTACAAAACAAACAGGTTTTGCTTCCTTCCTATGGTATGTGACAATATTTTTTGCACATTGCTTTTGGTTGAGGAGCCTTACTGAAGGCATTTTGGGTTCATGCACCACGTTAGTTAGGAGTAATAATTTCCACCATGTAACCTTACCTTCTCTTGCATAATTATTTGCTGCCCACTGAAGTGACACATTATCTTCCTAAAGCACAATCAAATAATGTGCTTTTTGAAAGTGAAAAAAATTACAGTAAAACACACGTTGTGGAGATGCTCCACAACCATGAAGACACTAAACATTTCATTCACTTAAGACATCCAACCATCTGCTTCAGAAAGTTGGAGCTGGTAAGCTGAGAAGCTGTGGGGAGGGAAAGGAAAGAAAACCAGTGGGTTTTCTAAATCTGTCTGTATTTGACACTGTCCTTAGCGCTGCGATGCTGCTGGGTGAACACTCGCAATGGAGTGCGGGGCCAAAAGCATCCTCCTCATCCTCCGCATCCTCCGCAACGCCCGGCCCCGGTGGTGCCCCGATCCGTCGGAGTCTGTGCCGGGGGCGGCCTGGGGGGCCCGGGGGTCTGCCAGGGGCCGGGCCCGTCAGTAGCTCGGTGCCCTCAGCAGGTGNGCCCCGCGGGGCTCCGCGGGCTGCGGCGGGGTCCGGCAGCGCCGGCCCAGCCAGGACACCTCCTCCTTCCCGGCTCAGCCCCGCCGGCAGCCTGGGTCTCATAAGAAATGTGAAGTCATTCCTCAAAGGGATTTCAAAGAAAAATCGATGCAATCGGAACCAAGCTAAAAAAACTCCAATCCACCAAAAATAACCCGTCCACGAAAATCTCCGCAAGCCCCACAAAACTAATCAGAAGTATATCTCCCCTATCCATTCAGTCCCTTCACCACCACGTCCGTGACTGGATTTATGTGTAAATGATGGTAAAAACATCATTGTAAAAAGCAGGAGTTTTAGTTAAATTTGGTCAACATTATTTTAAAGCTATGGTTAAATACTTCCGTGGCTGCTTACACAATGATTTACAGACACTGCTAGTCTTCAGCTTCTCCCTGAAGGGAGAGGATAAGTAAAGAAGTATCCATGTAAAAGTATGTTGAAACAATTACATTTGTTTCAATGTACAAATATAAAGGGAGATCCTTCTTTATTTGATGTTCCAAAATATTAATCATATGAAAGTGATGAGATTATAAAAGCACAGTGGAAGTTGTTTGTGTTTGTTCTCTCTTTCTTTTTGATGCATTTCATACGGATCTTTAATATCATTTTGTATGGTATCTTAAGTGTTTTAAAGTAGTCGCATAAATATTCCCATATCACTCCTGTGATTGGTACAAGTTGTATCTCTACCATAATGTAATCCCCTTAAATTTGTTTTATTCTTGATTTAAATTCTGAAAAGTTCTATGACTATTTAGAAGTGGTATTATGGTATTGAACAGCAATCGTTGGGGTTTTTCTTCTAATTTAAATAGATAATTTCATGGCATTTATTGATCCCTAAGCTGTCATTTTCTGCAGAAAAGAAGGTCCCAAATTTTCTACTTCCCACCCCTAACTTTGCTCAGTTATTCAGAGGGCACAAACTCTTTCTAAGGAGACAGAAAGGCAAAGATAACACCTTCAGGAGATATCTGGAAAGGAGCTTAACCATGAGCATCCCACCAAGTTCCCTGATTTTCAGTAGGTGTGTTACTAAAGGGGTTCAGCATCTGCCATGCTGCCATTTGGCACAGTTCTGTCCATTTTGTTCCAGACAGCTTTGTCTGAGTAAAGTTGGGATTTGATATTCACTTCAGACATTTTGTTCCCTCTTAGAGGCATGCTGAATGGGGCTTGACTAAGCATTCTCACTATGATGTGAGAGCACTGGGTTTGTGGCAGGATCACTATAGAGATTTGCCTGAAGGAAGCCTTTCTCTGCAGGATTTTTAAGAAAAATTTAGGATGCAGGGTTTAAAAAATAATCAAGGGAAAAGTTTATACTGATATCTAATATTTTTTCTAGAGGGACTGTGAACCTTCTGACATTTTTTATCAGAAATGCATTTGACAGAGTTGAGTTAGTAATTCAGCATGCTGGGGAATAGATAATTCAGGATTTCTGTTTCAGTTTTGTTGAAAACTCTGCATTTTAAGTACTCTAGTTAATTGCTCAATTGGAAATTATGCAGGGAATATAGTGCATTGCAGGAGAGAACCCGAAAATGCACAGCTCTCTTTTTCTAAGCTAGTGGGGAACAGGACATAAAAGAAACTCACATCTTGGTCAGAATTGTGTTAGGGTCTCATCTTTAAAATTAAAGTACTTGTATGATATGAGGTAAGAGAGAGAATTAATTGTGGATTTAGAAAATGGTAAGATCTTATGAGAAAGCATCAAAATTAAGATTGTTTTCTAATTTAACTGTGGCCGATTTAACTTGAATGCCTTGTGTATGAAGGACAGTACAACAAATCCACTGGTTTGCTAGCAGCTCAGTGTTTCCTTGTCAGCAGAGCCAGCAGCCAGTCTCCCCAAGCAGATTTGGGGAAATTCCATGGCATGTCTGTGCCTCAGCTTCCCAACGGTAAAATTGGAGTAATAATTTGAGCGGATGGTAAATGAGATCCCCATCAATTTTTGGCAGTTTGCTGCTATCATCTTTAAGATGACTTAACAGCCCATGGTTACAGATATCTACTCTTCCTCCCTACTCAAGAGCAACAGAGTTTGCTTATCTCTTCAGTCATCTACCACAGAGGGAGAGGACTGCTCACAGCCAGGATAACTCTGAGACAAGAGGATGTTAGTTGGTGAGATGTTTCCTGTATTTCTCCATGTGTAAAAGACATTTATTTTAATATGGGACTGGGAGTAAAAAATTATTACCACGAGGTAAATCAGTTAAATGTTGTTCTTATAACAAATATGCATTTCTAATGGAACAGTTTGTAGTATGTTGGTATATTGCTCTATGGTACTAACAAGCCTCTGTTATTAAACACAACCAATCAAAATCTGACTCAGTCACCCTGTAGATAATTTTAAAATGCCTTTAAAAATTTAATTATGTAGCAGTTGAGCCCCACTTTAAAAAATACAAACAAAAATCAGGCCCAAGTTGAAGCATACAAATAGAAGCAGCAATATGAAAAAGAGTGGTTTAAACCCATATCAAACCCAAGGCATGCTGCTGTTTTATTGCAAATATTAGTCTGAAGTCCAATCTTCTAGTATGTGTCCACTTAAGTGATATTCCTCTCTCTCTCTCCTCCAGGGGATGTTGAAATTCCTTTTCCCTCTCCACCAAAGTAATTTATCTACTTATTGACTAGTTCAATACGATATTAGAAAGATTGCAAGCACCTTGTTGATATTGGAACAAACCGAGGTTCCTCTCCCCGTTTGCTCCTCATCCCTTTTCTCATCACTCACATGGCACAACAGCTTGAGTTGGCTGGAGCTGTACGAGGCAAGGGGATCTGCCAGATGCACTGTTTTGGGGAGGTAGGATAAAATCCCCAAGTACATTTCTGAGGGATGTACATCATGAAGGGATGCAGTAGATTGTGCCCCTGGCTCAGTGTCAGGCTCATGGGTTTTGGTGAGCAGCTGGCCCTCTTAGTTTACTGTGCGACAGGTGCTCAAAAACTCCCTTCTGCTTTGGCCACATCAAGTTATATATTAAATACAAATTCCTGTGAACAACAAGGAATATTAACTTTCAGCAAGTCAGTACTTGTCAGGAACTATTGCATGAGCAGAACCTCTGGCCATTTTTCCAGCTGGGAATGTGGACCTGAGGACTCATTTCTGGCCATAGTTCATTGGCAGGTTACTGGCATACAAGGTTGTTATTATTGGTATTGTGGAGAAACTACTGAGCCATTGTTTTTGTTCCAAACCACAAACACAGTATGGATAGAGTAACATAAAGTACATACTGCCTGTATCTTAAAATATCTCTTTTCCATGTTTATTTTTCCAATGTCTTGCTATTCTTTATTAAGTCAGTTGTTACATTTATGACAGACAGGTCATAGAGTCTTCTTAGAGCACAACTTAGAACTTAGAGTCTTCTGAGCACAAACCTGCCAATGCAGTGGGATGCTTCCTCTTTTCCTCCCTGGAGATCTACTTCTAAATGTGGTCTGTGTAATTACCTGTGCTGTAGTTTGTATTTCTTTTGTAGAACTGCATAGTATTAAAATCAACATGGAATGAGTTGTATATAGGCATAGTTTGTAGCCTCTTCCCACATCTGCTCCAGTAAGGATTGGATGTCAAAGTACAAAATATCAGAATTTAACTGCACAACAAAAGGTACAGCCTGTGGGGAATCTTTCCAATAACTGAGTGCTATTATTATAATATAGCAGAACTCTGATAAACAGCAAGTTATGTAAAAGTTTTTTAATGGGTTCCCCTGATAGTCTTCACTAGAGTACTGTAAGCTTCGTCTAAAGTGGAGTTTATTTCCACCACTCAAAATTTAAAAAAAAACCCAAAACCCAACAACCTCACCCGCCTGCCCCAAAGCCAAACAAAACCAACAAAAACACAAAGAAAGAGATAGGCATTTCAATTATTATGTAGTTTTTTATTATGTTCTATAAAGGTTGCTTAAATTATTGATAAAAGAGCTCATGTGCATGTATTAGTATATATAAACACTGCCAGAATTTTGCTGTCTTACCTAGTTTATTGGGAAGAATAGAAAAAGGAAATAAATCTGCCACATCTTTATAATAAGCAGAAACCAAGAACAACATAGAGATTATCTCAATTTGTTTTATAGTTGGCTTTATATAACACATTATAAATAGTTTTGTTTTTCCTAAAGATAAGCTGATATGCAGCCTGATGATCACCTGTTCTGGGGACAAAACCAAGAAGAATTACATTACAAACTATCCCTGATTTATCCCACCTCCCAGTCCTTATGGATTTTCAACAATTCCTGTGTATCTGCTTAGCCTCCGAAGACAGAAGGGCACAGAGATTTGCACAGTCATGGTTTGCTCTTGGAAACCCTGCAGTGGGTTCTGACACGCTCAGCACACTGGCAACTTCCATTTTTCCAGATCAGGACCTTCATTTGGGCATGCAGACTTGCCTGAGCCATTCCCTTTCCTGTGAGAAATGTCCTGGTGGTAGCATTGTCTGTCATTCATTACCAAAAGAAGCCTTGCCAGTTATCTGGCCTTGGTGTGTTCTCCCCTCTTCTTGCCCGTGCTCTGTGGATGTGAGCAGCTGCCACAGCAAGAGGGACACCATGGACTCTCAGTGCTTTAACAGCTGGAGAGTGTGCAAGTCTGCTTCTCATTTTTAGATGCTGCACTCAAGACTATCCGTTGCTGGCTGTAGGTGTACCCCTAGGAGGGTGAAACCACAACATCCAGCAGAATATCGACACCCTCTTTGTGCCACGTTGTTAGCCACGGCCTCTGCTGACCTTTGCTAACTGAGAAGTGCTTCCACAGAAGCATCCCTGAAAAGGTTTATGTTGAGGACATCAAGTGCATTCCCCAACTGTAGCAATCATGATGGTAAAAACCTATAACTCTGCTCAGACCTGCTCTGCCACAAACTCTATCTTATTTCTCTAGGTTGTCATATAGGAGAGGCAAGGTTGCAGGTCATGCCAGCAGTTGAGTAGGAAGTTTTTAATCTCCCTTCCTTCTGTCTGGTATCAGATCTTTTCTGGGCAGTACAAGGTGCATGAAATCATCTGAAGCCAGCTGAAAAACAAGATCAGACTTCGTGACAGTTTGGACCAGAACTTGCCATTATTGTGGCCAAGGGGTCAGGGGACCTGGATCTCTTTGGGAAATCTGTTCCCTGACAAATTCACTATGTCACCTCTGAAAAACATAATCTTGTTTTCCCAAAGCCTAAGATCTTTGTTTATATTGCCTTCAATTTAGAATGACATCCTCAAATTCCACCTATTTCTGCTTCCCTTTCTCTGCTGATTCAGGGATAACTTAGCAAAGAACCATGGACAACCACTCTAAGATAGCTAAGACTCACTTTGCACAAGCCAACTTGGTTCACTGCATGGTTTGCGGGAATTTTTAAAAGGTAAAAGCAAGACTTGAAACTTTTTGAGGCTTCAAAGGATTAATTTTCTCCAGAAAAGCATCTCAATCTCCTTGGCAGGGTGGATAAGAGTTGTTTGAAGAAAAGACAATGTAGTTCTTCTGTTTCAGTTCTACTCTTCAAAAATTGCTATAAGGGAGCCACCAGAGAGAAGTGTCTCTGAATTTCAAGCTGGCACCCAAAAGCTGCTTGTCTTAAAGCTGTTAGAAATGTGAACTGTCTGTTCACATTTCAAGGGTAGATATCAGAGAGCTATTAGAGGCCATTTAATCTGTAACTCTGGTAACATGTCTGCTCCATAACTTAAGACAAAGCTAGAACTATGTGGAGAGTGAAAATTCTTCCAAACCTTAGAGTTTTCTAGAGACATTTTGATCTGAGTTCTGGAAAACATGAATATTAACGTGTTTGGCAAAATGAAAAATACATATTTTCAGAGGGATCAATTCTTTCCAATTTAGGTTTTTCACACATCTCATATATATCTGTATGAAACACAAAAACAAAATTAAAAAGCCACTTCAAAGAAAAAACCATAAGACTTCCATTCAAAGATGTCAAAATGAGCTATTTTGACATTGTCAGATACTTTCAACCTGGTTTTTGCTCATATAAATGAACTTTGAGTAAAAAAGACAAGACTTCATAAAGCATTTGAAGAGAGCTGCACTATTTTATTAAAAAATGTTCTGCTAGTGGTTTATTATCAACTGTAATCAGAATAATAAAAGGGTTTGTTTTTGTTAAAATTAAAAAAAACCTCTTAGGTAATTATAATATACAGTAGCACTCAGTTAACTGGCAGAGAGTGTATAATAGCATCTACTTCAGAATTTAGTTCTCAAACAGTCTTTATATTATTCATCAGTCACTGATTTCCCACATGTGAAAGATAAATCTTCTTGACATTTTTCAGCTCTGGCAGGTAGCAAACAAATATCTGAATTTTGAAAGAAATTTTTTTAATAAGGAAAATTTTTTAATGCTGACATTAGATTATTCACTCTACTATTTTTTGAAGTTGATTTTACTGGAATTTTGCATTTATTTTTAGTAGCATGTGTAGCTATTACACAGAATTTGATGGAACTATGACAGTTGGCTGCATATTTGAAGATCAGGGATTTTACTAAATGAAGGACATCAATGCAGTTGCTCTAACAGGCAATTATGCTTCATAAACTCTGGATTCCAATTAGAGAAGAACAAGTCCCTGGCAATAGCCATCTCCTTATACAATGAATTAAAAAGACAACTAATTGGCAAATGTGGTATCATACTCTATTAAGTAAGTAATTTTCTTTATCTTAATAGGCTTGTTATCATACCTAATTTTCAAATTTGATTTAGAGATATAAATGAAGATCTTTGGACCCACTTGCCCAGTTCTAGAAAACTTGTTTATTGTGAAAGTAAAGAACTGAAAAATAAGTCTGTTTTTCCTTGCCATGAAACATCTTGAATATATGAAACCTCACTGATGTAACTGGCATTAAACAGCACATTGGGATACTGTAATTATGAGGTTTTCATTGCATCAAAACATATCTTAATAATTAGTCTTATTATGCAGCCTTTTTTACATATATTATATTCTTTCAATGACAACCAAAATGATAAAATACACCAGAACTCCACGTTCAAATTCTGGAAACTCCTGTTAATAAGGACAGACAGATATTAACATAATATTAATATAATTTCTCCACACAGTAAAAATGTTCTTCAAATTGAACCCTAGTTTATCCCATACATTTAAACAAATGAAAAAGAGTTTCAACACTGAACTAAATATTTCTGGGGAAAATATAGTCATCCATTGAAAGGTTAATAAAAAGCAAAAAACATTTTTTTTTTTGTCAATTCCAGTGGGGTTTTAAGGGGTAATAAAGGGCACAGAAGAAATATCAGCATAGTTTCTTCTGCATCTTGAGTGATCTTTCATGACTATTGAATAAAAAAATGTTCACTGTCACATAGGGGTGATATCCAAATAAGACAAATTTACAAGCACAAGAGCACTCCCTTAAATATGTTCTGTGATAGTATCCAAGTTAGGCCACAATATAAAAAACTGTATCTAATTTCACTATATGAAAATATAAGATGTGGAATCGAAAATTAAGATGAGGAAAACATGTTAATTTGTTTCTTAGGCTTTCCAGTTAATCTTCCTGCATAGAAATACTAATTTCCAGTATTTTCTCATATTCCATGGATCTCGTTTTTTTCTGCAGCAATGATGGTAATCTTTGTTGTGTCCTGTGCCAAATTTTTATATTTTAAAAAGCAGTGTAGCTTTCCATCAGTAATTCCCATCCAAATCCCTGCTGATGTTAAATCTGGCACCAGTTCTCCACACTAGAGCACTAAACAACTACTAAATTCTGAAAATATTTAAATAATAGTGAAAGATGTGTTTATTAACTGTGGTGCCACTTCTACTTTCTAAATATTAACCATGTCTTTCTGCAAACACACCGAGTGACTTGCTGGTGACCAACCCTTCCACCCTCCAGCAGAAAAGCACTACTGCCATCCACAAAGGATGGGAGGCTGTGGGCAGAGCTCCCTGTCCTCACCACCTCTGAGTTTGTCGAAACTGTAGACACCACTGATTTTCAAGCCCTGAAGAAAGGATAGCTCCTTCTCCTTCTCCTTCTCCTTCTCCTTCTCCTTCTCCTTCTCCTTCTCCTTCTCCTTCTCCTTCTCCTTCTCCTTCTCCTTCTCCTTTTCCTTCTCCTTCTCCTTCTCCTTCTCCTTCTCCTTCTCCTTCTCCTTCTCCTTCGCTTCTCCTTCTCCTCCTTCTCCTTCTCCTCCTCCTCCTTCCTTTTTGTCCCTTCCTCTCATTTTCTGCTGTTTCCATGTTTAGAAAGAGGGCATCTCAGCCCAGTGACCCAGAAGTGCCTGAATCCCTGGATATATTCCCTGCTGTGACTGGGACAGGGAAATGCAGTGGTGTGGACTCATTCATTTAGATCTGACTGCCAGCCGCATCACTGCTGGAGGTGGAGGAGGACCTGGCTTGGGACCTGGCTTTGCACAGGAGCTGAAAGTTTTGTTTTCTTTTTCTGCAGAAGGAAAGAGGGAAAGGAAAAAGGTGTTGTGTCATCTGAGGGAGCCTCGCTGTCGTCTCCAGCTGGAAACAGTATCCTTTGCCTGCTCCCAATGTGCTGCCAACCAGCACTAGAGATAAAGATTTCCAGAGAGGTAATTTATTTGCAGCATGTCCTCAGTTGAGCCTTTAGTGAAATATCTCTGAGAGCCAAATTCCCAAAACTCCTTTGTTTACATGGACTGTTCCTGCTCTTTCCAGAACTGATGCTGTCTCTGAACCTCCTAGGCCTTTATGCTGAGAATGGCAATGATTTAATGAAGACATGCTACAGGATGCATGAGTGGAAAAGGGTGAGGAGCACCAGAGAGAGAATGTGCATGTCTGTGCATGACCTGCCATCACCTCGCACACATTCTGCAGCCTCCATGAAGCAATGAGCTTGGGGATGCCCCTCTCCAGCTTCTCCTTAGAGCTGTCTGTGCCTGTTCCTGTGCACAGTAGGGAGTAAACCACCCATCAAATAACAGTGGCATCTTAAAGGTGCCTTGCCTGGGGATAGCACTAGAATGCACTAGAAAAATGTCAGTTTGTGATGTATCACTCAACTTTTTAGATCATTGAACAATAATCAGCAGTGATTCAAAGGCTGGTTTTTGACAGTTTTCTAAAATTATGCAAAGCCTTTCACATCTCATATATGTATGTATATATATAGTAGATATCTATTATATGTATAGTAGACGCATTAGTATGATATACATTATATGTTATAATTTAGTGTACATACATATGATTATATACACAACACATGCACACACACATTAGCATTCTTGTTGAAATACCTACAGCCTTTTTATTTGGGAAGAATGGAGAGTATAATCAAATGTCAGACCCTGAAAGACCCACGTGCCAAGGGAATCCCAGGTAATCTGCCATCCCTGTTCTATGACAAGTGGCTTTGAGGGGCTATCAGAGGAACCTCATGACAGTGAAAAAACTGAGTGTGCAAATTGTGAGTTTTCTTCCTAGCGGGGAGTTCAATCTAGATTTTTAATTGCTTACTTGAAGCACAGGGTCTCCAACACATGATATAGAAATAATGGATTTGTTGTGCCAATTTCTTTTGCTCCCTATTCTGCAATGCAAATCTTTTGTTTAGAACAGGCAGAGAGGGATACAGACAGTCCCTGTGGACATCAAGCTGGTGAGCTGGTAGCAGACAAAGGCACTGTCTTCTCCAGAAATAGCAGTCAGGTTAAAACTGACTTTACTTCAAAGCTTTTCATGCTTCTCTTGGATTGGTTCCAGATGCCCGGCTAGCTTCAAATCAGGATGCAAGAACTTTCAACTGGAAAAACAAGCAGAGGAGGACACTGATATCCTCACATTCCCAGTCAACTCTTTTATAAATTTCTTTTCTATTGATAAGCCACCCCCAACTGGGTGTACTTCTTCTACCAGATAGAAGCCTGTGTTAATGTCTTAGGCATTGTCCTACCCTTGCTGCAGGGACAGGACTCCTGCATTTTCATCTCTTATGGAAAAAAAATGTGTACTCAATTTGTATTTTCCTTTTAGATCAAGAAAACATCTAGAATGTATTGCTCCAACCTGCAATTTTTCATTAAATCCTTTATTTTAATGGATACTCAGAAAATATCAGATGTCAGTCTGTTTAATCACACAATGCATTTTACTGATTCCTCTGGATTTTGAACATCTATTTGTTAGAGCTTATTTGTGCAAGGACAATTTTCCCTTTTCTATAACATGAAGGTATAGATTCAATCATTAATGACTGAAGACTGTTGTTGTCTTCATTAACGATGATTAAGCCCTTACTTCATGGACTATTTTAATATTTTTAGAACAAGGAAGTGCTCAATATAGGAATTATTTTTTCTCCCGAACTGAACAGCAAATTAGCAATCTGTTTCAAGAGGTGAGATTTCTCCAGGGTGGCAAAAGAGACAATGTTCTGGTGCTAAGATAAAAGAATATATTTCATGCTAAAATATCTAAAGTTTATTACTTAAATCATACTCTGGTGACTTCTTATGAAGAAGAACTAAAATTGAACTTTAAATAATTACAGTAAGGGATAGATGAATATATTTTTGAGGGGGATGTGTTCCATCTGTAAAGAAATTACAGCTAGTGCTTGCCAGAGTTTCCCTCCAGCTCCCATGGCAGCAAAAATATCAGCTACCCAAAAGGTCCCTGCATCAGCAGAGTAGGAAACAGTGCAGGACCCATAACACACAGAGCTCTGTAGAGGATGACTACAGATTGAGGAATCTAGCCTTGCAATATTTACTGGGTACAGCATGATGTAGATGACTTTTTTCTCTTTATTTTCCTTTTTTCCCCCACTGTACCTTCAAGGCATTTAGAAATAACTTACTGCTGGGAAATTTTTATGGCTTTTGCTTATACAAAATATGTTTTCACAGCTTTTCTACCAAAACTAATAACATGATCTAAGTGGTAGCAAAATAAACCTATAATGTCTCCTCTGGAGGAGAAAGATTTACCTAAGGAAATTCATTTGTGAGTCTTTAAATTGTCCTGTGGATATTATTACTATACAACCTCAAGTAATTTTCTGTAAGGATATCAGATGTTTTCCCCTCTTCTGTGTTTGAGGTGATTATCAGACTTCAGACTGATAACTAAATTAAGAAGTATTTTTAATAATTTTGGGTAAAAATTATTTGAGTGTAACTCAACAAAGAAAGGTTAATTGAAGCCTTTTAAAATGCAAGTAAGTGCTGTTAAAAAAGAGAGAACAATATGACAGTTCTTTTAGAAGCCATGAAGATGAGATTACAGTCTGCAAAGAGTATTCAAATGTTTTCACTAAAATACTCTGCTGCTGGTTAAAATAGGTAGCAAAAGCTAAAGTTAAGCTGTGCTGCCACAATTGCTTGCTTGTTTTCCACTAAGAAACTCTCCACAGATTGAATTGATAGAAGCTGATGTGCATTTCTTCTCCCAGGACTGTGGCTGAATAATGTATTAAATTTAGAGTGTTTAGAGTGTTTTTCCTGACTTAGGTGATATTATACATCTTTTCATAGAGTGAAATTGCAGATGAACTTGGCTGACACTTTAATCCTGACATTTAGAAACAGAAATCTGTGTTTAGATGTTTTGCTGCCACCACAAAAACCTGAAGTAGGCAATCATCCCTCTTGGGATGAAGAATAGGGTTATGATACCAATTTCTGAACCCTCGTCAGGAGCTAAGTGTTGGGTTGTTGCTTAACACATAGTACTTGTATTGCACCCAAATCATCAAGTACAATAATTAATCATAAATTCTATTTATTATTGAGCTTTTCCATTTCTCCTCATACTTGTATACATTGTTTCCAGTAACTCTGGAAATTACTCTGAAAGACAATTTGGTACCTATGAGAGTACGGAGATGAGCTGACAGAAAGCTGGCCTCACAGTGCAAAGAGTTTTCAACTATCCCCAAACATCAGCAAATTAAGGACTTGATTTGTCCCATAAGTAAGAGTGGACCATCCAAACTACTTATTAAAACAAGAATCTAAAACCAGTCTTATTTTTTTCTTATAATTTTGGGAGGGAACCTTGGATGGTTTTTGACAGAATTTTAATATTTCTCTTTTGTCTTTGACTGTAACTATCCTTTCTTCTGCCTTACTCTTCAAACCCACATCATCCTGTCCTTACATCTACTTTTAAATACTACGATCTGACAGAAAAAAAATCCAATGAAGATCACCACAGAGTCACATATCAATGTGATCTTTGGAAGTCATGCAAGATAATCATCGTCTTTGCTCTTAAGGTTGCACAGTCAGAACTTCCTGAGTTCTTCAACACCACTTGCAGGGGTGGCAGTGACTGGTGATTGCCAGGCATCATGGGCAGCCACAGGAAAGGGACTTCAGCTCTGCCAAGGCCAGTGGTTTCTGCTGTTCAGAGCCAACAGCTCTCACCTTAGCTGTGTTGTGAAGAAATCTCCTTTCTGCAACTCCTTCCCTTTCTCTGTATTAAGTAAGTCACAATTTTGGTGCATTAAGGAATAAAGCCATCCAAGTCTGATTCTTTACAAGTAATTTTATTAGCTGTGGTTCAGTGTTAGGAGACCATTCACACCTCTCCAGAAAAAAAAACTCCACAACACAGAAAATACAAGAATAATGCTTTTCAGTTTTTTTTTTTTTCTGCATAAACATCTATTGAAAAATATCTTCTCATTGCTACTTTTGTGATAATTTGACATTCCTGTAATGAGTTGCATATTGATAGATGGGGGTGATGTTTAAGAGTGGTTTACAACATTCTCCTAGGAATAAAATTAGACTGTTAAAAATTATTTAGTCTGTTCACTTATCTTAAAGCATTTGCTATGGAAATAGGATAAATTGGTTAGCCCTTTGGGGATAAAAGTGGGTTGTTGGGACATTACCTTCAGCATCTTAGTAATAATTAAATCTTTAAAACACATATCTGGTATGTATCTAGTCAGATACGTCACTGTCTTACAATGCCTAAGACATGGACCTATTTTAGAGCCTCCAAGTAGTTAACATGGTTCTGACCCCAACTATTCCCCATTTTAAGATACAATGCATAATGAAAATGTCCAGATGTGATCCACTCCCATCTGGACCAGTTTTTTAAATTGTGTCAAAATTCAAGTTTCAGTGAAAAGTGTTATTTGAAATTTTAATAACCATTGAATTTTCACCTGTTAGCACACAGACCTTGGCAGGCCTAGATATGTGTCTCTAGCCTCCTGAAGAGCAAAGCATGCTTGTGGTGAGTCTGTGCCTGCCCCACAACATTTCCACGTCCTGTGTCTGGCCTGTGCCCTGGGCTCAGCTCCCAGGGGTGCTGTGTGAGCCCTGTGGCTGCACCAAGGGCACTGCCACGCTCTGTGCAGCGGGGTGCCAGTGAGGCACTGCTGGCCAGCCCTGGGCCCTGACATGTGGCCAGACCTCTTCCTTCCTGCAAGTGCCAGTGAGCCCCCAGCACTCTTTTCCAGGGACAGTGCTGCTGCTGCTGAGCTGCAGGACAAGCATGGGAACCCCTGATGGCCAGGACCAAGGAGGACATGGAGCCTGCAAGGGTCATACTCTGCTATGGGACCTTGCATGGTGGGCTCTGGGTGCAAGGCTTTTGTATGGCTGTATTTTACAGCCCACCCGGCTCCCAGCAAAAAAATGCGTATGAAAATCCACTTTGTTTGAAAAGGGGACAATTTTGCAGTGCCTTTGGCACAGCTCTGGCTGAGGAGTGATTTCTTCTGGCCCCAGTGTGACACATAAGGCAAATTGCATACTGTTTACGAAAACTAAAAATAAACGTGCAGCATCAGATAGTGTGCCTCCAGCTGCTGGTTTGAATGGAGCCCTGCTGGCTAGAATGCAGGCTTGGCACCTAGCTCACACATACACACCTATGTTTAGCTACCTAACTTCGGGTGTCTTAAACCCACCTCCTTGAGGTGGAAATCAGCTACCTGAACATAGACATGTAGTATCATTGCAAGGGCCATAGAGTTGAAATGCCCTAGGACATTTGAGTCATCTGAGCCATCTGCTATCTCAAATCGCATTAGCAGCTTGTACTTAGGTATCATTCTCTGCCTCTAGTCCAAAGTTTCAGAAATGAGGGGTACAAATCCTTTCTTGTCCATCCCACCAGTCTCTCAGACTAACTGGAGTCTCCTTGGGTTCATCTTAAGTTTAAAATAAAGCACATGCATAAAATCCAAGAGGGATCATAGTCACTGAAAAGAATTCTAAAGATGAAGAAAATCAACACACAGTATCAGCAAAACCACAAGTTTCATTTTTAGAGGTGAAGATAGACAAAATTCTGATAGAGAATAATGCCTTTGGGAATAAAGAACTTTTACAACTTAAAAGAAAAATTTCAACAAGACCTCAATGACAAATACACTAGGGAAGAAATTTATATTAAAGTCATAAATAAGAGTCTCTAACTGCTAGAAGTGACAGAAAAGAAAAAGCTGCAACTTCAAGGCTTTATAGTCAGAATAACTTTCTCTACTTGGGGATTATAGAATATTTTCAGTGTAAACAAAGAAAAATGGATTTAAATTCTGGGAAAAAAATTCTCAGTGAGATACCCGACTCAAAATTATACATGTCAAACATTATTTTTAAATATAGATTCATGCAAGATATCTCACTGGTTTAAAATCATACTGCATTTAGTTTCTAGCTCCTCATCCTTCAAGGTTATCCTTCATCTATGTATATAGCTCCAGTAATGGCAAAACCAAAAATTTAAACAAAAAAGAAAAAAAAATTAAAAAGATGACCTTTTATAATTGCTTTTATAAGATCAACATGCTTATCTACCTGATGGAGAGCCTAAATATTGCTGTAATTTTACTTTATATGTAAAATTCATCACACATGGCATCCTTGTATCCCCTTTTCTGTCAGGATAGTCTAACTCACCAGGGACAATGATTTCATCCTCATTCTTTCTCTGAATTACCGTGAATTGACTTCTTTCAGGTAAGTGGAACAAGACCCAGAGGAAATATAAATATTTCTGCCCCGCCCTGTGCAGCTGAGTGTGATGGTCTCAGGTGGATGTCATATTTGTCTCACAGATGTCCAATATCAGTGGCAATCACAGAGATGCTGAACAAGTGAGGATGATGCCAACTAAGGGGTCTGCATCTGCTATCTTGACACAATTTTTGGGAAGCCGAATCAGTCAAGTATTCCCCAGGCAGGCTTGCTCAGCCTTAGTGCACCTCATGCAGGGGTCAAGTGGGGTGAATTTAAGAAGAAGACATCAGCTGTTCGGCACATTGGCTCCCAGGAACATGGGATATCTAATCCAGGAGAAAGTTTTGAGCAGTGGTTTTGAGGCTCTAAATTATAGACTCATTTGTAAAACCCCTTTGTGATTGCAGTTTCTGGACTCTTTCTTAGAGGTAAAAAATAGATTCTGCATGAAACAGTATTTTTGTCTAAATGCAAAGCGCCAGATTCACAAGTGGTGTCAGCTGGCTCCTTTCCACTGCATACAACAAGATTCAGCTTATCCAGCCAACAGGAGCTCTCAGAAATTTTGAGAGGGGAGAATGTCTCACCCTCTGGTCTTTGCATTAATTTGTAAGGCAGTGATTTGAGATGTTTCCAAAGACCATGCCATGATCCTCAGAAAGGAGCAAAATCATTCCACAGAAGATGAAAATAGGCAAAACAGTCAATCAAACCTCAAGAGGGCATTGTGCCAAGATGCTGCCCAAAGCTGCAATTAGAGCAAGCAGGCCTTTTTTAAACAGGCAGATGTCCAAACAATAATACATTGAGAGGAGGCCATGGCAGCTCACAATCAGCCACTGACTCTATGACTTAGAACAGTGGCTGATGTATGAAACAGAAACAGTTAATTTCCAAGAGAGATATGCAGAGAAAACCAAATGCTGTCTAACAGAGCAGACCGAGTGCAGGCAGCCATACCAGAGCGTAGGACATGGTATCCAGGAGCCATCTGTGCCCGGAGCTCCCAGCTGGCACTACCTACAGTGCAGCCCTGCAGTGCAGTGACAACCCCAGACCTGCACGTGCCAGGGAGTGCTCTGGCCTGGGACACCTTGGAGGGTGCTGCAGTTGCTGAACATCACTCCCAAGGAAGCTGCGAGGGTGCTTGCAGAACATGAAATTCACAGTGGTAAAGGGTGTCAGGTTGGAAAGTTCTTATTTAGTGGTTAGACTCACGGTAGGAAGGTTTTTCTCTACTGATAAGTGCTGTGGAGAGTTACTAGGAGCTGCTCCTGCTCCTAGTGTTGTTCAATGACTGCTTTTCTGCAAATGCCAGAGGAGGATTTTGGTCACAGTGCAGGTCTCCTGTATGAAAGTGGTCTTAGTGGGTGAATTGACTGACACGTGAGCACTCTGAAGAAACGCTTCCAGCCTGGTTAAGAAGTGTTGCTTTACTGGGGTCAAGGAAAAGCACCAATAAAAATTAAATATGGATGTCTTTAGGGTAAGAATGGAAGCATATAGCTTGCCCAAAGAAGCTTTGAATGCCTCACCATTTCCTTCCAGTACCTGGAAGGAAGCTAGAAGAAAAAAGGGGCAAGACTATTTACAAGAGCATTTAGTGACAGGACAAGGGAGAATGGGTTCAAATTGCAAGAGAGTAGGTTTAGATTAAGATATTAGGAAAAAATTTACAGTGAGTGTGGTGAGGGACTGGAACAGGTTTCCCACAATTGGCAGTTGTGGATGCCTCACCCCAGGAGGTGATCAGGGCTAGGCTGGATGGGTCTCTGAGCACCCTGGTCTAGTTGAAGGTGTCCCTGCCCATGGCAGGGGCTTGGAAGTAGATGATCTTCAAAGTCCCCTTCCAACCCAAGCCATTCTATGATTCTATAGAATGTTAGACATGTCCAACATTAGATAGGGTCTTGATCAACCTGGTGAAAGATGTCCCTGCCCATGGCAGGGGAGGTTGGACTAAATAAACATTAAATGTTCCTTCCAACCCAACTGTTCTGTAATTCCATATTTCAAGTCAGCATGCATAGCTTTATGAAGAGGCAAACTGTGGTGCTGAGTGATGGAAAACATATGACTTCCCTTCAGAAGTAGAAACTAATTCATATTCTCTGCTAAGATGCTAAGGTGGGGTAGTGGTCATTTAGGTCAGCATTGGAGGAGAAAGCAGGCAACAAATATATTCTTTTCACGTTCATACACTGGGAACATATTCTTTCAGTATCACTTGGTAGGTCAAAATTTAATTTTCTTTCTATCTTCCAGTCTTAGACAAGGAAGTTCATTGAAGTATAATTTTAAGGGACAGTAAAAAGAGGCAGCAGGTTCCTGTCAATGCTTTATGTCATAGACTAAAACAATTTCTACTGAAAATTAGCTCTTTCTGTAGATGTGTTTCTTCATAGATGTCAGAGTTTGGAGGCTGATACTAGTTAGATTTTGAACTTTCTGAAAGTGGTAGTTTTAGGAAAGTCTGAGCAATAGTAATAGACAAAATCAGGAAGACTAAAATTACGTACTGTCAGTGCAGTGTAGTACCACGTTCATTTCATATGTGTTATAGAAACAAGAGTGTAGCTATTGGTTTTGCCTAATTTCACTTTNATTTCATATGTGTTATAGAAACAAACACATTTCATATGTGTTATAAAAACCAATAAAGCTATTGGTTTTGCATAATTTCACTTCGATGTTTTCCTCTGCTGTTTCTTATCTTTATCTCCATATGATGATGAAACTTTGGAGAAACAGGTTTCAGTGCACTAAGCAGTAAAAAGAAGTAAAAATAGTTGAACAGAGCCTGATAGCTGAAGCTTGCAGCTTAGAAGGTATGTGGCCAAACCACATAATAAATGATAAATTTGGATTTAGATGCAAGATGCCTCAAGACTGCTGTGGAGTTCCCAAAATTAACCTCTGAACAAAGCCATTAGATTTCCACAAGGAAAGGAGCCTACCTGGCCAGAATCACATTCTTCAGGACACCTAAGCCCAGCAAGGTATGTAAAAAGAGTGACCCAGGACAGAAAAAAATACAAGAGCTCAAAATAAAATTCCACAAAGAAATAACACAAAAAGCTGTGTATCCTTTGCCAAACAGCACTGCCAGTGTTATGCATATGAAAAAGAAGGTACAAAACCTTGGACACACATTTCTGTGGTACATGCACAGAGGAGGAACAGCTAACACCACCATACTGATAGCTCAAACAAGCCTCATCAGGCAGTGATGACAAATGGACAGTCAGCCTGAGACCTAATGGGGCACAGTAGTTCTAATATGGTCAGAGGAGCAGAAGCCAAGGTGGTGTGAAAAGCAAACATTTGCTCCAAGGGAAAAAAAGGCAGCAACAACAACCTTATGGACAGGAGAAAACAGACTGCCATCATCCAGTGCTTATATTCACGGTAGGATCATTGAGCTCTGTGTTAGTGTCCCTCACGTGCCTTGAGGCATCACTGCTGCTCCCCAGGAGTGGCCCATTCTACTTCCTGCTGAGCTCACTCACCAGCCAGCTTTTGGCTTTTTGGCTTTGCTGCCCATCTCCTCTTGCTATGGGCCACTCTCCTGCTGCAAATCTGCAGCTCACTTCACCATGTCTTTGCAGCAGATTTTTTATTTCCTCCTCTGGTGTCAACTTTGTACTTGTGTGTGAAGAAGCAAAAGGGATGTTATGATAGAAATATCTCTTCATTATCTCTTCCCAGTTTCTTTCTTTTGTGATGTGTTTACACTCTGTTTTACAGACTATGCAAAACATGTTCATTTAATAGTAGTAGAAGAAAAGACCACATCAGAAATGTGGCAAACCCCTTGGTTTCATCCAACAGATACATTCACTGGAGATGGCAGGGGAACCTTCTCTCTCAGGCATGTTCCAAGATTCTGTTCAAAGGAGAAGCAAGTTCACATTTATATTCTATGTACTCTATTTGAAAAATCCCAGCGATCCCACAAAACTTCCTAAGTCTGAGGGAAGAAGATAGCGAAGTAGAAGAATCAACAATGCCCAGGCAGGTGCAATTCAGTGCAGAAAAAGGACCCTTCATTTAGATGTCAACTCCAAAATGCTCTATATTTATACTAAAACTCTCTTATCTAGAAACAAGGGGAATATTTAGAGAAATGATAAGTATAAGGGATTTTTTTCCTGTGCTAGTGAACCAGGCCATAGTAAATTAGTGTCTTTATAGAGACAAAACTCTCATTCTGGCCTTTAAAAAAATGAGGAGATTAAAAGGGTTGATGGGATTTCAGTCCTGAGTTGCTATGATGATAAATGAAAAACAAATTTGTTCACTGATGGCTCTAAGAAAAGCATTGCACAATCCTTTTCAATGGTGTGGTCAAAACTTAAAAACCCCAATAGAATAATCATCATAGGAATGAAGTAAAACCAAGCTTCCAATAAATGAAAATAAAGAAAGTGGCTTTGGTCTCAGTCCATGAGTGAAAAATGTTTCATGTTTTTATTTATGGGAGGCCACTATTAGCTGACACTGACCATAAACCACATGGTGACAGTGCCAAAAGGGGCCTGGCAAACCATTCTGCTGCTGCTAAGAATAGAGCTTGTTTTTTTCAACTACAAATGTATGATTTGCAAATTGAATGCCAAGTGGGGAAAGAATTAGTGGTTGCAGACGCACTCAGAGCATTTTGACAGTGCAGGGAAGCTAAGTCAAGAGGTATGTTATGTCCTGTGAATCTGATTAAAAATGTGGTCTGCTTTCAGGTGAAAATGAGGACTATTATTCCTGGCACTCTTGTTAGGAACAAGATCCTACAAAAAATAGTCCTGTAGAATCAGAACAGTGTATTCCTAGACCTTATTGTAAGGCAAGGCTTTCATTACTGTTGAGACTTTATTTGAAAGCACCAAGATAATGATTGCCAAGCTAGTATAGAAAAAAGAAATGCTTCAAAGGATTGGTATAAGGATGATTTACAGAATCAAAAAACTGAGAGTAGGGCAAAACCTTAATGCTGACCTAAAAGGAACAGATGCTTTTATTAAGGCTATTTGACTTACAAAAACCACAAAGAATATATATATAGAGCAAGGTGTCTGAAAGAGCCAGTGCTTACAATATAAGAAGACATAGCCCATTAAGGAATTACAGTTAAATATAATTGTGATGAGGGTTTTTTAATAGTCATTCTGCCTTCCTGAGACTACAATACTAGAGAGTATTCATGCTTGAACAAATGATCTTATACATATATTTTTGTGAAATATATCATTCCTGGTCTGACTACAGCACGCTTTTCAATAGACATGAATTTGCAGTGAAATTTGACTTTTAAAATATAATTAACTAGCTCAAATTACCTCTAGCCTAAGTAGTTGGAATAAGTTAGTGACAAAAATTTTGATGAGATGGTTACTTAGGATAGGTACATATGATAAACACACAGATGAAGCATCTTAATTGAATAGAAAAAGCATGGCCACAAATGATTTACTTTGAAGAAGACAGCTGCAGGCAGGCCACAAATACATCATGATGAGGTAGCATAACCAAAACACAGCAAAAATAGTTGAACAGAGCCTGATAGCTGAAGCTACCCAGAAAAAGTGGATGAAGCACTGCCTTAGAAAATTGGGGTGTTATTGGGAAAGCCACAGGTCTAGCAAAATTGAAAATTGCAGATAAATTTTAATGTAAATGAATGTAAACACATGGAGAAAAACAACTCTAACTAGATATTATCTACTGAAATGAAATCTTACATGTCAAGAAATGGATCATGGAAACAATGTGGATTATTCCAGGAGATCTGCTCAGTAGATACAACAAAACATTACACATTATCAGAGAAGGGAAATAATCAAAAAGAAGGAAAAGATAAAAGAAAAGATGCAATGCTACTGTCTGTCCATATCTTAAGCATCACACAAAGACCTGTCTTCCCAGCCCATGGAAATGTTTAATAGAATAAAGAGGGGAAGATAACAAAGCTGAGTAGGAGTATGAAACAGCTGCTTTAGAAGTAGATAGGTTAGCATGCTTTAGCACAGAAAAAAGACTCCTTAGGTGAATATTTTAGGAGTGCATGAAATCATAAACATCAGGGAGGACACGA
The DNA here is from genome assembly GCA_013400515.1 of Erpornis zantholeuca. NCBI lineage: Eukaryota > Metazoa > Chordata > Aves > Passeriformes > Timaliidae > Erpornis > Erpornis zantholeuca. The sequence goes on along the minus strand of VZTN01009091.1, from coordinate 29,150 downwards.
AGAGGGAATGATTATTCACAGCACAGGAACAAACGAATGAACTAAAGCAGCAACTTTAAAGTAAACAGATTCAGTCAACAACGTTTTGTGGAATGATTGCTGCAGGATGTAATGGAATCCAGAAAGGTAAGTTGGTTCAAATTGACTGATAAATGCATGGGTAAAAAAAACAATTAAGAACCATAAAGACTCAGGTAAGAACACTGACAACTGCCAGGCTGCAGGAAGCTGGTATGGCAAAGGTGCAGCAAGGGTAGCATGACCTTATGATACCCTTTTCCCACCATCTGTTACTGAGAACACAGACAGGGCTATGGATTCTGTATACACCTTACTTTAGCCTGAGCATAACCCCACACAAGTCCTGAGCAGTGGTAGTGTTCAGGATCTATGCTTCAGAATATATGGAGAAACACCTACAAAATCCATGAGGAGTCAGAAGACCACAAATAAAAGATTTCTGATCATATTTTAAAGGGGGCACAGAAAGACTGAGGTGTAATGAAAGCAAGCGCCACTCATTTTGCTGTCTGTAGAGTGTTTATTGAAATGCCAGATTAGGAGATAAAAAGTCACAGAATAACAGAATCACTGACCATTTGAGGCTGGACAACACCTCTGGAAATCATCTAGTCCCTGCTTACAGCAGTGTCAGCTACAGCCCACTGCCTGGGACTGTGTCCAACTGGGTTTTGAACATCTTCACAGTGCCCATGTGCTGCTGGCGGGGAGCACATCTAAACTGGGCTCCTAGGGAGAGGCCCCTGGCGACTCTACAGCCCTCAGAGGCAGAATTGCATCCACCCTTAAAAGCTAAATCTGGTCGAAGGTCTCTGATCTGTCAGGGATACATGTTCCTGGGGAGCTGCAGTCCATGCCCTGCCACATGTCACCACCACTGCAGAGGGTATGGATTTCTGTTCTGAGCAGAGATACTGGCCCCCTCTGTATGTTCTCCTTCAAAACCTACTGTGTCTGGGAGTAGACTAATCAAATCAGAAAACCATCACTTAGTTTTAGTTTTGTACTGGACTTTTAAGTAGACTGTCAACTTTTGGCAGTTCTCCTTCCCAGCAGATGTATGAGCTCCCCTCTGTTCTCCGAAACAGCTGGAAATGTAATTAAGTCAAGATGCTTGTTCCTGTGAAGATCCTCACAGATTAACAGAGAAAACTCAAGTCCCTTACAGTCTCTTTCTAGAGTATCATTGTGTCCTCAAGGTTCACAAGTCTTCACCTCTTTATTCAGAAGAGCATGAGGGCTCAGGACTCTCTGTTTAACAATGTTCTCAGGTGTCTAAGTGTAGAAATACAAAATATACAGTTGTCTTAAAAATATATTAATCTGTCCATCAATTTCCTACTTATAAAATAAGCATAATAAACTTTCAGCCCACCTGGTATTTGAAGTTATGAAATTGTGAAAACAGATAGTGTAACCTAAGCATTATAGCTTTGTTCAGTCTGGGCTGCTCAACATAAATGGGTCAATTTCTAATTTTAAAATGTTTTGCAAGAATTCTTTTTTTTGTTTGTTTTCCAGATCAGACATTAAAAATACAGGACTATTCTATGCAATTTCATGTAATGCAAATTCTGATTCTCAAACAACTCTTACAGTCAATGTTACCAGAATTAATGATAATGAAAAAAACCTTCTTAGGAGGCTAATTTTAAGAGTGTGCTGTAAACAAAGAATGAGGGCACATGCTAAAAAATCCAGCATAAAAATTTAATAAGTTTCTACTCTTTAAGTGAGATACCATCCATCCTTTTCAGTAAATGAGGATGAAATTTTACGAAAGAAGTGGCATTTGTTCAGGTAATTAGACAATCTATGATAGCACATGCCATATGCATATACAAGAGGAAACTATGATTAAGTTGAGATGGAAGCTTTAATTAAGTTTCCTATAGTTAAGTCAGAAAAATATTAAGGGGGTCCTACAAATAGCCTTTTAGGACCTATGGCAAGGTCATCAAGAAGACAGAGACAGGCAGGGTGAGAGAGAATGAACAGGACAGTGTTCAAAGTGCATGGAAATAGAAATTTAACAATATGAGGATGGCCCAACAATGGAGCAGGTTTCTGGGGGACTGCACATTTTCAGGACCCACCTGGATAAAACCATGAGCAACTTGGTGTGACCTTCTAGCTGACCCTGCTTTGAACAAGAGGTTGGATTAGCAACCTCCTAGAGTTTATTCTCACATGGATTATCGTCTGACTCTGTGAATTTGCTTTTTTCTTCCATTAGACTGCTTGACTTTGTAATCTTATTATTCTTTATGCACAGGAAGATTGCAAAAGTAGCTATTTGTTATTCCTCCTCTAGCTAAACTTTTTTCAGTGAAAAATCTTCACCCACCAAAGGCCATCAGAAATAAATTCATCATTTCAATTTTTAAGTGCTCTTTTCAGATCCTGCCTGGCAATATAAAATAAATGCCCATAGTGATACCTGCAACTATGGATTGCTGGGGAATGGCCCTTTCCACTGAGGTTTTCAAAGATGTTACATAGCACTATCAAAATCAATTATTTTCTTTCCAGGCTATGCCTCTAAATCTTAATGTGGTAACAGTGGAGGAAATTAGGACCAGGTCAATTATAGCTTAAGCATTTTGTTTTATAAATCTATATAGATTTAGGATAGTCCAGTGATCTTAAAACATGGAATATCTTATCACAATCCTCCCTTTGGCCCCATGGCAAGGTAGCACCCTCGAGCTTCACTAACAGTGAAAGGGCTAAAAGGATCAGAAAAAATAAATTACTCAAGAGGATTTTTTGCTTAGGGAAGAAGAAAGCCATCATCTCCCCTTTCCTATTTTTATGGTGAAAGAGACCTTGGGGATGAAGGAGATGTCAAGACCAGGGTGTTCCCACTGAAATTGAGCTTGAAGGGATTTGTAAAAATCATCTGGGTAGAATTTACTCCCTCTCAACACTAGCTGGGTAGATTTTTTTTTCCTAGTGAACATTAATTGGTGAAAGTAGGATTTCAATCTGCTTGAATTTAAATAACAAATTCAGTATAGTTGTATTGAAAGGTTTTAATAATGTTTCCCAGTCACACAAGGGCTCAAGAACCAAAACTTTTCAGGACTTTTCAGGAATGTTCAGGACACCAGACATGCAAATTAAATTCTAGTTTCTGCTTGAGGGAATTGAAACCTGGACTTATACTTTCTTGGTGTAAACTGACCAAACATTTTCCCTCATTCACACTGTGATATAAAGAATATATGTTTATCTTTTTATTCTAATGGAATGCAAGAATATAAACAGGGATTAGAAAGAAAGTTCAAATTACTGTGCTACTGTGCAAAAAGAACTGTGCTAAGAGGCTGGAGTTTGGTGTGCTCTGGAAGGATATTGAGCATGTAGGAGAGGAAAGAATTCAGCCACTCCTGACATGGGCTAGAAATCTGATCCCTGAACCTATGGAGCTAAAGCATGAATTTACCACATCATATTTTATGAAGCTAATGCTTTATTTCTTTGGCTTTGCTTTCAAATACCTTAATGGTTTTGTTTGTGCCAAATTGCAACATTCTGTGTCAGAACATCAGTTTTTTGTTCTTGCCAAAGTAAGAACTTAGAACCTGGTTGGTTTCAATGATATTTTTATTTCTCGCTCCTACTTCAGAACTGAAACAAACAAAGCCAAACAAAACCAACCAAACAAATAGTAATTTATGTAGAGCTCTGCTGCAGGTTTGCAAGAGTTATTCAGCTTAGAGCCAGAGCTACAAAGTGCCTTTCAACCCTGGAATAAACAGGCACAGCTCCTGTTGGTTTTAAAGTTTATCCTGGTAACTAGCCAAGGCTGCATTTAAGCCACAGAATAGAAAATCATAGAGTAATAAAATCATAAATATAACTGAAGATGAGCTAACAAAAGTTTTAGACAACAATTAAGTGCTGCACCTTTAATGATCCAGACACAATAAACCCAGTGTTTCTAAAAGTATCAAGGGTTCTTTTTGCCCTTGTCTGACTTGCAATGTATTTCTATCTCACATTACTGATAAACCCTGGAAATAAAGGGAATGTTCTTTCTGCATTTATCTTTCACATCTCAATTCAGATACATGCTGTACCTTATGCTGTGTCAGGATCTACCGTGCTTCCCTCTGATCTATTAATTCCTTTTAGTCTTTAATGTGCAAGATCCTCACCTACTGCCATGGGGATAGCCATTAAGTCAGGAAACTGTTTATTTCATTTCAGGCACTTACATGGTAACAGTAGACTCAGGTTCATTCCAGTTTTTTACTCCTAGTAAGAACCAAAACAAATCCTTCATTTTAAATTATGCTTTGATTTCCAAGTTGTGCATTTGATTTTGTCTGCTTCCACCAGCCTCTAGCAACAATTCTAAGAAAAAATAATCTTTCTTTTTCAGTACCATAAATTTGAAAGAGAAAGATATATTCTCCTTTTTCCACTTCAGTAGTTTTCAAATTTGTTCTAGATTTAAAAATTCTCTTCAGACCTACATAGCTACCAGACATGATCCCTTGCCAGACCAATCAGACTTACTGTGAAATAAAGTTTCCTGTCATATTAAGGTACAGCTGTCATATTAAACCTCAGTGCTGTAAACAAGCATTTGCTGGCAGCAGATCATAAACAGAACCATAATCTATGTACCTCAATTTTCCACATGTCTGGCCAAGAAAGGTATCTCTCCATGACATCATTCCATCTCATCAATTTCCCTGTCTCCTCAGCCTTGCAACACTTTCATCCTCTTTTTAATTCTTCTGCATTCACTTCTCTTGCATCCCCTTGAATCATTTCTCTGTGCCATTTTGGTTACCTTGTGTAGCCCAGTGGTGACTCATGGAAATGTCTGTAGACTCCTTGTCTATTTATTCTACCAGCCATATCCTGTTATTTGTCTGTCTCTCAACTGTTCTTGTAACTAGATACCTTCTGCTTTTCTTTACAAATGCTTTTCTTGCTTAGGATTTTCACTCGTGAACAGGCAACCATAGTGTTGGTTTGGTGTTTTTCCTGCCTCTAGTTTTCTATGCTCTACTGACCATAAGAATGCCACCTCTTTGGCAGGTTAGTGGAATGGATCCATCTACCTTCTTACTTCTTCAGGGGAAACTGAGTTAGCCTTTTCTTACACTGGCTATGAGTTGTTGGCCCTCTTCTCTTGCCTCAGGGACCCCAGTACTTGCAGAGGCCAAAGGACTGCCCCTATAAACCCTGTCTCATAATCACTGTATGGTGTCTTCTGTGCACCCTGCAAATGGGTTTTCTTTATTGGTACATCTTGTCTACCAAAGAAATTAAAATATTCCCCACTCATGTATATTTTCAACTGAGTCATTTTGTTCCTTTGTCTCTAAAGAAGGACAGAAATACAGGAGCAAAGAATGAAAAGACAGGAAAATAAAAGACAAAATATAATTTCTGTGTATTTTCTTTCTTCTCCCATAACATTTCATATTGCTTTTTCTAGAGAATTGTTAAACAGAATAACAATTGCGTAGATCTGAGGGAAAACAGGCATGTATTCTGCACTCTCCTCTCTCTTGAGGATACTGAGACTATCATTAGAGATGGCATTTATAGGATAAAAGACCTTAATGCCATGTCTCAGTAATATTTAGCATTTTTAGCATTTTTTTGCATTTTTGGCATTTTCTGCATTTTTGCTACTGGTATTTTAAAGTGATAAATCATATTAGGATCAAGTATGGTCTTTTTCCTGTTCTATTAGCCTTGGCAGATATTTTCTTCCTATGTTGTTATCTGTGCTTTCAAAGAATAACAGACTCTCATCCTTATCATCCAGTTTTCTTCAGTCTTGAGGTTAACATTGTACTGCACAAAGATTTCTGAATTTAAAGAAAGTTTCTATGTCCTTCCTATGCACTTATCAGTCTGGGAGCATGGCTCCAAAGAAAAAAGGAACCTGATACTTCCGTCCCTCACAATCCCACTTCAGATCTACGTGCTCTGGTAAGGACTTCAGCCTCAGTTAGGGTCTAGGGCACAGCCAGAGCTCACAGTTCCTGTAGCCTTCCCTTCCAGCCCTCCTGCAAAGACAACCCCACTAAAACACAGCTCCCTGTAAAAAACAAAAGCTTTTCTCACTTGCAGCTTTAGGCTCTGGCAGCAAAGGAAAATGTTTATTATGAGTGAAACATGTCACCAGGGGCAAAGCAGGAACCCTCAAAGAAATCTTAAAGTTTCTTCGAGAGCACTGAGACTCTTTGGCAGTTAAAGAGTCTAAGACCTTTTCATATTTAAACTGTCAGACACAATCACTTTTATGCTCAAGAACTTCTCTCCTACAAGCCCACTGTTAGTTATATGCTCCGAAAGCTGTTAGTCTCATTCAAAAATATTCAAATTATAGTACTTTTCCACATGAAGATTATAATAATATCAATTATTATTGATATATATATATTGATATTGATTATAATAATATATTAGTATACATTTTGATATACAAAAATTCAGATAGTAAGAAGACATGAAAGGCACATCCATTTTGACTGAATTCACCATACACTGGAGAAAGTTTTCAGCAGCAAGACTGCAAATTTCTTGTTACAAAACTGAGAAGTCAAAATTATTTCTGACACAGAGCTCAGTGACATTAAAGTTGTAAGCCACTAGGCTTGGTATAAACTTTTATGGAGTTTCTAAATGTCTTAAAATCAAAAATCTCATCTTCCAAATTAACTTTTGGGTTTTTAGATAGGATTCACAGAGTCTTATTTTTGCCTAGGCTGCTGTTAAAATAGTGTTGCACCTGAGTATCAGTAAGTGAATTTTGAAAGGTGGTAAGGATGGATTTGACTCAGAAAAAGCTAAACAAGACCTAGAATTCATGTCACCTACTATTTACATTTCTGTGTTTTCAATGATTTACACTACACTGCTACACCATAGGCAGGAAGCACTACTCTTCATCTTTTTAAAAGCTATGATCAGTTAGACACTGGTAATATTGCTTATAATCCCTCCCAAGCAGGTGGATATAGTAGGATTTTTCTGAGATTTTCTTCATAATTCTCTGAGGAAAAAAACAAAATAGAGGTAAAATTGATGCAAACTACACTTGCAGGAAGGAGTGAACCAAAGTCTTCCACAGAATATTTCCTGACATTTGGTTGTTTAAAGGATTAAGCACTTGTGACCTCCCCACTTTAAAGAAGTTCCTATGCTCACATAAGATGTTATTTTCTGGGCTTTGTAGTAAAGATATGCAAGTCCTTTACTAACTGCCATTCAGGAATACTCATTCTGTCTGGATTCAGCACCTGAGTCACCAAAATAAATCAGTGCCATATTTCTTGCTGCTTCTTCATCAAAAGCCCAAAGTAATAAACACAATGCAGGATGTACCTATTAAATGTCTCTCATTCTCTCAAAAAAGAAGGGAGGGATATGGGCTTTTTATATGCTCTTTTTCTTCTCTTTGCTTGTTGTAGGGTTAAGTCTGGAAGAACAGGTGCAGAAATGGATCCTGCTCATTCCTAGTGCCCTGAGCTGGTGCTGCAGAAAGTCACCATATGCTGCAACTGATAGGCTCTGAAAATTCCAGGATGCTAGATATTTTCTTTCCTTTTTTAAAGTAAAATCAGTAAAGTAGGAAAATAATACTAAACTTTTCCTTTTCAGAAACACCCTCTGGCCAGTTAATAAATGATGCTTTCTAAAAAAATCTTACTTGTTTAATTTACATTCACTGGGTTGCCTGAAGTCAACTCCTTTCCCTAGCCTACATTCAACATAGGGAAAGTCTCATACTGTTCTCCTACTGATCTTGCACTTCAGATGCCAAAACATAGTGTTGATGTCTTCCTGTTTGATAACAGAGTGTGTGCAGGGAATGGGGGAAACAGCCTGCAAACAAACAAAAATACTCATTAAACGGTCTTGTAAACTAAGAGAGCTACCCTTAGCCGAGTCTCAATACTAAGCACGGAGCAAGAGACAAGAATGAATAAATGGCATGTTTTCTGGGTTGCAAGAAGAGAACTATTCACTGAAAAGGGGGAAACATGAGTACCTTTAAGCACAACCCCTTTAAAGGGATGCATACTGCCCTTTAAAAATATCTACATGGGATTATGGATTCCAGCTCAAAGCTAAGTGGACTGAAGGAGGGATAACCCTTCTTTTCTTCAGGGCTGAGACTGAGTGTGAGTTGGTTCCCCTGCAGAAGCCTGTGCCTCAGTCTGCCTGTCCAGGCACACATTCGCTGTCCGCACAGACCCAAACCCCAAACCAAAATATACAACAAGACTGAAGGTACAGGTCAAAATTAAAGCCTGAAGGCATTGTTCTAAACTATTGCAGGCATATGACAGACACTACTGAAAAGCACCATTCCAGTAATACAAAACATCACCACTTTCTATAATTTGTATAAAACCAAGTATTTTTTCATACGTCAACTAAAGGATGATGTACACATTCACTGCAAAGGTCTCACGGATTTACTTAAAGACCAAAAATCCTGTGCTGTTTTCTGCACACCTAAGCTTAGAATAATGAATATAAGGCGAGGAGAGGCCAAATAGGAGGTTTCCACAAAGGTAAGCAAACCAGTGTGTCGCTGTGGTGCACAGAACGAAAAGATTAGGGTTTCCAAATTCAGAAGGCTTTTTTATTCAAAACTTCCATCCCTTTTTATATGGTGTTTCGTTACCAGCTATTTGATTGGCTAAATGACACAATGCCTCTCTACCACCATTGGATGAGATAGAGAGAGCATAGTTTGAAAACACACACAAGAAAATAAGGAACTAAAGTGAAAAAAAGGACCTGTTATTTTGAGAAGAAGAGATGCTTACCTCTATCAATCTTTTCCCGAGAACATGAAGTGCTTACAAAATTGTTTTCTTTAGAAAATAAGAGCCTGGCATTTCTGAAGGCTGGTCCTGCTTGCAAAGACTAAAGCAAAGAAACTTTCAATACCTTAGTGTTTTCCATGTCCTGTGTCACCAGGACAATTGACCCTTTCAACAGATTCCCCACGCATTTTCCCTACTCTTCCTTTTTTCACCTAGGTACTTATAAGAAGCCCTTCTTTTGCCTTGGATATCTCACACCAGATTCCACTCCGGATGGGCTTTGGCATTCTTAACCCCCTCCCTGTATGTTCAGACAGTGTTTCTACATTCCTTCTGGGTCACCTCTCCATGCTTCCACTTCTGTAGGCTTCCCTTTGTGATTAAGTTTTGCCAGAAACTTCTTGTTTGTCCACGGACGTCTCCTAAGGTTTGCCTTTCTGCTTCGGCATAGACTGCCCTTGAGCTTGGAGGTGGTGATCCTTGAATATCAACCAGCTTTCCTGAATTTCTCTTTCCTCCTTATCTCATAGGACTCTTTCAAGCAGATCCCTGAAGAGGTCAAGTCTGCTTTTTATGCTCTGTTGAAAATAATTTCTGCTTTTTATTCTCTGTGGAAAGCCTCAAACATCCTTATATCCTCCCATTTGCCATTTCGATTTGCAAAGAAAATAAACAAAAAAAGCAGAAGAGAATCAAAGATGTGTCCTATTCATGTCCCTCTATTTAGGAACAAGATGTCAAAATAAGACATGCCATTAACATGAAACCACATACATGAGATTTCACAGACTTTCACCTTATCCGTAATCAGATGTCTTATTGCACGCAGCAAAATTAATTCTAAATTCTTAACATGAAATGACTAAGTATATAGTGATTGTATCATATATTCACCTAGAAGCATCATATAAATACATATTGAGATATATCATATATAATACACACACAACAATGTTTGTACACACACAATTATGAAAATGAAACTATTTTAAAAATTGTAAGTTGTAAACAAAAAAGGGTATGTGCCATTTTTTTTCTGTTTGGAGGTAGTATTTAGAACAAGATATGTTAGTGCCAATTTACATTATTCTTCTGAAATTCCATGTGTAGCACTGGAAGAACAGATTGACAAAAACAGTAGCTCATACTTTAAAACCAGAACCACCATACACAACAAAACCATAAAAAATAGCTGATGTATAAAGTCTAGACAGGGCTGGTACATTTAAGTCCATTGAGAAACACTATGGAATGCTTTAGAATGGTCATTATGTAAAAAGAAAAAGGAGTCTGATATATAGAATAGAATGGAATAGGATAGAATAGAATAGAATAGAATAGAATAGAATAGAATAGAATAGAATAGAATAGATCCTTATGTAAATAAATGCATTTGGAAAAAGTTTTCTGAAATAAATTTATTCAGTTCTTTATTGAAATTCATGCTGAAAGCATTGTACTCATTCACTAGCTAAAACAGGAACTAGATGCAGGAAATTGAAATCAATGTGCCTGTAGAGTGTAACTCACTCTCCATGCTGAAAATCAACTGTTTTCTGAATCACTGTTGCTATTACCTAATAAGTGTCAAGAAGAGATATGAACGAATCTCTAAAGATAAAGCCTAAGTGAAAACTGAATTTTAGGACAGAATCAAAGAATGGCTGAGGCTGGAAGGGACCTCTGGATGTCATCTGGTCTAATCCCTTGCTCAAGCAGGGCCACCTATAGCAGGCTTCCCAGGACAATGTTCAGATGGCCTTTGAATACCTTCAAGGAGGGAGACTCCAAAATCTATCTGGGCTACTTCATGTTCTCAGTTTGTGATTATGAGATGAATATAAAAGGTATTTGCAATGATTATCTCATACGATGCACTCTTAGGCATGTTTTAATATACCTGATAAAAGGAAGTTAGTAAGCTAAGAAGACCATGTGACAAACTAAGATACTATAGCCAGTAAAAGATCTATTACTAGAGCCATCAGAGTGCATTTCTAGTAAGAGATGATTTCAGTCTAATCCCTTATCACAGAGCAACTTAACAGAGCATTTTGGCAGAATGAGCCACGGTAGGTGATAGACAATGAAAGCCCAGTGTAACTGCAAGTATATGTCTGGCCCCATTTCTTGCAGTCACTGTAGGCTGAAAGCAGAGTTTTTACACCCCTACTGCCTAATAAAGTGAAGTCTCATGAGTCTCAAGCACAATCTATGCAGTGGTGTACAATTGGATCTGAAGAGAGCTTGTATTAAGTATTAAATCCCCTAAATATTTTGACCAGTGATTTAGGGATAGTTCTGGTGAGCTGAATGGCAAGTTACATTGCACAGTGGGTCCGTCCTCAATAAGGAAAGGGACTTGGCACCACCCAGAGCTCCTGCACTTGCCCTCAGCATAACAATGTGAGAAGAGTGCATTAATAAACCTAGCTCTGCCGAGAGGGTGCAAATGCTGAGAGGAGAGCTAGTGATCACNAAAAAAAAAACAAAAAAAACCTAGCTCTGCTGAGAGGAGAGCTAGTGATGAGAAAAATCCTGCTGGATCTTCCAGTCTGAACCTCTACTCCAGGATATATCATTATTTTCTTCTAAAGTTTTGCACTGATCCTCACTCTTCATGACTGCTGGGTTATTTCAGAAGCCATCTTCATCCTGATTTCTAACCCCGTGTCTCTCTTGTGCCTCACAGGGGTGCTCTGGGCCTGAGGACAGTACTGGCTTTGTTTTGGTTTTGATCATCAAAAACCATACTTGGTGGAACAATTGGGACTCCTTCTCTTGTTACATTGCTTGCCACTCCAAATAAAAGTTAGAGAGAGCAGGGTGCCCAACATCTTCTTTCAAGCCCTGGGTCAGAATGCTTTGGGCTTCTCACACTTCTCAGCAGATGTGACAGAATCTTATCAGAAGTCCTCCAGGCAGCAAACTGTTGTGATTACAGATAGCTTTAATATAACAAAATTGAGAAAATGTTTTAATATGCAGTTGTTATATGCCACCAGCTTAGGTGCTTAAGGTTTCTCCACTACATAATCCCCTTCTCTTTAGCTCTGACTGGTATCAGTTGTAAATTTGCTTTTCTTAAGTAACATTCCATTAAAGGAAATTCTTGGCAGCAGTGTGCACCTGAATTATCCTGATGTAATTATATATTTAACTGTCCAGAAACCAGAAGTGAGTTTGGCCATATCTGGTTGGGATAGTCATCATTACTGTATTTCACCTCTTCTCTGCAAATATTTTTATTGTGTTCCTGCTAGGATGAGAAAGAATTCTGTAGAATTCTTTAGGTTATTGTACTTGGCTGTGCAAAGAGCAATGCAGAAATGTAAGAAGAAGATTAGGAGTTTGGAAGAGATGACTTTTCACCAGAAAAAGCAGATCCCACCTAAGAATCACAACTACACTTAACAGCTAAATACTCTTTAAAAATTGGTTCTTAGTAATTCTGGCAGAACTTAAGTTTCATTTCTCCAGAGTCAACAGAGGCTTTTACTTCTGTCTTAAAAAATGTTTATTATTTAAGGAACTAATATTAAAGGATCACAAAGGAACTAATATTAAAGGATCTGAGAAAATATTGCTTTATCCTGGTGGGAAAAATTTTCCTCTGTGGTAACTTAGGAAAAAAAAATCAAGTTTTTAGGAGTCCAAATTCTTCCTGTCGATAGGACATAATGTGCTGCAGCTTTTAACAAAGGATTGCAGCATCCTGCTAATTTAGAGATAAGGTCATCAACTACAGTAGCTTCTCCCAAGCTTTCCAAGGTGGGACAAACACTAAACCATGTTAGAAAGATAATAAGAGAGACGTAGGAAAGGTCACTACCAGGCTGCCTCTCCTTGGGAAGTCTCTAATATCTAGCTGGATGTTACTTCAAAAAGCTAGTCCTAGCAAAGGTGTTTCTCTCTGCTCTTAACTGCTGTTTTTGAAAACTAAGATGCTGTGGCTGAAGCAGAGAGGTTCATTCAGCCCAAAATAGTTCATTAATTCTTCCCCTATCTTTGACAACCTCTTGTTCTGTTTATGGTAAGTAAATAACACACATACTCATTTCAGGGTCTGCATTATGTTTCTCATTATGCACTGACCTTGGTTTGATGCTCAGTGGCCGATCAGCAGTGGTCTTTATTTCAGTCCCAGAAACACAGAAAATGGCATCCTTGCCCTTCTACTCTCTCTCCTACAGAGCAGCAGCAGCCATGTCACCTACAGGCACAGCATGATGCTCTCTGCCACAACCTATTCACTCCAGGTCTTTCAAAGCTTTATAGTGCTTTCTCTAGGTATTGATGTGCTTGGTACCAAGGACTGTCTCTTTGTTCTCTTTCTGTACAGCATCTGGTTGATGGGCCCCCCACCCAGGACCAGCTCTCACAGGTTTTATAGTGATGCTTTTATAACAACAACAGCAGTTAAGACTAAATGCCACCAAGTCTCTGTAACCAAGTGCACAGAGATGTTGTTTAATTTCTCTCTTGGAAACAGTCAAGAAAACAAGTTGCTTAGCAAGAATTATTAGGAAATATGTCAATCTTTCTTAAATTAACAATCAAGCCTAACTTCCACATTCCTTAGTTGCCCAAAGTTACCCGAAAGACACAGCAGGAACATTTTTTTCTCTCCTTAGAACTGGTCCCAGTCACATGTTCCATCAGCAGTGTAACCACAATCACCTTCCACCTTCAGCAGCTTCTTTCTACGGTAGCCTTAAGACCTTTTAGCATTTTCCAAATACTAAAGACCACAGAAATCTGAGGTGTATCAAGCCTGTATATAAGTTACAGTCTCTTAAAAGTAGAAGAATATCAGAATAATTTTGTAATTATTTTGTCTCTGAATAATTTGTCTCTGAATCCTATAAAAAGAAACATCAAAACCAGAACTAAAGGAATATAAATATTTCCTACAGAAATATGTTCAAAATTCAATGTTAATTTAATGTTAACATCCAAATTAAACTACTTAAAAATTTGGAATAATGGAATGTGATGGGACCTAGCCAGCATTTCCAAATGGATTTACTTTTCACAGTAGTAACTTCCCAGAAAGATTGAAAGGCTTCTAAAATAAAAAAAGCAGGTCTCATTAAGATAGAAATAATTAGAAACATAGGATCATTTAGGTTGGAAAATTCCTTTAAAATCATCAAGTTCAACCATTATTGTAACACTGCCAAGTCCATCACTGAATTAATAAATAGAGAAGCACTCGAAGTGACTGGGCAAGATGGAACCAAAGTAAAAGGGTTTATAAAGAAAACTCTCTTGCACTCATTGTAATACCATTTTCTGGAGTTCTTTCATCCAATTCTAAAGCTTTCTTCTTGGACTCATATCGTGCCTGTTCCTTTTGGCTTTCCAGGAGGTCTTCCCCTCACCTCCATGGATGATGGCTGTGTGCCAGCTGCCTGCTCTTTGTGCAGCCCCGGAGCAGAGGATGTCCTGCTCGATGTGGAGTTTCTCCAGCTCCTCTACTGGCTTTTCAGCAGCTACCCTCTGGGGCTGTGGGCTGTGGGCAGGAGCTGGCCCTGCTCCCCTTGCAGGTACCAGCAACCTTTACCCACTCCTCTGCAGTCAGCCAGAAGGAGAGCAAACCAACCCAAAGCGCCACCAGAATCCACATGAAGGCATCAACATATACAAAGCACTAAGAATACAAATCTGCTTTGCACATCTCCCAGCTTCCTGGTCTGATGCCTGCTGAGATCTGAAATTGTTTGTACTGCGTGTATGGTCATTTAGGATACTGCTTCCAAAATTATTTTTGGCAGAGGGGCGTGGAAGGTGGAGGAGCAGTATTTGAAAGAAGAAATAATTCTTTCCTTGAAGGAGTTAGTTTTGGCTATAAGGATTTATTACTATAAAGCATACCTCTGTCATACCCTCTCCAAAAAAAACCCCACCTCAATTATTCCAGATAATTGTAGGAATAACTAACTAGCTAAATAAATAAATACCCTGTGAGCAGAAAGCTTGGGTGTGTTTTCACTTTTGCTCTGCACTTCCAGGATCTTGGCAGCTGGGTGTGAAATCCAGCACCTGAGAGCACAGCGCAGCTCTGTGAGACCCCAGCAAGACCCTGTGTGAAGCAGGAGTTCCTGCCCATCTACAGGGGTAACACTGGCACCGTTGGTGGGTCTCTAACAAATCAGTTGAGAAAAATTCAATATAAAATTCAGGCTAGAAATATTCTCCAGCATAACCTGTTCCCCTTGTACCCAGCAGCTACATACATCTGGTAGAACCCAAAGACTGAGCTTCCTTTCAGGGCAAAGCGTGCGGATTTGTTTGCTCTCAGGTTGCTAGGAGACCTGCTATTTCCCAGCTACACCCTCTCGGATGAAAAGAGATTACTACCTCCACATTTCAAAAATAAAAGAATATTTTTTGTCTTTTTTTCCAGGGGTCATGAGCATTTTTTCCAGGGGTCATGAGCACCAGACCCTCTGGGAGACAAAGTTACAGACTACCACTAGCCTGGTTTTGCACTTGGCTAGGGTTTGGGTGGGAACTACCCACATAGGCATCACCTGAGCTGGACATACGCACACCTGAAAATCTCGGGGCAGGAATGGGAAAAATCATGGAGTTTACCTACTCCCCAGAAGGAACTGCTGTTGCACTTGCATTTCTTACACTACAAGTTTGAGTTTGTGGGCCAAAAGGCTTCCTAAATCTTGTTTCAAGTTCCTAGGGAAAAAAAAAAGGAAAAGACACGGTCTTAGATTTCCAGTGACTCCGATGGGCAGGGCAGCTAGCCCAGAGGAACTGGATCAGTAAGAAACTTAGTTTCTGCTCAGCCCTCTTGAGAGAATAGTTCCTCTGAAACAGAAACTACTCAAGTGATAGAAAAAGGGCATGTGCTTATTTAACTCACTAAACCAACGAGATTAGAGCTATAGATCAGCTGCAAGGGAAAGCTGAGGTTCTTTACACCATATCTTGTTATTTCAAAATGAAAGAAAACATTTTCTGCATACCAAATTTCATCTGCACATTTCATTTAGTATTTATCTTGAGGATACGTTTATATTAAACTGTTCACATAAATCCTTTTGCCCTGGATTTTTCAAATATTGTCACATTTGGGATTGTATTTTGTCGCTGCTTACTTAATAACCAGTATTTTATCAAATTCTGCTGGTCCTGTTACCTAAGTTTTTAACACAGCACACAGTAGCCTGGCACATTGCTAAATAAAGTTAATTGTTAATCTGAATGCCTTCTACTGATCAAGTATCTTTTCCCTTAGAAATAAAGATGTTACAGAATGGACATATTCTGATTTAATTGTAGACATTAAAGCTAAATTGCAATTTTAAGCAGGAGTAACTAAAAGTTTTTTCTTTGTTACAAGATATTTGTCTTTCAAGAAAGGCCTATACTATTCATTAAGTTGGGTGTTTTGGAGCTGCAGAAATTTCTAAGTCATCATTTTAAAAATAAAATATTTTCCATTCCCACTGGCAAAATTACTTGACAATGAACCACAAATATCTTGTTTGGACTAATATTTTTGAGATTCTAAATCTGACTTCCAAGCTTTGTCATTTGTAAATATTTCCATATCTAGTCTACTGGAACTTGTACTCAATACTTTAAAAGAGATTTTTGCAATAGTGATCCCCTTTCCCTATGCAAGTTCACACCTCCAAAAAGGGACAATTAATGTGAGCTGGATAGCTGTTTTCCTTACTAATAATTACTTGTCTTTTTCATTTCTTCATACATTCATACATTGAGTTATGGAGAAGTAGCTTAGATGTTTCCTTTCTGTAGCTTTCTTTTATGAGCAAAGAACAGATTTCCTTCCTTGGGACTGCATGGTATGGCTTTGTTCTGTTTGCTACATCAGGCCAGCTTCAACAATGCATATTGATAACTGACAATTCAAAGAGTCACTCCAAGAGAAGCAGGCTGGTATTTGGGTAATATCAGTGAAAACCACAATAAAAAAACCAAAACAAAACAAAAGAAAAGAAACTTGAGGTCTTTAGGTACCAGAATACTAGTTTTGGTGTGATTTTCAAAAGGCTGAGATATCCTGATTAAAAAAGGTTTGCTTAACACTTTTGAGAGGGAAAGGGACAGAGCAGCTCACACCACTGATTACACTATTATCATGTCATTACACCTATTACACTGTCATTTTCTTGCATATCCATATTTTCAGAAAAACGAATAACTGCTATTAAGGAAATCAGTTCCTTAAAACAAATTGAAAGGTATAGAAAATCTGGACTTTATCTGATCACTTCAGCTTACTCCCACTAAAGCCTGCATGAAAGACTCCCCTTATATTAACAACATGATTAGAAAAAGCACAGGATGAAGCTGACTTAGTTACCCTTCTGGGTGATTAGACTGTGTCATGTTTAAAATCTTTCAGCATTAATGGTCTGAAACATAAGGTCAAAAAGGGCATTTGCCATGAAGAGAGCGAAAGAGGAGTATAAAGTCTCTATTGTATTTATTCTTGAATAAATTAGTTCTCTCTTCCTGCTTTTCTGATGCATAGAGAAAACCTGAAAGAGAAACATATAACCAAAAATATCTTACTGATCAGGGCTGACTGTAGCAGTGAGCTTTCTATCACTAAACTTTAGAAGAAGAGGTTTAGGCCATTCTTCTGGCAGTGGGCAAACCTTCAAAACTGTTCTGGAGCTGTCAGTACCAGTGTACTTGACAGAGCTCTCCTTTGCTTGCTTTTTCTCCTCACAGAATGAGTTAGTTTGAGAGTTGTAAACATGGTTCATTGCCTTTGTTGCAGTCAGACATGCATGGGAAATGCACACTTCAAACTCCCCCAAACCAGCACATCCATGTTCTTTACCTGCTTGCTTTGTTATAAGCACATCATCAGTTGAAAAGTACTATAGGTCAAAGACTTTGGAAGTAAATTAACATAAAACCTTTCAATCAGAATGGTTATTTAAGCCTGGGATATGAGTGTGAACGGTGTCTCATCCTCTTCTTCAAGAGAGCTTTTCAAGGACAAACTGAATTTGCACTATATAGAAATCTTTTTCAAACTACTGGGGTGTTTTAGAGATTAAAGATTTTTAGAATGCATTCTTTTCATCCCTACATGATTGTGTATATCGGCCAATATTTTTAAACATGGAGTCCTTGGGCTGAACACTTTTGAATATCTCTAAGTAGTAAATACAGGCTCTGACTTTCAGATATGCAGAGCAACCAAATTCACAGATCCCATAAAATTGCAGTTTCTTTCTTTGACATAAGTAACTAAATACTAGAAAATAGATGTAGGAGAGCAGAGTTCAGTACAGGCATATTTTTTTGAAATTGCCAACTTGGCAGTAAATGGTTATTTTGTGTGTCATCCTGTTACTCTTAAACAGTTCTTCTAGACCTGACTGTATTGAAAAGGGTACAATAAATTTTGTTAAACAGAGCTGTACAAACAAACCAACAAAACAACCTTGATTTTAAATACTTGGCAAAACAACAAAACAAAAAAGAAATCCATTTTACTTGGTTTCTCTAACTTTCTCATTTCAGCTTAGCTCAGCATCTGTGTTTTCTGTCATGAGCTCCTAAGAGCACAGACCTCTAGCACTTCAGTGAATGATGTTAAAAATCAGACAAACCTAAGCCAGCTGAACCTATGCAAAAGATTCCTATTACTGAAAAAACCTTTGGTCTCACTATTCAATCCTCCAAATGCAATATCTTTTTGGAAGTTCCAACTGTTTTTTGAAGCCATTAAATATACAAAATTGATATTTTTCACCACACCCCCACCCTACATATACACCAAGTAATAAGTAGAAGTTTAGAAGCTGACTCAGAGTTATGGTTTCTCTGTAGAAACCCATTGCACTCCTTGTCTCTGTCCTTGTCTCTGTCCTTTGTCCCAGGTCCATCCCCTTATACCTCCCCAGTATATTTTCTGCTTTCTTTGCAAGTCCTATCATTTCTAAAGAAGCAAGGGGCAGAATGAAGAGGGACTGTCTTGAAAGTACATGCTTTGACAGCCACCCAGGAGGCCAAAGGTGAAGGGTAAATGTTGAGTTCACTCAGCAGCCTTACCTTAAACTGGTCAAAAATGGGGACCATTCTTCACAATCCACTGATGAGGTTTCTATAAAAACTGTAGGAGTTTAATATCTTCTGGACATCTAGATTTCTGTGAGAGCTTACTGGGGAGCAAACTAAGCAGGTCATCTCTGGCATAAATGTCACCTCACTGTGGGATGCAGTTCACTGTATACTGGACAGTATACAAACCTTCTGTCCCTCCAGAGGTTTGTTATGCTGTTCCATTTGCTGTCCTGCTCTGTACTCTTCTCTGCTGTACCCTCGAGCAGTGATGGGATTGTTTCTAGAGTTCACTTTGTGTATTAATTTATAAATACTACCTCTCTCTTTTTCTTTCCCTATGCCACGAGAGAAACTGGGATGTGGTTTAAAGCCAAAAGAGTACAAACCGCATGAAATGAAAAACAGTGAAATAATTGGATGAGGGGCAGGGGGAACATAAGTGAATGTGGAGATGAGACCCTAGCACCATAAGTAGTTTATGGTAGATTTCATTCCCATTCTTGAGATGGCCTTTAAAGTGTTTCATAACTGATGAAGACAAGCCAAGTGACACCATAGAAAATTATTATCTGGAACTTCAAATTCATTTCTGTGCGTGTACCTCTGTGTAAGTCAAAGGTACTACTCATGGGCATGAGTTTGCTAGCATACAGGGTGTTAGAAAGATCAAAAGCATTATCAAGGAGAATTAATGCCAAGTTGAGTAGAAATCTATTTTAATCCAGACCCTAGTAAGAATCTAAAGTATTCAGGTTTCATTTCTCCACTAAGACTTTGTCAACAGCAACACCTCAGTCTTTTAAGATAAAGAGTTCGTAAATTGACTTCTTTAAAGGATGTTGCAAAGATGTGCAGGACTGCTCATAAAAGAACATTAATGCCTACACAGGGATGAAGGTATTTTTGGAGGACCTTTAAAATATAAAAAAGCAGGAAACAGATAAAAGAAGAATGGGAGATGTTCTAATAAAGTCTAAACTAAGAGAAATCTGCATATTCCATTGTTTGCTCATCTTTATCTCTAAGTGTTAGAGGTGAAAAAAAATCTCATTAGGCTTCTCATTAGGCCTGGAGAGCATGGCGCTGACTCTGGTTTCAGTAAACCTATCCATCTTCTCCAGTGTTGTTTTGGGGCTAGCAATTTTCAACTGTTTTAATTAGTTCTTGTTAGTTTTGTCTTTGTTTAGTTTCAGGGGATTTTTTTAAAGCTGTATAGAAAAGTTTTAAACACCTATTTTATTTTCTTTTAAACAAAGCAACAAGATGCCTTTAGAGACTGGCAGGAGAAGGGAACAGTGGAGTTCCCGAGGTGAAAAAGGAGCAGTGCTGCTGGCTCTGCTAAGCCTGGGACAGCACACTCTGGAGCCCAAGGGCAGGTGGCAACCATGGCTCCATGTGGCCCTGCCCCATCAAACCTGGGTGCTGCAGTCAGGTGCACTTGTAGACGTGGGCAGTAGAGGTGTCCCCATGTCGCCGTGTCCTCACCCAGGACAGCAGGGACATAGCACTGTGGTTCTGACATCCCTGCACTGGGGGCTCTGCAAGAAAGGCCCCTCAGGACAGGGTGCTGCATGCCAAGTCCCTGGCTGGAGAGCACGTGCCCATGAGTGATAGGCACGGGCACCTCGCACACCTGAGGCACGCCTGAGGTACACCTCTGCCCCTTCAAGGTGTTTGGAGCTGGACGAGTAAGGACACCATAAATCAGCTTTCCTGAGGTGAGGGGCTTCATGTTGCCATTGCATGGATTTCTGGGGGCATTCCCCAGCGCCTCTGCTGACCCTCAGCCCCCAGCAGTGGCCATAACAGCCTCACCCAACGTCTGTGCTTTTATGGAAATTCATCACAGATGCTCACCACCCTGTGCAGCGGCCAGCAAGTGCCACATCTCTTACTGGAAAAAAATAATAAAATGAGGAGATGGCCCTGTGATTAATGGGATAACATTTCAAATGCTTCTAAAGCTGGATTTTGGGATCTTCTGTTGCCACTGAAGCAATGCATGGACTCTGCATCAAAGATCGAGGTGAGGGAAGCAGGGACGAGCTGTGCCTCTCCCAGCTGCCCCATTCCCTGTATGCCCTCAGGCAAATGCAGACAGTTCAGCTGTACAATGAGGACAGGACACAGGCAACAACTTCTGTGATAAGTTCAGAAAAGGGAAGCCATACAGATCAGCTCATACAGTGACCCTATTTATCCTACCATCAGCACTAATATCTCAGGAACTCTATTATTTTAGGTAGCACCACAATATTAATACAAATAAATACAAATATGGTCAACAATGATCTTTGACGTGGACCATATTTTACATATATGTTTAGTTTACTTCCTTGGCCCTTTCTAAACAACCCACCTATTAAAATGAATAAACCAGTGCTGTTCTTCAAGAAAATGCTCACATTCATTTCGAGTATCCTTCCCATATTCATGATATCTTGTCCATCTGCTGGCTAAGTGGCATGGGTGTGGTATACTTTGTAGCCAATGCTTAGCAATATAAATGAGGACATAAGCTAACTACTATGACATTTAGCTAGTAAAATATTTGCCTTATTTTGGCCTGAAAAGATCCAAAGCTACTTGACACATGCCTGCAGGGACCAGCTTCTGGCACAGCCATCACTTCCTTTCCTGACACAGGAGCTCTGCACAGCCCACAGGGATGTGGCTATCCCTTCAGATCTGGCAAGCTGAGATAGTGATCTCCAGATGCTGGAAGGATGCTTCTGGAAGTATGACTACCACATCTGGTTTTATACTTAAGAAGAAAATTATTTTCTGCATTTCATCTCTTCTTCTTTTCACAGCTGTCTCAATCTTTCACTTCTGGACATTATCACCCCTTCTCAGCCATCTCCCTCTACAATTATGGATTTCTGTCCCTTTGACATGAACTCATATTTTATATTAATTTCCTACTAATTTCATATCCAACATTGTTTACTTCTTTGCCCTGGGTATTTGCCTCATTCTTGCACTGACCTTCTTTCTCACACTCATCCAATCATTCACTTCTGTGCTATTAAATTATTGGATAATCTCCTGACCACTAAGACTAATTTTTTACATTATCAGACAGGAACTACTGTGCTGTCTTCCGCATTGGTCTCTTTCCTCCATGCTCAGGAAATGTTTTCTAAATTCCCAAAATGCCAACAAAAATTTGATAATGGTTAGATTCTTAATGCTGGTAACTATATCTACCTGTGTTATTCTGCATTTCTCCTTCATCTCTTTGTTTTATGGTTGAGCTGCATTTCTTGAGGGATAGGCAGTCCTTTTGTTCTGTGTTTGAACACTGTCTATCATGACTAGGTCCTGATAATGATATCCTGAGAACTCCACAAAAAACCTGTAAATTTAATTTCTGTTAAAATTAAGACTGTGAAACTTTACCAGGGATTGAAATCTAGTATTTAATTTTAGTATGCCTCTTGGGACATTCTTTTTTATACAGTCTATAGAAGAGAACAAGGCCTTAAATGAGACTACTACCCAACGGAGTGAAGGAAGCATTAGATGCTCTTGGAGCTAGTGGAGGAATAGTTGCTACCCAGCACTATTGGTACTTCACAGAAACACAGAGCAGCTGAGATTGGTCAGGACCTCTTTGGAGTGTCTAGTCTACCCACTACGGTCAGAGCAGGGTCAGCAGGTTTCTCAGAGTCTTGTCCTGTCAGGTTTTGAATTATTTCCAAGGATGAAGACTCTACAACTTCCCTGGGCAATCTGCTCCAGTACTCGGACGCCCTCACCATAAGAACAGTTCCCAAATGGAGATCTAGGCACATGAACCACTCAGCTCCTGAATCCAGATGCATTTTTAGCTCATAACCAGTTCCACTGCGGGAAACATCTTTCTCCAAAGAGGGTGAGAATTTAAACATTTTAATGCTACTCAACTGGTCCAGTAGAACTTCCCCAACAGTCCCACGTGTGCATCAATTTCCCCCCTCGTAAGCTCCAGCAGCACCAGGGATGTGTGTGAGCAACCTGCTACTTATGAAGAACCTGAAACAGAGCATTACCACAGATGACAAAGCAGGGCATTGCTGATGCCAGACACCTGACATTCCAGCAAAAGAATCCAGACATTCACAATCCAAGTACAAAAATCTATTCACAAAAGACCTGTGCAGTAATGCAAGCTTCCTTGGATTTTCTTTAAACTGTTTGGTGATATTTGTCCTCATTGAGGAGTATATTTGTCAAAATTTTGGTATAAAAAATCTTTTATCAGGAAAAGAAAACCAGAAATAGAGATCTTTTGCCTCCTTGATACTTACCTGCACACATACATTCCCTAGCTAAAATATTTTTATGTTTAAGGTTTTTCATTTAGACAATGATTAATTATGGAATATTTTGTCTCAACACAGGAAAAGGCTTCTGAACGCAGTATTTGTTCGAAAATCTTTTCATTGTGTGTTAAGTTGCAGTTTTAAACTCCAGAAGTCCAAACAGCATAAGACATAGCCTAGAACAGCAACTCCTCTGTTTAAAAATTTCTTCTAAAATGCTGATCTTAAATTGCCACTGTTTTCAATATTTAGTGACTCTACCCTGGAATTGTCAGTGTATAAAATTAAGCTTGAATAAGACGCATTTGGCACTACCTAACTGAACACTGCTAAAGGCAAATTTTAAAGACAAATGGTGAAAGTTCTAAAATAGAGTTTTATTCTTCCCTTTTGAAAAAAAAAGAAAATGTATTGATTACACAGTCATTATCTTTTTGTTTTCAGTTCCTATTGGGATTTCATATTGTATGAAAGCCAAGAATTATGAATTGTGTTAGCTGGTGTCAGTGTGATCATTTCACTCAAGCACAGATATTTTCATCTCATAGGAAAAAAACCAATGAAATGAAGTATATGTAAACTATTAGTAGTAGATGAGCTCTCTGTGGATACACTATTCTGGTTTAGTTCACTCAGAGGACTGTTTATGTGATAAAAGAGAAGGTTTCTTGCTAGCCTGGATAATCATGTGAAGTTGTTTTCCTGAGATCTCTGAAATTTGAATTCTAAATCATGTCTATCAGTCGTAAGCTGGCACTTTCACCACTAACTACTCTGCTGAATCATTGGCTGACTCATTCAATGAGTTTTATGCTGCTCAATATTAATTTAGGTAAGGAAGAAGCATTTGCTGTCTTAACACACACTCTCTCTCTTAACTTTGACTTGTAGCTAAATGAAAGTAACCAGAATTGGACCAGAACGGAGAAATCCAGCATTTGCTGCCCTGTAAACTTTGATCCTGTCAAAGTTTGGTCATGTGTGGAGCAGCATGTGGCCAGTCCCAAGAGTACTAGATGTGAAATCAAATGTCTCTGGGTGTTGTAGCTTGGTCTCAGTCCAAGTTACCACTAGTTACACACTCAGCATGAAGTGAGACTTATAAAAAATGGTGTTGAAACCCTTCCAGTGGCTACACTTCAGACACTTTAAATATTTAATATAAAGTGATGTTTTGAATATTTATGGTAGAATTATAATTGGATGTTTTCCTGGATGGGACTTAGTTTTGCCTTCTTTTTAATGATAATGTATAAACAAATAAAATCTGGGAATATACCAAAGACAATAGCTCAATCCCTTGCTGCTTCTATTTCATACTAAATATTTCTGAAATTTTAACTTCAGAAAGCACACCCAGTGAAAAATAGACAAAATTCTTTCAACAAAGAGTACTGTTTGAACAGATTCTTATCATATAAGGATGGTCACTTAATAATATTTTTTTAAGATTCCAAGTCAAGATGAAATACTGTTACATTATTTACACTACTGCAGCTTTAACCTTCCTTCACCCCAACCTCAGCTATAAAAGGCATCCAAAGACAACAGGAGCAGCATCCTCCCTCTGATTAAATTAGAGCTGGACAAGACAGAGCTCAAACATTTTTTTCAAAACACCGCAGGGTTTCAGGCTGATTATCTTTCTGCTCCTGCGTTTTGTCAGTTTCATGCCCACAATCTTTCAGGAGAGGGAAAATACATAAGTATTTGGAGGCTTGCTGTCATCTGACCCCATTTTCTGATATGCTCAAGGGAGCAAGAAACAGCAGCTCACAATGGAGGTGATGTCTCAGATGACAGGAAATGGTTAAAGTTAATCCGTAACCTCAGAGACATTCTTAACACATCCAGTGTCCCAGGGACACCAAGTCCACTGCTCTGGATACAGTAGGTCCAAAAAACTGTAACATTTAAGTTGCTACCTCTTGGACTGACAAGGAATTCTGGGCTTCAACGTCTCAGACAGTTTACATGGTTTTGAGGTGACACCTCACACATGCATTTGGCAAGCAGGATCTACCAATTATGAATTACTGAGAGAAATTTGTTAATTGCCACAAACCGATTTCTTAATTCAAAGCCAGCTCAGGAATAAGCCAGGTAACGATCTGCTCTTCATTGTAGCTAAGGCATGAACAGAAGTAAAAGCCTCAGTGACCCTCAGCATCTAGTGTGATAAACTCCTTAAGACATTTGGGCACTGAAAAGTTGGAAGGAAACCAACCTAGGAGGTTTCAGAACTGTAGTATGGGATTCAAACAGAAATATTCTAGAAAATCCCTAGTTCCAAGACCACATCTTTCTGAAATAGTCAAATGTCCTTTATACAATGTAGACTAAAACTTTCACTCACAATCATGGATCATATTCCTCATATATTGCTTGTTTTCTTGAGACCACAAATGTATCACATGGAAGTAGGAGGAAGGAGTGAAGCCTATAAGGTATCAACCACAAGTTACTCATGATCAGGTACTCAAACCTAGGAGTTAATGGATGGTGGAGCACTGTAGTGATGACAGCACAGAAAAGCCCACAAATAATTTAATAGTTTGTGCTTAGTGGAGGAATTGGAAGATGAGTTTTAAAATTTGGTACAGAAACCAAACACTTTCCAGTACAACAATCTCAATCTATCATTATTGCTTGAATAATACTAGGTCTGAAGAAGAAACTGAGCAGCTGGGGTCAGTCCTCTACAGTGCCACAAATGTTTATACCCTGCACCTAAATTTCCTTAAAAAGGGGTAAAATATCACTTCCTTATATCCTGAGAGTCTGCAGGAAGAACAATATACCAAGACTCTACTGTAATGAGACCATCTAAAGGATACGTAGATAAGAAAAACATCTGCTGCCTTCTGCAACAGTCTTTCCTCTTTTCCTATCTCCTAGGACAGCAAACTAGGCTGTGCCACAGGCAGATATTTAGCTCCATTCTAGCATGTGCAGAATTTTCGTCACATTTTGTCTAATCAAAGATTTTATCACTGTATCATAAGCCACACCTGGTTCCTGTATAAGAAAAGCAAAAATTCTGGCAAAGTGCATTGTCAAGCTTCAAGAACATTTGGTTCAAAATAAGTACTCCTTTCCCGTCTGGTCTGCAGACATCCACAGTCTACCTGGTTTCTGCATGGCTGTAAGGTAACTCAAGAGGGAGAGAAAATCAGGTCAAGAGTTGTTTTTCCCTCTGTTCCCATTGCCAGAGGCACAGTGCAGTCTGACTTCTAGTTCACTTGCAAGGCTTTTACATAAAGCTTTACAGAGTTGTGCTGGTAGGTGCTCTCACTTCAATTAATCCAGCAGATTGCCTTTATTCATTCAACAAACTTTCTTCCACTTTATAATAAAAATCCCTGGTATGATAAAAGGTGCTGTGATGACAGGTTTGAGGAAAGGTTTGTCAGTCCAAAAACAGAGGTCAGTAGGAGAATTTGGGTACCTGACAGATTTGCAAGCCTTTACCAAAATTTTCTGACAAATTTAGATCTTATGTTGGGACTC
>VZTN01009089.1:23819-57639 GCA_013400515.1 Erpornis zantholeuca | reverse complement strand
TTTTTTATGAAATAGCAAAAAATAAAAACATTTAAAAAATAAAATGTTTCCTCTTTGATATATTTATATAGTCTGGGCTAAATCTGAGTCTAGATCCAAAAATCTCAGAAATATATTGAATTCTTTTAATTGATATCCTTGTGGTTTGGATTGAACACTGTGAAAGCCTGGAATGGTTTGCTTAAAAACTCCCTAAAGTAGAACTGAAATAGATTCCTTTTCCAAAAATCTCACACATCTTAATGAATGCTGATCCTTCATGCCATATAATTAACTTTTTGAACATTCAGCCACTGTGGGTTCAGTGTTTTTGACAGTAGAGATACACAATACATCGTACAAAATTGAATTAGTAGTTTTAATCAAGATCCATTTCAAACCTAAGTAGCCAGTAGAGGTTGCTCCAAGCTGTTTCAAAAGACAAGGAATGATTAATTTCACCAAAGATATGAAAAACAGATGTGAGGTTCTAAATAAATATATTCAGGTAAATGTGACTTGGTTTTTTCTAACAATTGGATAAACAGCAAAAACTTTCACTACATAGACACATTTATAGATAAAAATATATGTTAAATTGTTAGAGCTAGATTCCTTCAAACAGATCTTAAAGTTCCCATTCACTGCAGTGAATTACTCTGACTGGTTGTCATTCTCCTGCTGTGGGTAAGGGATCATCCAAACTACATTCCATAAGGAAAGTCATGGAAGAGATACATCAACAGCTTAAAAATTAGTTCTTCTGGCAGAAATTGGTATGTTTTTTGGCTTGTCAATTGGTAATGATTTTCCATGAATAGCAATAAACCCTCCTCACCACTGTCTCAGACAGCAAGGACTAGAAGTGCCTTTTCCATGTAGGCTTCTTTTCATTATATCCTACAGATGTGCCATTAAAGAAGTCTTAACAGTAGCTACAGACTTTGGCACTTATTCCTGCAGCTGCATGATCTGTCATTTATTACTTTACTTTTTTGCATTTCCATTAATTTATTACATTACTTTTTCCACATATCTCTTGTCTGAATTCTTATGTTTTTTTTTTTTTTATGACAGCATGCACAAATAGTACTTTGTCGTGCAGCCCTGTAGTGAGAAAGAGCTGTTTTCTGTGAACAAGTATTCATTTGCTTTGTTTGAAAATGTGAAAGGTTCTAGTGAACTAATGGAGCAATTCCTGTTACTTGAATTAAGTAGTGTATATCAGATGTGAGATCCAGGAACTTAGCTGGAAAATCCGAATGTAAATTCTATCATCAATTCACATGAGATGCCAATTTTATAGCTACTTCTCTATAAGTGCTCAAAGTCTAAACATCAAGACGAGTGGACTAGGATGTCTACTTTTAAGTGACAGAACAGATGCCTCAGAAATTTTATGGAAAGAAGACAGTTTCCCTGTAACACCAGTGTGTAAATGACAAAGCACTAACAACAAAGGTTGTGCCGGAGGAGGAAAAATACTGTAGTTAAACACAGCTTAAAGTCATTAAAAAATTAACACAAACTACAAATTTTGATTTAACATTTATAACTACTTTCAGAGACAAACATTCAAAGAATGCACAGAGGCAGAAGAAATTCTGGAAGCAGACCTGAGCACCAGCCAGGTCAACCAGACACTTGCAGACCTCCTATCTGTAGGGTATTACTGTGAGAGTGTCCCTGTAGCAGCAACTGTGACATACAGATACTGAAAGTCTCTAGGAAAATTAAGTTTTCAGCAAGAAATCACTACAGTAACATCAGTTTTTAAAAGATCATCATAAATATGTGAAAGTGAAAAAAGGAAGTGTTAAAAGAAATTTCAAAGGAGCAATTGAAAGAACGAAACAATTGAAGCAGTAGGCAGATTGTTAATCCCAAGGTAAATGTGTATTCCTCATGAAAAAAATGTGTCAATGTGATGAAGAAATTGTAGTAAAGTTAAGCTTTAGGGTAAAAGAAACTATGAGAAGTACAAAAAAAAAGAAAAAAAGACAAGGAAAATAGAAAACAAACCTTCAAAATTCAGCAGTCTTTTCCAAATGAAAAAAATGAGCACAAAACCAGAAATCAACAATGAAGCAAAAACTTTGGTAAGTAAAACATAAGACCTAAGTTAGGCCAAAACATAATTTTGAGGAACATTTTACTAGAGACAAAATAATTGGGGTAATGTTGTTTCTTAATCACAGAAGAAAAAAATCTTGCCACAGAGTCATTAGGACTGCTAAGTGACTGAGAAGTAAACAGAAGATTCACAAGCAATAAGACCATTTGAGGAAAAAATGAATAGATTATTGCTTTTACTTACAGTGAAGGAATTTAGAGACATTCCTGCAACGAAACCTTCTTTTAATGAAGTGACAGTGAGGAACTACCTGAAATTAAAGTGTCACTAGACAAGCCTTTGGAAAAATGCAATTAGGTAAACAGTAATACCTCTTGAAGGCTGGAATTTGAGAATTAAGGGAATTAAGTATAAATTAATACATTCCACTTCAACATACTTTTTGACTGAGAGAATGAAAAGTGATACCTGTTTTATAAACTATCTTAGAGAAAAACAGAAGTAAACTGACTTCCCTGCCAACAAGCGAATGCAAAATAAAGTTTACATTAATATACAGATATAATTTTGAAGGGAAACAATCAACATGCCTTGTGTTTCAGTGTCTATTAGATAACTCTGAATAATTATCATGAAGGTTAACCAGTTTGATAAAATGCACCTGAAATTTTGGGACCCCTTTTGGTGTTCACAAAGGTCTTAAAACCTGAGTCAAACTGTGTGGAGGTGAATCCCAAAAACCTGACTGAGTTGCATTGGACTTATTTCACATGTGTTCTCATCCAATGGATGAGAAGAGGTGAGAAAAGGAAAGAAAGGGAAAAGGTCTTGTTCTAATCTGGAAAATATAATTTTCCTTCTAATTCATACCAGAAAGGCCAGAAAGAATATTGTGGTGTACAAAAATATCTGATTTTGAATTTATAATTAATGACATGAAGGAGAAAAGGGTACAGAGTAATTGTGAATTTTCCCAGTGGTGATATTTTATATGCTGTTATAGGGAATCAGCGAGACTTGTATTGTTGAACCTGCTAATAATCAATCAGGAAATGCAATCAGAGAAGGAGATGCATGGTAATATTCCACTAATATTGATTAGTTATACTTTACTGATGACAAACAGGACCAAGAAGAATACAGATAAATATAAGGAATTAAAATATGACAAGGACTTACTGCACACAAGTTGCAGACACAAACTAGATTTGAAGAAGTCCCTAAAAACCCAGCCTACTACAATGTCACTATTTTAATCCTCTTGCTTTGCATTTATGTATGTTTAGAAGAATTTCTCTTTTGACTGCCTTTTGACAGAGAATACTGTATTAGGTGGGCAGCTGGTCTGCCCTTAGACCATGGCTGTAATTCCTGGTCTGCAGGAAGGACTGATTGAAGGAGGGGAAACACACATTAGCACCAAAGCTCACAAAGCAGAATTCACCTGCGGGGTCACCAAAGTCAGATGATGTTCCCAAAAGGTCACTGTATTGTTAAGAAAACAATTCCGTAGTTTTTCTGTAATTGTTTGCTCTATAGGAATTGTGAATATAAACACAAACAGTGAAGAACTGGTACCTTGGAACTGTTGATTTACTCATGCTGCTAAAATGAGAAATCACTGTTCATGATATTTGTGAGTTTTAGACTCT
Organism: Erpornis zantholeuca; assembly: GCA_013400515.1. Lineage (NCBI taxonomy): Eukaryota > Metazoa > Chordata > Aves > Passeriformes > Timaliidae > Erpornis > Erpornis zantholeuca. Next base: position 53,934 of record VZTN01009089.1, on the reverse strand, counting down.
CCTTCCCTGTCTCAAGTGGACAATGGATAATTGCTCATACTTGCAAATCTGTTTTAATAGTGTCTTTCTAAGATGAACATCAGTGTCTGGGATGTCTGTGCAGAATGAAAATGTAAAGACAAAGTCCTGCTTGTGCTGAGGAATCTTCTGATACTCCAAAACCAAGAAAATATGTTGTTAACACTTCTAGAATTTGTGAAATGTACCTTGTCTCATTTGATTTACTGATACTCACCATAAATTTAATAGCTGCGGATGTTCTTATGTTTCCTTAGCCCTTTTTTATGACTGTTGAGATTTGAAAGATGGAAAAACAGTTTCAAGGATTTAAGGTATTGTTACAAGTTCTGAGAACAACAGTTTATTTTAAAAGAATATAAATAAGAAGCTCTATTAAATTATCACTCTGTTGACAAATCCTGTTTTAGGCAAAACTGCCTAAATATAATTGATCTTCACTGTTTCAAGGTGAATAATTCAAACCATTTGAATTTTCTGAGATTCTGATACCAAGTAAATATCCTTCGGGAGACATTTGGAGGAAGGTAACTGTAAAGTATTTTTCCTCACTCTCTCCTTCTATCAATAGCTCTTAGGACAGAAACTCTACAGAAACGTAATTTCATGGAAGACTGGTTTTCAGACAATACTTGGGTTGAGAAACTGGATTTCTGAGAAGATTAATTTTGAGAGGAGAAAGAAATGTGATTAATTGAAGTGTTAGGTCTGAACTATTTCTGTATTAGTCCAAGGGCAGAATTTCTGTTTAAGTCTCATATAGATTCTGTTACTATCTTCTGTCTTAAGCCTCCTGTACTGCCTGTAGCAGAAATTATCCATGTCTTCTGAGTCAAACATAATCTCCAAGAAGCCCTAAAGAAATCTGTTTTGCTTTTTTGTTTCTATGCTGTTCCACCTCGAACAGTAGACTTTTGTTGTAACCTATATATGTTAAATATTGTATGACCTGATTTATTGGTAATATTTGAGACTTTTGAAAAAAATGAGCTACTGAAGTGCAAATAGTATTGATTTTACAGCGATCATCTGCATGACATAACAAAGACGTGTGTATTGAAGTAAATTTTTTAAAATGTCTACAAAATATCTAGATTTTAAATAGATAAATTACAATTAGAAAATGTATTTAATATCTGTTTTTTAAATTCTCACTCACTGAAAAGATCCAGGTATTTACATTTTTAATAACATGTGAAATTCAGTGTTAAGGTATGCAACAATGTGCATGGGATAAATACACCATGAGGAGGGTGGTGTCACTATGAATAGTCCTCTGGAAATATCATCCTCACATTCAGTGATGGTCAAAAATGCAAATTTGAATGATTAGGAAACCAAGGAAAACAAAACAGAAAATATCATCCTGCCAGTAAACAAAACTATAGTGTACCTAGGTGTTGAGTAATGCACACTCAGTGTATATTTGTAGCAACAAAGCAGGAAAAATATTCATCCAGAACTTAGAAAAGTTCAGGAAAATGCCAAGAACAGCCAGAGGTATGAATGCCTTCTGTAGATTTCACATGTAGAAGGACTGCTTGTTTTAGAAAATAAATGACTCAAGAAGAATAATCATGAATGCTGAAGAGAAAATGAATGAGGAATTCTTGTCTTAAAAGATCAGGAACCAAATTTAAGCAAAACAGAAAGAGTACATTTTCAAATGCCACTTAACTAACTGAGGCACTCCTGGTCACAGAATGTGGTGGAAGCCAAAAATATCAAGAAAGGAATTAGATAAATTTGTAAAGGTTAGGCCCATTGGGAAATATTAAACCTTTTACTTCAGATCCAATCTCTGGCTCAGGAAGTCTCTATCTTACTAATTACCAGAAGCTGGGTGTACAGGGAAAAGATTAGTCCCTTCTTGCCTTCTAGATAGGAAACAATTTCTCTGTTCCAGACTGAAATTTCTGATTAAATTTAGAGAGACAAGAAGACCACCTTGCAGCTGGTGTGCCAACAGATTGGACTGTAGTCAGACTCTGTATTTTAATGCATTTGTGTTGGTGAAGTATCTGAATTGCAACTTTCCTTTCTCAAAAACATTCATAAGATATGAAAACATTTATTTCTGGCTAGGTCTAGCCTGGATGCATAAGTAGTGATCATAGCTTTGGGGGCAATAATGTATGTTTGCAGATGAGGTATGGGGTAGCAAATGGTTTCTCATCTCTAATTTATGGCTGCAAATTATTATGATTACTTTGTCATTTGTTTTAACTATTTGGTATTTTAGCAGGGGGGGTTTTATGGCAAGAGTGGATACTTGTTCTTGATGCCATATTATTATTGGCAGAGATGATTCATAATGCATGGTGTTCACAATAATGGTCTCATTCTGTGGTCTCAAAAATTGGTATCAGATTTTCTCTGTTTGTACTGTTATTTGTTTTATAACATTTACTTTCCTGTGTAAAGACCTTGTATTTCTCCATCTGCCCTGTTTCTCCAGCTGGTCTGGCCAAGTGCTGGAAGGCTATAAAATTCTATCTTTTCTTTCAAATGATAAACTGTGTGCTATTAATCTCTCTCCATGCTGTTTAGTGATTTAGAAAACATTGTGGAGTCTTTTTCTTCTGAAGTTTCCATCTGATTCTTTGCACACAGTCACAACCTCCTAACCCTCAGACCAACTCCCTTTGTCTTCTCCAAAGTAGTAATTTCCTCTTACGACAGGAGGAGAGAGGAAGTCACAATATTTCCATCACTGTCACTTCAGTGATGAGAACCAGTTTAATGAATGCCAGAATGCAGCTCTTTTTGTCCTGTGACTGGGAGAAACCCTGCCTGTAGTTTGCATTTCTCAATGCTTTTCCCTTGCTTGGAAATTTACTTGAAGTAAATTAAACCAAGCCCTCAAGGGTCAGTTGCCTCTTGGTAGCTTTTGTTTCCCATCCTTCCATTCTTATTAGTCTCTCAGATGAAGGAGGTGGTCTGGGTGGATTGGCAGGAGACAGTCCAGTCTTCAGTGTCACCACTTCCCCTGCACTGGCAGAGCAATGGCTGGGGAGGTGGGTGAGACTGGGCCAGTGGACAGCTGTCCTCAGTCCTCTGGCATCTCTCTCTCCATAGCAACATCAAGAATTTGGACCAAGTACAAAACCAGCTCCAAAGTCCCTCTGGTCTTCAGCAGTGCTGAGTTAATTTAATTGAAATCCTTCCTTCTCCTGAGCTTCTTTGTGGTCTCCATTGTGATTAGAATGAGTTGGATTTGCATCACTTGTCTTTGACTATGCAGAGGGATACAGCTTAGGAAATAAACTCTCAGCTCTCCTTACAGTGAGTAGGTAGAGGCACCATCTGCCCTGCTTTAGATACATTTTTTGAGCCAAAGCAAACCCTGGAGCTGCCTATTTCTTTGCTTCAGGTTGCCTGCAGAGACAAGCTGGGACATGGGCTGAATCTCCCCAAGGGAACAGAGTTTCATGGAATAACTTAGCTAGCTTATCAGTGAGCTGCTGTCAAATGAGCAAACCTCATCCCCACTTCTTTAATGCTTCAGGATTCCCCCACATTTTCGCTTTGGGTGGTGATTTTTCTGAATTATCAGTGACCCAATTTCTGGACCATAAGTGGCAGAAGAGCACAGACTTCATTTTTCAGGGCTAACTTCATATGAATTTGTGTTCTGGAACCAGCTAAAAAGGTCCAAAATGATCAAAGAAATTGGTGGGAGAACACTCAAGGGATAAAGAGGAGGACTCCATTTCAGCAACAGATGGTACTTAGACTTTTCTGTATCATCTTTCTCCATACATCGTGGTTTCCATTACAGTGGTTGCTGTGGAATAGATTGGCCTCATCAGGCTTATAAATAAACATTTTACCATAAACACCTTCCCAGCTTCATGCACGGTTTAGCCCAAAAATCTTCAGAGCTGGAGAAAGTCTCTGCAGATTGGCTACCTCCCAGGCTGAGCTGATAAAGGGAGATGATGAAATGAAGATTTAGATTTGGATGCCATTAGAATCGCCATTCTCAAGGAAAGGGACAGGAATTAAAAACTTCTCTATGAAGTTCCCTCTTTATGAATAGCTGCAGCTCTCTGTTTTGCTTTGCCATTTAAGCAGGTGGTCTCAAATGTTGATTTCTTTGCTCTCACTGACATTTTTGTTTTTACAATTATTTTTGAGCTATTAAAAATGTAGTTTGGGTAAAGGCACAAATATTTGAAAAGAGATTATGTTTTCCACTGAGAGTTGTACAAGAAACTGTGAAGAGTATATGAAGTCACAATGTCATATGGATCTGCTTAGACTGGAGGAATAATAATTCACATGTACACTTTATAGTCTCTGTGCTAAAACTCAGCACAACCTTCCTTTAAATCCTGACGTGGTTTTTTTTCCTAGCAGAACAGAACAGAACTGAAATACTTGGTAAGTGGTGTAATGCAGTGGTAAAATGATAAAACTCATATTCAGCTAAAATTGTTCTTTACTGCCCTCTTGTTTCTTTTGGCTCAAGCTAGAAGAACAAAGGAAAAAATGAAAAAGAAAACATTAATGAAAATAGGGAATGGTGGTGCCAGACTGAGGATGTGACCTGTCAGAACACTGAACTCAGGAGATTACTCTAGGGTATCCCAGCCAGGTTGGCAGCTACCGTTTGCAGCTTCTTGCTCCAACATCACACAGAGGTTCCTAACGACAAGCGATCAGGGACTTTCTGCACTGAGTTTTAACTGACAGGATCCTGGGTCCTTTCAAGCAGAGTGTGTTTTCCAGCAGATTCCAGGCACAATATTATTTTCTTTTGTAGCACATGGTGTATCATTGATGAAGATTGAAAGGATTTTGGTTTCATTTAGCTTAAGCAATGCACCTCTCTCTTGTATGTATTATTGTGCAGATACCATAGCTATTTCAAAATGCATTGGGCAAAATTTTGGGGAAAAGTCTAAGGCCTTACACATACATGTGGAATTAAAATCTATTCTAAAACCTGAGGAAGTCAGAGTGATTTTGTTAGGCTTTTGTTCAGACATTAAATGACTAACATGGTCTTTTCCACCATTAAGTGGAGGTGTTTAAAAGAAGAGGGAGGCAAAGAAGGTAACATAGTCTTGTTAGCATGGCTTCACATTGCAAATAAGCCTCAGGGCTCAGGACACATTTGTGATTCTCTGAAGGCCTATTCACAGTAGACTGATCTCCTCTCATTAGAGACTCCATCCTTGGTCTAAACTTGCAGAGCATTTCTTCTCCCAGATATTAATAATACATCCATAGGTAAAGGCTGTCATGAAGTGTGTGTGTTCTCCACTGCTCTGAAAGTCACCTACAACAAAATCAAGTTCCAGTACAGCAGTTCCAAAAACTATTTAAGCACCCATTCAGAAGTTACCATTAAGGTCCTCAGCCCTTTATGAATCATCCAGCCACTTAAAGAAACTGAGAACAGAGATATCTTGAGGGAGATAGTATCAATGAGGAAATTTTAAAATAATCTGAAAAACAGATTTTTACATTCCTTTGTTAGAAATAATAATAGCTGACTCCTGAGACTTAGTAATAAACAAGATGATATTGCACTGAATTTTGTAGAAAAATGCCCCAAGATGCTCGGGTCTGGAAACTGAGCAGAAATCTTTTGATAATGGAAGTCTTTCTCCTATGTCTGAATACAGACAGATTTCAATTGTTGTTAAAGTGGTATGTATTTATCTATGCAGTGATTTTAGAGAAGAACCATTTTCATACAGATTAAGGATTAATAAACTGAAAAACACTGAATAGATATAATTAACTTTGAACCTCAGAAGTGGTAGTTGGACTCACTGAGTAATATATTCAAATTTAAATGGTTTGTATTTATGCCTTCTACTTTCTTTAGCCCTTCCTTTGTCATACAAAAACTTTATTCATTGTATATATAGTAGTCTGAAATTACATTCACTCATCTCTGAACCAATAAAAAAATATTGTATATTATCAGTTGTTTCAAGAAACAGCACATTTTGGTGCATCTTTTTTTTCTTTGTTAAATATTGAAACAGATGCTTGGTTTCCCTCTTCTTCCCTCTGGTTATGGGGAAAGAGAGGAGATGCCTTGGGCTGAGCTACATTGCAGCAACCCTGTGTTGGTCCAGATCAACATTTAAGCCTCTGCTTCAGCCCCCCTCAACTCTACCATGAGCTACTAAGTTGTCCCTTTCCCACTGTAAAAGAAAACCACTTACTACTGTTAGCTTTGGAGAGAAATCCTTTGACCAACCTTGTTATTTTGATAGATTTCATTCTTTGGGGAAAGAATAAAAAGAAAGTAATTAAATTAGCAAGTTGGCCAGCTGCAGTGGAAAGGAAATAATGATGGGCTGTGCCCAAGATAGAACAACACACCTATTTAATCTGTACCTATTTTTGAACTGTCATTTACTTTGATTTATAACCATGGTTTTGAAATATTTTAATGACAAGAAAGTGGCTTGCTCCAAGATTTGAAATAGCACAAATGTCAAAGCCAATAAATATCACGCTTTGTGTTCAGACAATAAACCAAACACACCAAGAAAGAGCCTTAATTTTTTGATCAATTAGGTTTGTGCAGCAGCTAAACTGTTTCTGAAACACTTCAAAAGAAGGGGCAGTCTTCACTAAAAGGCTGTCTTCTGGCCCATGATGTCACTGTTTCATGAACCCTATCAGGGAGACAGCCTATTTGATTTTGGCATGATACATCAAATTCAAGTGCAGTATGGTGTGTGTTTAAGTTCATATCAAAAGCAATTGCTAGACTTCTTGGCACGTATGGTAAACTTACACACAGTGTGGCAGAACCAGATCCACTGCGAGAAAGTGCCCTAAAGAATCTTCATTTTTGATGACTTTTTAAGTCAGGAAAAGGAATAGGCAGAGAATTTTTCACATGTAGCTCACCGGAACAGATGTATCTAACTCAAATACTACACATAAGTCACTGCTGCCTCCTGTTATTTAAAGAGCAGCTGGTAAAAAAGATGTTTAGGTGATGTCTGTTTAACTGTTACTGGGCAAATAAGCAGAGGTGTCAATAGACACTGTCTTGGTAAAATGGCCAATCTATTGGTAAAATAGACACTCTACAGGTAAAAAAGAGCAAGCCAAGTTAAATTAAACAACAGCCCCTATGCATTCCCCTTTCATTACCACTGTTGTTGAAGCAAACCTCTCTTTGTGTTACTGGAATGTTTGCATAAGTTTTATTACTTTCCCATTTCCAGACAGCACTCCAACCTGAGCTGAAGAAATACCACAAGAAAATCTGCTCTTACTGAATTTCCAGATGCTTGTATCAGGTTGGCCTGTGAATTGCAGTGTATCCCCCAGACCTCTTCTATCCTTTTCTCTTTAAACCCTCATGATCTTGGTAGATAACCAGCTTCCAGATGTGTTAAGCAACACAGACATCATCTTCACACAGCTGCACTGTCCTTTTTCTATGACCTAGCAGGGGAGAGGGAGGGAAGACTCAAGGACTGTGTGGTAAAAAGATGGTAGATATTGATCTTCCTTTATCTTCCCCATTACACACACACACAGACACATACAGACTCATAGAAGTTTCCAGATTCCAGACTAAGGAGACAGAGAAATGTTGCTGGAATGAGAAGAGCTTCCTGAAGAAGCTTCCTGAAGAGCTTTCCTTAGAGAGGAAAAATGTAGGTCCCAGAAGAGGAGTCAGAATAGATGACAGAAACTATGGTTCAAACAATGGGGCAGAGCAGCTTCTTATAAGCTGGTTAAAACAAGCACTTTGGGAACTCGTTTTATTTTCAACAACCATGCAAATTAGCTCCTCCATGTCAGCCTTCCCAGGAGGTTTTAATTTCATTTTCCCCAGGATAAAATAGTGTAATGGTAACAACTATCGTAGGCAGCAGGGTCAAGACTGAAGTTTATCCCCAGTGAGGCCAAGGACAGGAGATTTTTAGTCAGCTCCAAAGGAAAGGGATGTCATCCTTGCTGAGGCCTCCATACAGCACTGCTTGAACATTTTCTTTAAGGGTCACCATCTTGCTATCTTGCTATTCACACATGTGAGAGGAAGTAAGGTTCATGCATGCTGCAGCAAGAGGTGGAAAAATCTGCAGTGTTCTATGATGTGAGAGGGATGGTTCTACTATTTCTTAGTGTCCTAAATAATCCACTATTGCCAAGGACAGGTCCCAAGATAAGCATTGCCTCTGTTCTCTCTGCCAAGCATTTTAATTATAGTAAGATTAGATTTTTGTCTGTCTGAAAGATAGTGAAGAAAAGACAATATTTCTTTCTGCTGTAACCTTTCCAAAGAATGGGAAACTCTCCAGAGAATGGGTGGGCAGAATTGTTTCCTGCTCTTCCTTGTTATATAATATAATACTTTGTTTACATTATTTTTGGAGATCTTTTAAATAGAAGGATTCTGCTCAGTCTCCCCTAGAAGTGGACATAATGCTCTAAGTGTCCAATTTATGGCCAACAAGCAGAATATAAAGCACACACAAGCTGTGGACTTACAGGTATCAAGATGTGGATGTGGATCATGTTAAAGCTGTGGCACACTGGTGAATAAGTGCTGGGAAGCCCTGATTCCAGCTGTACTAGAATTGTTTCACAGCAAGTGAATCCTCAGGTGACACAAGCTGCTGCTCTCCAAAGGCTGCCGTGATAATGCTTGTGGTATAACTCTGTTACCCTTCACAGCCCTCCCCACTGCACTGAGTCACCACCATGATTCAGAACAGCCCTGGTAAACTGCCCCAAAATCCCCCTTTCCCACCTGCAAAGCTGCCACAAGTTGTGCAAGCTTTAACTACCTGTCAACAAGTATTATTTAAAACTGTTGACAAATCACTAATGGAATTGACTCCTCACTTTGAAATTTAAAAAAAAAAAGGGTATTCATACAGAACTTGGCACTTGCTCTTGTGTTATTTCAGGAGTTCCACTTCTAGTTCCAACTTAAAACCAAGAAAAGCAGAAGTGGAAATATTTTTTTTACTAGTTGATCAAGAATTTTCAGACCTTGACATGGCTTCAGATTCAATCTATCTTGCCAAATTTGGGATGAAGGCTTAAACCTGTTTAAAAGTTTCCCAGGAATGAAAGACATCACAGTGCAGTTGTTAGAGCAGGAAATATGAAGCGAATGACCTGAATTATTTTTCAGACACCATCCTAGGATAGTTGTGCAGCCACAGAAAAACTCTGAAACTCTTTATCTCTGTTTCTAAATAGACATACAAGAAATAATCACTGCAATTACTCCTTGTATAATAAATGCCGTGTGTTAAAAAGATTATTAAATACTGTTCCTTTAATACTATTATTTAGTACTGCTCTGAAAGGCAATATAACAGGAGTCAAACAGCCAACAAAAAGCAAGTTAAAGCTAAATTGCATCAAGTCCCAAATCCAGGTAAGCACTTAAACACATGCATAACTTCAAGCAATAAGTATTAATGTCTCTCACACACATTATGTTATGCATATGCTTAAGTGCTTAATTGGACTGGACCCTAAATTCATAAAGGCAGCGAGGTCGACAACACTTAATTTTGCACCTCTGTAACACATTCACTTTTTTACTCTTTACATGCATAATTTTCTTCATAATTGCAGGAGAAAGGTGCTCTGTTTTAATACAGAACTTCTGAGTATGTGCATGTGCATGTGTATATGTGTGTGTCTGTGTCTGGAGCCTACACACCCTTTTTAAAATTGTCTCTGTCCTTCTGGATGTAAATATTTTCCTATTGGTCCGATTGCCCACATGCTTCTGCACTTACTCAAATACCAAAACTTTTTATTAGAATTTTCCCACCAAAAGGAGTGCACTGGCACGAATCTCACCATTGCCTTTGCAAAACAATGTACAGCCCTACAGCTTCTAAGAGAGCAAAAGGACACAGGTTTGTTAGTGTGTTAATGTGTTTCCAGCAGGACTTATAGTGCTACTTGCACATATCATGGTGCTTAATGAAACAAATCACCCTTGAAATCACATTTGGATGGTATTAGTGACCTGGGAGGGCACATGGAAGTAATAGAGGGCTCTTGACCAGTGATCATGAAGCCATAGCAGCATCCTGACATCATAACATCTGGAAAACCTAGATATAAATTTCTAAAATTCTTAAGGCAAGAGATATATTTAGAGCTACTACATGTAAGTGCAACTTTCATCCGAACAAATACTGTATGTTACTTAGAATATACTTAACCAAAACTAGATTTGTAATTTTTTATTTTACCAAAATATGAAATTATTATTCACATGGCTTTTTATCTTGAGTTTTCAAAACATTTTCAAAGTTAAATGTGTAAGAGTGAATAAAAATGGGGATGTCTCAAATGTCTTAGAGTTCCAGTTTAATTTCCCTAAGGAACTAACTCTTAAGATGTTTGCCCAAATTCCTCAGAATGAATCAGATAGGTCTTCAAGTAATAAGTTTGTAGATACTTGGAGTTTGTAAAGAAGTCCTTCTCATGGTCACTTATCTTCTCTTCTTTGGATGCCCTCTGGAACCTTTGTGTGCCTAAAGCAATTCTCCCATAGGAGAAGGCCTTCATCTGAAAGCATCAGCATCTGGAAAACTCATTTCATCTCTATAAGTCATTCCATTTGCTATTTTACTTTATTAGAAAAGTTTTACTTGTTTCCAAGTTGCATAAATATAAATCATCATCACCTTGTATTTTTTTCCCTTGACTTAAAAGTTTTGAGAGCTAGTAAGCTGCACTTTCTCTCATGAAGATATGTAAACCATATTCTTCATCAACACACTCTGCACATTTTTCTCAACCTTCTTTCATTGTCACCTCCCAAACAAGCAGGAAAACACTTTACTTTAAGGGTATTTTTCTCTGTTAGAAAAAGCCCCTAATTTCTTTTTCTATGGTGGGAAAAATCTAGGATCAGATCAAGAAGAATACTTACAATTTGTCTTTACAATCATTATTGTTGCATTGGTATAAACTGTATATTTTAGTATGGCTTATTTTAGACCTGTTTTAGAAATAGGTCTAAGTATAGGTCAATTCTGTTAAATATTTTCAAACTGGACTTAAGTTTCAAGTGCTCCTTTAGCAATCACAATACTTTGGGAGTCCAGGTCAGTTCAGGAGGTGCAGAGTAATTTTGAGACCTTACTGGACTCAGTAGCTCCATTAACAAGTTACTTTAAACTTATCCAAAATTTGTAATGAGAAATTGGACCAAAATATTTAACGAAACAAGATTTTTCATCAGATTTAGACACTCTATTATTTGTTTTGGGTCATGGCTGTAGAACTAAGTTTTCACATTTTCTGTTGAATCTTTCATTCTGTCTTAAGGTATTATTTTTTTAACTGAAGTCTGAATATATTCTGATTTTTTTGATCATTCCATTTATGATATTAATCTATGCCTATATCCAAACACACCATTGAGAAAAATGAGGTATCTGTTAGATACTCAGTCTAAGGCGAACCTAGAAAAGAACTGTCATAATAAATCTCCTGCTGCAGACTAATCTTATTTGGGCTTCTTTGTCCTGAGGGCATGACAACAATAAGTCATGCTAACACTTGTAGAGGATATTCCTGTTGAAATACACATATTTTAGCCAATTCCCACCCCTGCTCTGTAGCTAGATGTTGAGAAACAAGTATTTTTCATCACAGCAACTTTCTGTCCCAAATGTCTGAATAACATGGGTATTTAGAAGTGGGAAAATGCAGAAAACAAGAATTAAGAGATGCCTCAGAGATACTGGAGAAGGCCAGATGGAAAAATATTAAAAGTTATTATTTCTATTGAATAAGTTAGCTGAGCAAATGGTTAGCACCCATATAACACCAGTAAATAATGACTGTTCTAGTGCTTGGCTGCCCAGAAGTGCCCTGTTTTTCCTACTAATTTCATATTTTTATGCCAAGGAAATAATAAAGGTCACAGATAATACATTACCACACCTGAACTCTGAAAAGAGTGATGCTCCTAAAAAATGGTGCATAACCAAATCAAATTTGTACCTTCTGGAAGGTTAAACAGGAAGCATTTCCATAAACCTTGAAAACATGATAGAAGTTTGGAATTTTTTATATGAACCATTTTCCTCACCAGTTATTCTGGTAACAACACACAGCCACAAAATGGTATCCACATATTTATTTTGGAAGAAAACAATACAAAGTTTTTCAAAGTAAATTAGTAGTGAAATGTAAGAATATCTGTCTTTGCAGTCTGACTAACATTATCAAATAAACAGGTAAATAGATTATCAAAAAAGAAAAATATTTTTGGGCAAAATAAAGGTTTCTGATTTTTAAGTGTCCTAGAAAAGTGGCCTTGCTAATTTAGAAATTCATCACTTCTAGCAGCTGCAATATTCAGCTCCTGAAAAAACCAAAGATATTTAAACTTTTTAATATACTCACACCACAGCAGCATCTTTCTTGCTCGAGTTTTCAACTCATGGAGCTTCTTTTAGGATTATTTTTACTACTTCATTAGGAACTTGGAAATATGTCAGTCTAGAAAGACCTTAGCCACAAGGGTTTCCTAGTTTTATGTCTCTGAGAGTAAATGCAGTAACATTTGTAACTCACTTCAAAAGAGAACTTCTGTGAATCTCTCCCAAAACTCTGAAATCTTCTCTTCCACTATGCCCCAGAGCTCTGAGAATGTCATATTTTTAAATCAGTGACCAAAGAAATGAAAATGAGGCAAATTATTTGTATTGCACTAATGACCTTAAATAATATCCAAGGTAAGATTGTGAGCACTCACTAATCTATAGGTACTGTTTTATGGTACCTTCAGGACTACCAAGCAGAGTGTCTTTATAAAAAGGTTCCAGAGCCTTCACAGAAATTCTATGCACTATTATTCCCTTCCCAATTATTTTTAGAGCCTCCTCCTCCATCTCCATTTGGAGTAGCCCTCTTAAGTGGCACTAGCAATTTTCATTCTTGTGTTTGCAACTAAAGTCTTACATATAATTTGCTTTTGTGTACAATTTTGAAAATAAACTTAAGGTACAGGATCACAACAACATTGAAGTGATAATATTCTGTAAGGCTGTAGGTTTAATAGAAATATATGATTTCCAGCAATCCACTCAGACAGTCTTTTCCAGTCGTAAATTCCTGTATTAGAGATCTTCATACACAGTAAAAGCTGTGTGCATGTTGTGAATTTAATATTAGCATTATGATCAAAAAATTCAAGCAGGCAATCTGTAAAATATTACTTGTTAAAAAATCCTTTTCTCTCACAATTTCAAATCAAAACTTGACATTTTTATATTTCTTCAATAGTTTTGAATTGTTTTCACAGTTTAAAATATAAGGAAATGAAATATCTTTTAAAAGTATTTACAAATTGATCCACTGAATTCCTCAAACACATCCATATCCATACCCATATCCATGCTCACATTTGCCCATGTGATTATCTCTATGTCAAGTAGGATTTAGATGTGCACGCTGAATTTAAATCCTGACCAAGCAATGGTTTGCTGAAACTGTAGAAAGAGGTTCAAAAGCCATTTCTCATGTCAAAAACTAATGTAATTTAATATATTTTAGAGTTATTTGACATAAAATATTTTCTCCTGTATTTACTGATATTCCTTTGACTGAATTCAGATAGAAGCCAACAGGACATGTCTTGTCATGGGTGCTTTTATTTATCCATTCCTTGGAACAGGTTGAGAAGCAGCTGAGAATTTCCTCAGTTTTGCATCTCAACTCTTCTTACAGCTTCTTTTTTCTGCTGTAAACTAAATAACATCTCTCTGATAGAGTTCTCATGTATTTTCCCTAAACAACTTGACAACTATTTTGCCCACTGCAGAGTCCCACTTAATATATCACAAATGTGTCATTCCCTAACTCTGATAACAACTTGTACCCAGCAGATATCCTGCAACAGAAGAGGAATAAAAACTCCCCTATAACTTTTATTTAGCCTAGATTTAAAATTAATGAAACTTTTTTTTTAATAATTTAAATGTTGTGCCAACAGCATTAAGAGCTCAAACAATAATTGTTCTATTTCACCCTCTTTATAAACAAAACAGTAGTGACACCTGAGGTAAAAGAGAATCCATAGATAGATGACGAGGAAGAAAAATGACTCAATAAAAATGAACAATGAAAAGATTAATAAAATTATTGATAAAGTGTTAAAAAATTAAATTTAATTGACCTGCAGATGATATATGTCCAAGGATCAATTTACCAGTTTCAAAATTGCTAAGTTAATTCAAAACACCCACACTTGAAACCCTTCAATAGTTCAACTGGTCTACAAATATATATTTTTTGACATATATAAATTCAAGCAAATCAGATTAAATACCAGAACACAGAAAATTATCAAAGTTATAACTTTGATTCAAATGTGAGGCAAAAAAAAGCAACAAAAACGATCACTGCTAGTATTGCAGAGATATTTAGTTTACACATAATGACATTAAAAATTACAGTTAACTCACCACAGAATAAAAAAGTCTTGAATTAAAATCATAATCTGTTTTGGATTTACATGTCAATATGTTATCATCAAAATATTACAATCGGAGTCATTTTTGACATGTATAAATATGTTTGTGTATATGAATGTATATAGTGCAGACTTGTAAAATGATTTCAAGATTTCAGTAATATTTTGCATTGCAAATGTATTATTGGGAAAACAGACTAATTGCTTCCTTCTTTAGTAAGTTTCAATAGATACTGCTGAGCAATGGAACAAAAGCACTTAGGAAAAATTGCCCTCAGACTTTCCTTGTACTCCAAAAGAATTGTATCATCATGGCAAAAAGTTGCCTCCCACCTAAGGCATACTGAAGAAAGTATTGTGAGAAGGCAGGGTGAGGCTGGGATTACTGGCAGAACTGAAGTTCTCCTCCCTGGGCATCTGCTCAGGGCATTTGTTCACCTGCTGCTGCTGCTACAAAAAAAGGTGCTTTAAGAATGTGATTTGTTGAAAAGATCTAACCTCAGAGATGATATCTGAGTAACTGCCATGTGCCTTCAGGAGCATTGCAATCAACAAAGATTTGTTTTAGAGACATGATAAGGGTGGGGCTGACTGCAGCTTTTGGTTTAAAATGGTCAGAAGTTTGCTATGGCAGTGACTAGGGCAACAGCAAAAACATGGGACCAGCCAATATTGCATATATGTATATTATATATCCACCTTTTTCACATTAGCTGATATGGCAGAGCTTCAACTCCCCTAACAGTTTTTCCACTTGGTCCATGGAAACTCAGTCAACATTAATTTCAGATGGAGTCAACACCCATTTCAAGGGTTCAATTCAATTGCCACAAGCAGCCTACTGCAAATGAGATTTACGATATGTCCAAACCGCGTAATATTTCTGCAAACTAAATCTAATGTCTTTAAGTAAAGGAGTAATATTTCAGAATTTTTAGTGTGATTTTCAGTTCAGCAGGTTCCCAAAACGCTAACATTTCTTAAAAACAATGAACATAACAAGAAACCTACTGAAGTTCTGAAATATCTCTTTCCCCCATCCATACGTTTATCCTTCTCTTTCCTTATTTGTCTATTTTTGGTGAAAGAAACACAACAATATAAACATTCAGAAAGCAATCCCAGTGAATGTTATACAAAATTAACCTCCTTATATGGTTTTTAAGAAACATCACAACTTTTGACTACCAACTGATTGTGTTACTTGACAGGGAATTTTTGTTTCCTCCAACTGTTTTGGAGTTCTGAAACAACTGCCCCCTAATGTATCTTTATCCAGTTCTAAAGAATTATTTTAGCATCCATGGTTTTGGTAGAAAATAATGCTTTCTATTTACTGTCATTTAGAATGACTGATTGTTTTTGAGCATTTATCAGAAACCAATAAAAGAAAAGAATAAATCACACCTAAGTTTTTTAATATTGAAATACTTAAAACAAAAGGTGAGAAAAATGTGAAGATCTGGATTCACCGAGAACCACTATCTTTCAAGAGCATTTAATTTTTGCTATATTGGTGTGCTGGCTCATACACATTTACCAGAATGGAAGTGTCTTACCTGGTGGTGGGAAAACCTACAAGGGAAGGTTTGTGACAGGTATCTATTCCAGTTTGTGCTGGCTTTCTGCCAACAAAGCATCTTGTTATGAGAGGGCCAAGATTCCCAAACACGTTGAATTTTGTTTTACTGAAACTGTGAAGTTCAAAGCCAATCTGTGTTACACTTCAATAGGAAATACAAATATTTTTAGGCAGCTAACCAGGGTTTTTCATAGAAATTAATAAGTCTGTAATTTGGAGACACTTCTTGCTTTCATCTTTCTCCCACTCTTTAATGTAACTTTAAACATTTGTGGAAATGGGTCACTGGCTGAAATGTAATAGTTATGCCAAAGGTAGAAGTCAAACAAGGAAGACAGATTAAGTGCAAATTCTTGGGAGCTGGCAGAATTAACTAGAATTCTGTTTAACAACTCAATTCTGAAATTATTAATGACTTTTCCTTGCCAATCTAAGAAAAAAAAAAAAGAGATGTAGATGTGGATTTCTTCAAAAGCAATATATCGTATTAATTTTAATACATTTTCAGCATAATCAATCTTAATACAATGGAAACCTCACAGAACATAAAATAATCCATAAGTTTTTATATGTATTTCACTTCTTGAGAGTGAAAATTCATAAGAAGGCTGGTCTTTCAAGTTAACTGTTCCACAAGGATGAAATCATCAATTTAGAATATGGACAAAAATCAAAGAATGTCTTATTCTGCAGACATAGTAATTTGGGATGAACCCTTACTCCCACTGAAGTAGACAGTAGACTGCTACTGACATCAGCAAGAGCCTAATCAATCTCCTAATTATCCCTACAGAACAATACACCTAGACATGGAACATCACCTTGTATTTTTGCTGGACTGAGATCCCTTGTTTTTGAGAGATATTTAGCTGCATAAATAATGCCAGATCCGTGTGCTGTATTAAAATATATATCCTTAAAATTTGTGTAACTAGTTTTGCACAGGTGTTGGCTGGACTAGCAGCCTAGATTTTCACAAGCTTCTCACTGGTGTCTTCTGCAATCTCATTTTTTTGAGAGCACCTGTGAGTAGTTGTGCACCTCTCATAGGTTACTTCAGTACTGTCAATAGGTTGAGCTAGGAGCACGTTTATCTGTAACATTTCTAAGAAGCAGATTATATCACAGTCTGAAAATGCACAGTAATCTGTAATACACTATAAAACACAAGATCTGTTTTCATATAGATATTCATCTTAGACATACATTCATATAAAATCATTTTAGGCATATAGAATCATAGAAAAGTTTTGGTTGGGAGGGATTTATAAGGGCACCTCCTTATATTAGAGACAATCTCAACCTCAACTAGACCAGGTCCACCAGAACCCTGTCCAGCCTGACTCTGGATGTTTCCAGGGATGGGGCAGCTACCATGTTTCTGGACCACCTAGCCCGAAGTTTTCCTATCTTCATTTTAAAAAATTTGCTCCTCATATCTAGTCTGAGTCTACCCTCATTTTGTTTAAGACCATTGTCCCTTGTCCTGTTGCAACAAATAATAAGTTTTCCTCATCTTTGTTCTGAATCCCCTTTTGGTACTGGAAGGTCGCAATAAGATCTTGGAGACTTCTGCTCTCCACAGAGCCCCAACTCTCTTAACCATTTCCCATGGGAGAAGTGTTCCACCCTCCCAATCATCTTTGTGGCCCTCCTCTGGGCCCACCCCAACAATTCCATGTCATTTCTGTGCTGAGGAAGCCAGAGCAGGATGCAGCACTCTAGGTCGAGTCTCACCAGAAGAGGGACAGAATCACTTCCCCCGCCCAGCTGACCAGGGTGCTTTGGAAGCAGCCCAGGATACAATTGGCTTTCTGGGCTGCAAGTGCCCATAAACAGCTCATGTCCAGCTTTTTAATCACCAGAGCCCCCAAGTCACTCCTGTCAGGGCTTCCCTCAGCCTCTTCGTCCTCCATCCAGTATTGATTCCAGCTGTTGTGCTGCTCCAGGTGTTGGACCTCGCACATGGTCTTGTTGAACCTCTTCACAGTGAGAAGTCACAAGAGTATATTCTAAAAATCTATAATCGGAAGTTCAAAGAATAACTTTGAACATACATCGCACTAGCATTTTCTTTAAGGTTTGTAAATATTACTGTATTCTTTGGCTGTGGGTTCATTTCTAATACTATTTTGATTCACAGTTCAATCCTGCAGAATTTCAGCATAGTTGCTTGAAATATAAATTGCAACTTAAATAAAATTTGGCTTTTAACAACAAATTATTATCCAAACCAATAAACAACCTTAAATACTTAAATATTGTTTTGTTAAATTAATAACTCAGTGTGATGAAACAGAATTATGTTTTTTGACCTGAAAGAGAGTGCATATGTCACCAGAATGTTTTTGATATATTCTTCTCCAAAAGTTCTCGCAGGAAAAAAAATCACACATGAAATTCACTATTCTTCCAAGCATTTAGAAAGTATTTATTTCATTGCACCTTCTCTGTGCTACTATATGTAATCTCTAATAAAATTGATATTTTAGAATACTTTGGAATAATTCTTTCTAAAATTTCCTTTTATTACAGTTGTTAATGAAATCTGGGCTTCTTACTCTTTCCCTTTTTCAGCAATGTTCAATGAAAACTCACTGACAATAAAGCCTTTTTATTGTCATAAAATAATGGTACTGCTGCACTGGAAGGTTTTCAACATGATTTAGTTTGAAACTGGCAAGCCAGAATGGGTTTTGTTTTAAAGTCATCGTTTCTTAGTAAGAGTGAAAGGTTATAAAATTAATATGATTTGAAGGAAAAGCCTAAGGACTAAAGGAATAAACAAGATTCATCTTTTTGTAAAAGAATTTTATTAACATAACATATTCAGAAAACACATAAAACTGAGATCCAACAATAATGTCAAACTAGAATAACAGAACACAAACAGAAAACTCTCTCACATAATTATTTCCTATTTATCAAGTAATCTCTTAGAAGTGAGAGGTAGTTGAAAGCTAGTTGTAAGAAAAGCTGATAGAAACCCAGTTTTGTAATTTCTTAGAAAATGAATTTACCATTTTTATTCCTCATCAAAAAGCATAAGGACTACTTTATAAATAAATAGATATATTTTTGGTTAAAGAACCCATCAAATCCAATGTTTTTATCTTTTTCTCTCTTCACTTTCATCTTCTTCTTTCTATTTTGTGAATAGAAA
This sequence comes from Erpornis zantholeuca, assembly GCA_013400515.1. NCBI lineage: Eukaryota > Metazoa > Chordata > Aves > Passeriformes > Timaliidae > Erpornis > Erpornis zantholeuca. The sequence continues at coordinate 34,710 of VZTN01009089.1, read as the reverse complement.
TGAAATGGAGAAAAGGAAAGATAACTTTTTTTTGCTTCATTTTATACTTTGGGGCATCTGTCAAAGTATTTAACAGTTTGTATTGGAAATTTAAAAATCTTTATTTAACGTTTTTATTTTTTGCTAAAAAGGAAAATTTACTTTTCAACCTGCTAGTTCGTAAAAACTTTATATGAAATAAAGAAAGCTTTACTCAGGGTCAAATTCTAAGCTTCCTTTAAAGAAGAAAAATTCAAGAAACCGAGGGCAGTGTTCCAGTTTAAGTTAATTTCTTATGCTGTGGTTCAGCAAGAGCAGCAGTCTAAGAAAATAACCAATGAACCCTTTCTCACGTGCATGAGACTCAGCAAGTTACGAATACAGGGTTCTTCAGTACTGCAATTTTCATTATGCAGCACAACATTTCGAGAGCAGAGATGCTGCCCTTTGCTCCCTTTTAAGTTATGCAAAGAGTCTCAGCTCCAGGCAGCCCCACCAAGGGTGGCTCATTTCACTGCTCACCAGATCCCAGGATCACAGGGTGCAGGGTGACCTGGCTACCAGGCATTTGACAGAGCTTGCCTCCCAGGAACCCCGTGGCCTGGTCCTACCTGGCATTCCTAAATGCCATCCATGCCTTCCTGGGGGTCACACACTGAGGACATCCCCAGCAGCTGAATACCAGACTCGTACCCTTTGCAAGCACATACCCATCCTGACTCACCACAGGCTGTCACCTCTACCCTGGGGGCTCTGGAGCACTATGGGGCACTGTAGGTTAGGATTTTACACTGGTTCAAGAAGAAAATTAGGACACAAAATTGGTCTCAGACCCAGGCACAACATATAAATGGAAAAAAGAACATAACACTGTTTTTTCAACCTTCAAATGATAAAATACTGCCTTTCTAAAGACACAAAGTCCAAGGTATGCCATAGAAGCTTACAGATGCTTTCACTTGTGTGCACCACATTTAAGGAGAGAGTTCTATAGTCTCTCAATCATGTTTTCTGATCACACATCTTAGCAACTGAATAGGCTGCACAGACCTCTAGGTTAAGAAGTAAAGGAATTTTCCCGATGTGAAGGAAATTGCTTTTACAAGGAGAAGTTAAGTCACTTTATGAAAAAAATTTCTCCCTCATTTACACTTTATAAAGCATAAGTCATTTCTCTATTCACAAATCCATTGCACCCACCCAGAAAATCATAGAATAATTTGGCTTTAAAGAACCTCTTGGAGGTTTCTATTCCAACCCTCTGCTATAGATTATTAATGTTTCGAAGTCAGATCACGTTGATAAGTATTTAAAATCTTCAAGACAATTTGTTTCAGATTTGAATTACTCTTACTGTGTAAAAGTTTTCCTTATATCATTTCTCTTACTATAGCCTGGTACTGTTGCCCCTTTTCCTTTCAGTGCATACCTTTGGGAGGAGTCTGGCTCAGTCTTGCTTTGCACTTTTCTTTAGGTGGGATTGTCACACAACATCACAGCTTGCATGTTCAGCCTATCATCCTGGTTTCTGACCCTGATGCAGAAAGCCCAAAAGGAACATGCTCTAATTCTTCACATTGTTTTCACTCTTCAGAGTCACAGAGTCCTTTTCTTCTCATTGTTTTTCATGTTTATCTCTTACCTCATTGATTACTTCTCTTCAGTTCCAACATGCAGTACCAATGAAAACAGGCAAAACTTCAGGCTGACAAAAAGTCAGCTAAAAGACTTTCTTTCTACTGATTTGTCATCTTGCAGTAATTTTAATAGATGATTCACTGGATAAATTCTGCTAATAATAGAAATAGAATTAATTACCCAAAACAGTAGATTAAAAAGGATTTGTTAAGGATGTGAAGAACCTTGGAAAAAACCCAATAAAACCCAAGGTATTTAGAAAGAGAGAAAATACTCTGCATTCGCAAATGCAAAGTTTACTTTCTTTATTCATTCCCTTCTAAAAGCATCATGATTGTGTTAGAAAACCATTTTTCAAAATTTGAAATACAAAAGAATGACCAATATTTTAATAACTAATTTTTCAAAAAATACAGAAATTCAAAAAATATTCATTTCAAAAAATACACAAATTCTTGTCTGTGAATAGTCCATGAACACAATATTTTTAAGAATTATGTTTAAAATAATTCTTCTATTCCTGGGTATGAATAAACCCAACATTTTTAAAGTTATTGGATTAATTATGAACTTCGTATTTTTGCTTTGCCCTTTTCATTTACATAAAATTTAGTTTTATGAGCAAATACACTGGAAGAAGACTTCAAGGTTGCTCAACCTAATAATAAGATTTTTGTCTTTGGTAAATAAGGTTTTGTAAGAAATTAATGTGCTGAAAACTCATTTAAATAATTTTCATTTCACTTTTTTTTTTCCCAAGAGATTTTCCCAATGTATTTCCATAACTTTGACAGAAATCTCCAAAAACAAAAATGGCTTTCTTATTTGTTAGCATTTACAGTGACTTGGTCATTGGACAGTTTGGTTTTTAAGGTACGTATGCCTTCTAAGCCCAGAATATAATTTTTTAACAAAAAACCCACTGGAAATTCCCACAAAAGTCTCATTAAAAAGTTTGATCTTGTATCACTTTAATTCTATATTGACTTCCAAATAGTTCCAATTATCTATAAATTTCATACTTTTAGAGAAAGATTTCTTCATCTTGCCTTGTTTTTGGCTATAAAATCTTGAAAATTGACTTGATACAAATTATATAAATATTGGTTAAAAAAAGATGTTGCATTTAGTACCTGGATGGCAATGAATAGTGCCTACAATATACATTTCATAAATTGATTTTAAGCTCCTATCTCAAGATCAGCAATTAACTCACCAATACAGTGCTAATTAATATACTGTGGTTCTGTATGCTCCTAGCGTGAGTGTATAGTAAGTCACTATTGCTCAGTTAAAAAATAAAGTACTCTAAAATGCTTGTTTTATCTCTGAGTTATTTACAATTTGGATTACATTCTGATACAAAACTGTTTACAGAAGAACTTTGAGCCAAGTCCTTGGTAGTTTTATAATTCCTCAAAATTATATTTTCAACTAATAAAAATATTACTATTATCAGATACATTACAAATCGATTTTTCATCTGTACTTCTGGCAAAGGAACTTTTGAACTTTACACATCTGTTGTCTAGTTCATTTAAAAACACAGGGGGAATAGGCCTGCTACCTGTCTATACAGCAGGCATGTCTGTCTGTATGTCTAAAATTCCCCCAAAAAATGTGTTCAAAAATGTGTTTGAATGTTGATTCAAGGTTAAAGAGGCCTTGCATCTAATAAAATATTTAATCAGAAGAAGAGATATTTCAGTCCTAGTCTCTGTTTATTCTCCTCAGTCTGGCAGGAATTGGGAGAACATACACTCACTTGTAGAAGAAAAACCCCACATTTGAGCTCCTGCTTGCAGCTTTGTAGTGCAAAGTATGCACTGTCAATTTTATTTTCTTCTCCTTGAGAGTTGCTGACAAAGCATAAGCCATATTTAACCCAGGATTGGGGCCACATTTTCTTTGGCTAGCTTTATGCCATCCTGTCCTTGAGCCAACCATCTCAATTTGGGATGTGGAGAACAAGCAAAAATAAACTGTACCATCTGTAATTTTAAACAGCCTTTCCCTATCTCATCAAAGAGAGGCCTTCCTGACTTCTTAAGCATAGTCTACGTAAGGAAAAGTTTTTCCCGTTGACCTCTTTGCTTAAGGCTGCATAACTCTATTGACCACGGGTTTGCAGTTTCCCCTCACTCCTTTCAGTTCATTGTCTGTATTCCACTGTCATATAATTTTCTTTCCAGTCTCTAGCTCCATCCCAATCTGCATCCTTTATTCCTAACCTTGTGCCAAGCCTTCACAAGGTGGACTAAGCCCTTTACACTGTGCTTCCTGGGGATGGCAGAGGGAACTTTTATTCTTTGTCCCCAGCATTGGTGTGAGGTATGCCGAGGAAGATGAAAAAACATCTGCTGCTCCAGAGCTTGCAGCAGGAGGCAGAAAGCAGGAGGGGTTGTTTCCTAGCTAAGTTTCTTTCTTTCTTTTTCTTTCTTTCTTTCTTTCTTTCTTTCTTTCTTTCTTTCTTTCTTTCTTTCTTTCTTTCTTTCTTTCTTTCTTTCTTTCTTTCTTTCTTTCTTTCTTTCTTTCTTTCTTTCTTTCTTTCTTTCTTTCTTTCTCAGCAGAAAGACCATAGATTCTTCTCCCCAGGAGTGAAATCCAAAGAGAATCCTCCTGAGCAGCTGTGAATTGTGTACAGCACTGGGCCCAGATCCCAGCCCAGGATGTTACTAGGATTTATGAAGGGTCTGGACGTGCCACAAAAGGCATATCCACTGGATATGATATCCACTGGATGTTCTGGCTAACAGCCAAAGAAAAAGGTTGTTATGGGTCTGTGGCCTATGAAACTTACTAAGGGCTACCAAACTGGATGTTATTATTGACGTGACCACTGTATCCTGCAGTCATTACAATGGGCCAGTGTGCTGGATGTTGTGCAAGCACAGATCCAGAGAGCCAACCCTGCTTTAAGGACTTTCCCACAGAGAAACCCATGGAGGAAGAGGGCCACTCATAAGCTCCATACAGTAAAGAAACAAGGAGTTGATATATCTCACCATGGTGCACCAATGCTCTCAATTGCTTACCTGGGAGGAGATGCAGCATAGAAAGGTTTAGTACTCAAGCAAGTTCAGTTGTGATTTGTAATGGGAGGAAATATTTTCTCCCCTTCTCCCCTGTAGCATGTGTTTGTGCTGTGCCAGCTGGTGTTAACTTCAGAGCTGAAGGTCCCCGAATACCCTAATAAACCTGCTCCCCTTCCCTTTTACTGTCAATGATTATAGCTCATTTAAAAATATTAGTTACTAAAATAAAATGTTCTGTTTTGGTTGGCAGCACACACTGCATGCCCTTAGACTCCTGTCCAAGCGTGAGCGTGGCTATGCTCTTGGGTTCAGCTCACACCTGGACCCAGCACAGCCCAAGTGCTGTTTGCTTTTGCTTCAGCACAGGGAGAGTCAGAGAGTCACAGACATACACCAGCTCCCAGCAGCTCCTGCTGTAGGGCGTGAAATCCAGAAGGAGGGAAGAACAGCAATGGCACCAGATTTGTCTCCTGTTTTTCTTTATTGCAAGAGTTGTATTAAGGGGTTTTTGTCAATCTCAAATTTTGTTTAGAAATAATGCTCCAATTAGATGTATTCTGTTATACATGTTTAAACTGGTTCAGTAGTTTAACTGTATACACAATTCTTTAACAACAGACACTGCATATGAAACTAGCTGCAAAAGAGGTGAATACCAGAAAATGAAAAACTTATGGAGGAGAAATAGTAAATGGAGTTCACGTTACTTTTCCCTTCTCCATTTATTTGTATCTTTTTAAATGAAGATTGCCAAACACTTAACTAACTTCTCTGTTGAACATATTTATGCTTTTGGTAGTTTATTCCACATGCTCAACACTATATCCTTTAAAATCTTTGTGTGGACTCTCATCTTGTTTTCAATTTCTTCTCTTTAAAATTATTCCCTTTTTTTCCTTTTTGGGATTAAGTTCATCCTATTCACTTTTAGAACACTAAAATTTATTTTTCTTTTCTTTCTTTCTTTCTTTTTTACTTTTTCCTTTTTTCCTTTTTTCTTTTTTCCTTTTTTCTTTTTTTCCATTCCTGTCAGTCTCTTCTCCATTGCAATATATTCTTTGTAATATATTGTCTTGCATACCATGTTTCTCTCTCTTCCCTCAAGTTCAAGAGAAAAGCTAATGCCATTTTGCTCAATTTAGCTTTCTGAAAATTCAAAGGCACCTGAAAAAGCATCAGGAATTGCATGAGTCCCTTTCCTTCCACTTCAGTATGCTCATAGGCACAGTGCTGGCAGAGCCTCCTGGCAAGATGTGGCTTGTGCCCAGCCAAGGCAAGATCACATCTCTCTGTATTCAGGAAGCCAGGGTTGCTTGTAATCCTGGTGACTGAAAACATAAAAATGTACTATAATGGCATTCACAAAAAGGAGTCTCTGACACAACTGAGTCCACATTTTCCAGGAGGCATCTGGCAGTTCATATCTTCCCCAGCCAGTTTCCCCCATCTACTTCGACTTAGTACGTCCTTGCAACAAGAAAATTTGCAGGAGGGAGTCTAGGAGTAGTCAAGACCAAATTTGATTTGTGCATATGATATTTCTCTGCTTATTTTTTCTCTTCAGCCTTCAGGACTATTTTTATTTTTGACAGTGTTGAATACCAGCAAACTCAGATGGTGCTGCCAGTGCTCTCCATGCCTATAATTCTTTGGTTCACTTTCTACTTTTGTCACCTTTTCCAGAAGTCACATTGAGATATCATCCACCATTCCAGTAGACAATAGCAGACAAGACATGTGCATTGATGCTATTAAAAGAGACAAGGTCTCACACTCAGGTGAGAAACTGGCTTATTGTGAGTCTAAAGAAAAATACAGTGCAAACATCTAAAATACTCCATGATCTTTTCTGGAAGAGCCAGTCACTCATTGGCTTCAAAATTAACAGCATAGTAGTAAAGAAACCTAGTTGGTAAAGAAACCCAGCTGGATAGGTGTTTCTCGGATGCATTAAAAAAATCAGGTCAGAGAAGCAGCAAAAATGTAGGGCAAAGTTCATTTAAGTTCAGTAGCCCCTACAAATACTAGGATTTCTGTACTTCTAATAGGTATCTAAACTCTCACCTTCAGCTGTCTTTTAAATAAGTAATTATTCCTCTCCAGTAGAAAAAATCCATTGAAGATTGTCAGATGCCAGCTAACTACTCACTACAGGTTAATTTAGCAACTGATAGATGCAAATTACAGTGAAAGGGATAAAATTCTGGCATAGAAATTTTTTTGTTACTGAGCTCAAACATATCAGAATTTTACCACCAATCTCAGTTCAGCTCCCAGCAGAACTAGGAAAATGTTCATTGAGACCTATCATGGCAAATTGGATGTGACCGTCTAGTTGGCAAGCTTGCCAAGAATTATAGAATCACAGAATCATAGAACAGTTTGGGTTGGAAAGATCACCTTAAAGATCACCCTAAAGAACACCTGATTGCAACCCCACTGCAGTGGACCAGGCACAACTTTTGCTAGAACAGGTTGCTCAAAGCCCCATCCAGCCTGGCCTTGTATTCATAAGCATACTTATGCCAGAGAGGATTGAATGCCATTAACACAACCAAAGCTTCTCATACCCTATCAAAATGAGGTCCATGTCAGGGGTAAAAGGCACCTCTTATCTAAAAATATTTAAGAAAGTTTGAGAACAGCAAAAAATTGTATTAAAAAGTCTATATGTATAATGATCAGTCTAAATGAATTTTTCTTTCCCTAGCATCCTATATCAGGATGGGAATAACTGGTGAAATAATATCAAGATCATTATCTCTGGGATCCCACCACCATCTGTTATAAAACTATACTACAGAACCAAATTCAGTCTTCTGAATGGCAAGTTAAAAAACCACATGTGTCACTTGAGAAGTCATGCCAAAACTTCCAAGGAATAAATGAAAATTCAGGTTAAAAGGTGACAAGTACTTCTTATCTCCACAAATATCTTCCTTCCAGAAAAACTGTTAAGTCTCATCCCTGTCATTCATGCAGTATGTTTTGGTACTTCTAAATGTGAATTCTACAAATGAAATAAACCTCAGACACAGATTTCTTTGGATATCATGTAATCATAGAAAGATCTCTAAGATCACCAATTCAGCCATTGAAATCATCCTGTCTTTACTGTCTCACAAAGTAACACTGATTTCTCAATGTCAGTGTGATTTCAAGAGTTTTGTAATTGTGTAGGATGATGAATAAAGAAATAGAGAAATCTGATCCAGCTGTTGTTATCCTTATCTTTATATATACATGTGTGTAAAATAAATTAAAAATAAAATGCATGTTATTTACTAGATAAAAGCCCACAGCTAAAATAATTTCAGTAATCTCCGACAATCTAGAAATATGTGAAACTAATTACTTAAAGTATTCAGAAGTTTAACATTTGTGTGCAAACAAGTCAAAATTTTGTCCAGGTTATGCATTTGCTTCCATATTTCTTCAAAATTTGTAAAATTATTTTGTTTGCATAAGAAGACAATAATATAATAGCAGCAGATATAGAAACATTTCACTGGGGAATCCAATGAAAAATTAATGTCTGTAGTCAGACATTTCTTTGTGGATGAAAGAAATCCATCTTCTTTCAACAGGAAAAAAAGATAGCAATTCTGTTAATTGATGTATAAATGCTAAAGACAAACTAAAATGGCTTGTGAGAAAAGGTAACTCATCTAGAAAGAAATGTTGTCTAGAACAACACGTGACTATCACCTACATGACACAGACAGCACCCAACACAGGCAGAGCAGCAGGACACAATGCAGAGCCATGCTCAAAGTCCACTCAGGAAAAATACAGTTTTTCTTCAGACCTGGAATGGAAGATCGAATCTTTGTGTTTTCACTACTTTTTTTCATTTCGAGGTTGTTACCTGAGTTGCTGATGGGGTATATCTCTGAGCCATTCCTGCCTGTATTCTTACTCACTGCAGGAAATGGGGCCAGAGGAGAAGCTGCAGGTCAAAAGGGATGATAGGACTCAATGTCAATGAAATCAGAATTTTTTCTGTTTGAAGAATAACATTAGGAGGAAGAAAGTGTCTTTATAACTGTTAAAAGTGTTACCTCCCTGCTGAGTGCCTGCTGCTTCTCCATGCTCTCATATTTCATCTGTGCTTGTTTCTTCCTGCTCAATTGGGTTTTTCTGGCACAGTGAAGATGTATTTGCATATCTTTTGAACAAAATAAGTGTTGATTTTTTTTTCCAAAGACAGCAGTCATGGCATCCAACAGAGAGTGGTACACAACCTGCTGGGAAGTGCCAGTCTGAGTCAGACAGCCTTTCATATGTCACCACTGAACCCTGCAAATATTTGGATCCTGGGAGGATGTTTTAGCACCAGACTAGTACCCAGCTTGCACAGCTACATGGCTTAGGGGTCAGCTCAGTTTTCAGCCTGGGTCTGATCTCTATGATATCACTCTGAGCATTTCTCTGACAATATTAGAAAATTTACAAACTGAAGTGTCTCATAAAAGCAGAGAAAGAAGACCTAACTCACAAGATTTTAAAAGGAAGAGAACACTGGCACAGCATTTCCCAAGAAGAACCTGCTGGAGACAGTGGCACATGCTCAGTCTGCACTCACAAATGGTTCTCCCGACCTAGACAAGGCACGCTGCAGTTGAACTGCATATTGTCATTCAAAGCTCATTTTACATAGTTTGATCAATAACATTTTCTGAACTATTTTGTCTTTCATAAGATCACTGTATCTTAATTTTAACCAGAAATATTTTAAGTACATAATACAAAAATGCAGCTATTATTTTTAAAAAATTATTTATGACCCTAACCTTTCAATTATAATGGACTTAGGACCTCTCTGTGTCTGTATTTAAGTGTAAGAGAGCATCTACATTTATGTATCTAGGAGCTGAATTACTGAAAATGGGTGTTACTCTTAAGAATCTAGAATTATGACAAGCATAATTTATAATTATAAGCATCATAATATAAAAGGGAGATGCTGTTGATTTTCTTGACTGAAAGAGGATGACTTATATTGCCAAAATGTTGCTACTACAGTTGTTAAAATATATAGTTACAATGTCACATTCTTTACAATATTTAAAAAAAGATTAAAAATCCAAGTGAACTAAAGATAAACCCAGTGAAACTGAGGCAAAAAGAAAATCAACTTGGTGTAATTTCAAAAAGCTCCAAGATCAAAGGAGTGGAAAAATAAGCACATAAAGGAGATACTGAACTACTATTTCACCTACTTTTTCCTAATCTTTCTGTCAGCTCAGCATTTGAGTTGGACAGAGGTATTAGTATTAACTCAGTGTTTATATTGGATTAGAACATTCCTGACTTTTGCAGAGTCCAAGGTAAATATTTCAAACAGGCGCTTATCAGAATCAATTTTCTTGATGGCATTGCTATTTGCACTTTCTTTTCCTGCTAACCAAAATGCATCTGATTATCTAATCCACCCAGAAAGGAAAAAAAAAAACTACATTCTTTAAAATCTATAGCAAGTTATCTATTACTTTTTTTGAGGTTATATTAGCCTGATTTCCTGGGACTGCGTGGCAGAGTAATTCAGAAGGCACTTCAGGTTTAACTGACTGAGCATGAGGAAGAGTCAGACCTTTTTATTTTGTTTGATTGCACCTGTTAGAGTGAACTGCATTGTCATAAATTAATTACATATGACTACAGTTTTTGCAAAGAGTAATGAAGAGGACAAAACACATGTGCCAAGCACATCTTAATACTGGACTGACCAGCATTAAGGTTGACTTTCAGTGTTCTACGGAACAGTGTGCAAAACCTAGTGGAAACATTTTCTGAAAAAATTTAGAGGTCTGATTTCCATTAATCTAACTGTTGTTGTTATCTATATTGAGGGAATGACCTCATGGAGGGCTGCAACAGGAGAGCAGACTCATTCTGGTGTCCAGGAATGAAGCTTTATATCTTATCTGAGACACTGTGTTGTCTTCAACAACAATTCCTTTTCCATAGCATATGGGATATTTGGCAGGAGCTCTTTTTCTCTAATGTCCCAGAGGGCAAGCATTTAAAGGAATTCACAAACCTGCAGCTGATCTTCATACCCGGAGTCTTTGAGAGAGTGAAAAATGTTACTTGGAAATGTTTCATAAAATAAAGGTAAGAATATTTCAGGATCACTAAGTGCACAAGTCATAGACTATATGATGTAATGCAGTTGTAACTTAGACTGGCACTGGTATATGGAAAATCTTCTCTTCCTATTGACAGAAGGGAAAAAT
>VZTN01009089.1:2787-23814 GCA_013400515.1 Erpornis zantholeuca | reverse complement strand
TTTTTTTTTTGCCAGTAGCTAGTCTGGAATGTATTGCACTTATAGAGTCAGGAAATCCAATTCTTTTGGTACATAAGTGACCTCAGTAAAAAATGTTAATGAAGATTCACTCTTATTGGCATTGGGACAGAAGAACCACACTGGGAGAAGATGGGAAGAAACACTTTCTCCCAATATACAGCTCCCACATAAATTATGAGAAAGCAGTTTTGTCTTTTAATAAAGACACACTAGTGAATTTTCTCCCTCCGTGGTTTAGGACCTATGCTGGAGAGTTTGTCTACTGTGCATACCAAATGCTTAACATGTGGAAAGCAAGCAAAGGCAATGCAAAATACATTATTATCATTTTTTTAAGATGCTGGAGGTTTTTAGCCAATATGATACTTATAGGGGAGGAAAAAAAAATACATCTCATAGTTTTCAGGAATTTACATTTGCAAGATCTTATCATACACCATAAGGTATTATTTCTGTCCTCAAAGACTTTATCACAAGCATTTGAATTTAAACAATTTATTGGCACCATTGTATATGTGTACATATATATAAAAGAATGTATAGGTAGTTATTGCACAAAATTCATTCATTACTGTTGTGATGCTGTTCTAAGGTCTCATTTATTACAGAGAGAAGGACTATGCCTGAGGCAAAGAGTTTGCACAACCATCAAGACACAAGATATCACCCTACGGTATAATCAAAGAAAAAAGGATCTGGAGACAGGGGAAAGGGAAAAGAAAGCGTAAAGAAAAGAAGGGTTAACTATCTGATTCTGAGACAGTACAGTAAAAATAAATAAATTTTCTTAAAGTCTACCTTGCTGTTTAGACCACATTCACACACAAATTTGGACAACTAACTCTTTTTATATAACCTTGATTCAAATAAAAGCAGATAGAATTTACCTACAGACTTAGGACTGAATCCTAAACCATGGGCATACTGATGACTGGATCTGATTTCAGTGGGAAATAACATGAAATAATGCAAAGAAAAGCTTGACCTAGAGACAGAGATGTCCTGAAGGGAGTTTGTCATGATTGTTAAAGATTACAGGACAAACAGAAATGCAAGAAAATGAAAAAGTAGCTTGTCAGGGCATCAAGACACCAAGAGATGTCAAAGGAATGTAATAGGGAGGAGGGTGATGAGCAGTAATGAACACAAGGAAAAGGTGAAGGTAATTTAAATGTTTGATCTTTACCATGGTAAATTTAAGATTAGCATCAAGCAGAAGTATTTTGAAAGTAGAGAACAGTATAGAACTAAAGAAGAAGAAGCATTTCTGGAGAGATAAATTTGTGAACAATATACTTAAGAACATTATTTGGAATAGATTGAGAAGAGATTATTAAACAAGAAGAGGTTAAATGTGTAAAATCCTTTGTATTTTGAGCTACCACTTCCTCCCTGATTTAATTATATGTAGATAAATATCTTGAATAATTCTCACATTTTGTTCTGACTATAAAGGGTGCTATTGAAACAACTCAAAATATAATAAAAATGAAGCCTTTTCACAAAATTTCCCTCTACTAGAAGGCTACTATCACCAATTTCATGTGACAGAAGTTTCAGGTTTTATCAGTTATTTCCTTTTAAAATGTAAATGTTAAAAGAATAAGACAAATTTTGACTGACTTTCAATTGTGTTTTCTATTGTACTCAAAAATAGACAAAAAGTTCTTTCTTGCTTCTTTCAACTTGTACCACTACATATGTTAGGACTGACCAGAAGATAATGAGATATTTTTGCCAATAAAAAGTGTTTAAAAGGATCTTGTTTGGCAATGCTCATTCCTCTTCTGCACTATAAATAACTGATATTGTCGATTGTCACTGACAGATTTTTTGTTGTGGTTAATTGAACATTGATCACTATGCACAATTCTTCATACAGGCAGAAGTATTTTACCATCAGAATTTATGTTTAGGTGTTTTAGACATTCATGTAAGCTACATCTTCCACACTGACTTGGGTTGTTAGACTGGAATACAGTTTGAAACACTGAGGGCAGATGTTGACAGCAGTGCACTTCCCAGTCCTGCAGAAGATAGGAAGGGGGAAAGCCATGCTGGTGAACACACTGCAGGAATTCCTCACCTCTAACTGCTGCCCTAAATGTAGCCCAGTACAACAGATACAGAGATATATTATTAGACATAAAGAGCAAATTGTCACTCAAATCTCTGCCAATTGCTCTTTTTCAGCACTCAAGGAAATAAGGAATTCTTTGCAGCCTTGAACACCTTTGGGTAAAGTGACAAAGTCAGATGTATTCTAGAATAAAAACCATAAAGTGAGCAGTAAAAGTAGAGAAAATGAGTACTGCACTACCTTTTTTTTTTTTTTTTTCTGATGGAAATGATGTCCTATCATGCTACACGACATGGAATCCATTTAATGCATATTGTATTTGGATGCAGACATGTCTGTTACCTACTTGTGGCCCTAAGCTCTGAAAGTATTGGCTGCCAGAAATCAAATATTAAATTCATAGAAACAGATAATTTCTCTTAGGTTGATGGATAATTAAAAGGAACTGTTGAGATCTCAGGAGGAGAATCACAGGTTTACAAAGAACAGGTTTACACTGGTTCTTAAGAAACTACTTTGTTTTATACACCGTGGTATGTAAAGTACATATTAACAAAGGCTGGAATGCTTTTCTTTTTCTTTTTCTTTTTCTTTTTCTTTTTCTTTTTCTTTTTCTTTTTCTTTTTCTTTTTCTTTTTCTTTTTTTTCTTTTTCTTTTTTTTCCCTTTTTTTAAGTGCAGATTGAGGTTTTTGTGCGGTTTAGACTTTAAGAGTTTTAGGAGTTGTAATTTGCATGACGTACAAAGAATAATGTGCATCTAATGCATCTTCAATGACTGGCAGATATTTGGTTAATATTGCTACATGCTGCAAGGTATTTAAAATTCTAAGCTGTTTTCCTGTTCACTTATTTCTTTTAAAAAGAATTGCAGATTTTATTGTCAGATAGAAAATAAAACACTAGTTGACAGCAGTGTAGGTTTACAGAAGGAGCATAGATAAGTTCTGCCTTCATCTATGCTAGTACAGAGGAACACAAGAATTATTCACAGCTTGCTTATGTTCTCATGACTGTTTTCTTCTCTCATCATGGAAGTATTTCTATTATCAGTTCTTCTGTCAAAGTCTGAAGAATTTTTCATCAGTGGCCAGCGCAATATGAATTTTTGTAGTCTTAGTTGATAGCTACATGAAAGGGATTAATGTCACAAAGAAGTCATCATACACTTGATGATATAGGACAAACACATCAATGCCAAATTTTATCTTGATAAATGGGAAAATACAGAAAAATAAGCTCCAATTAATTTCGCTGGTTGCCTCCTATGGGATTAAATATGTTTTGGGAGAGAAATAAGGTCACACTTGCATAGCTGCTGGACTTCCTCAGTCTCTTCTGATGGTGGATAGAGATTTCATCTGTAAAGCTGGTACATTTCTTGAGCACTATTTTGCTTTTTAAAAATCTCCTGATCTAGTGAGAATTCAGTGGCATCTTTGATCTCAGAATAGACTGAGGACTGTGTCAAGGCAAGGCATCTAGGTGGAGCTGAAATATAATTACTAGCAAGTTACTGTAGCTGGAAAATCTTGAAAAATTTAAAGCACACAAGGCTTTCTTAGGTCATTTAGCTATTTTTGCAAGTATCTTTATAGTAACAGAACTTAATTACACAACTAATTCAGCTTATCCACGGATTCCCAGATATTATCTGCATTAAAGGAATGACAGTGACAAATCAATCTTTCATTACAGAGCAGAAAGAAATCTTGTATATTAGAAGCATTTTCTGCTAGCTTTCCAGATGTTTGCATACTACTTCAAATACCCTTTCACAATACTTGGTGCAAGATTCAAACTTGAATTTCAGCGACAATGCTCACGAGCAAGTATGTTGTTTTTTTAAAGTCTTCTAAATACTGAGGAACTAATACAAATACAACTATTTCTAACAAAACCCCCAAATTATTTAATATCTATACATATAATATTTATTAAATTATTTTAGGGACAGGAATTTGTTAACAGAAGTACCCAGAGAGCAGGGTAAATAACATANTTTTTTTTTTAATATATGATGGAAAATTGAAAGCTTGTTCTTTGTATTAGAGTTTAAATTTTGCCACCAGTGAAGTTTGGGAAAAAAAGTTTGCCCAGGGAAAATTCATGAGCTGGAGAGATGTATTCAGAACTACTGAGGTAGCATGGGACACGCTGCTTTAAAGCAATTAAGTGTAATCTAATGTGACAAAGACACTTTAGACATCTGTCAAGGTAAATTTCAATCAAACTGTGTTCTAAACTCTCCCAGCCTTCTAGTAATTTGGGTTCAGGTGAGAAGGATTTTTTAAAAAAATGTAGTTTCATTAGATCCTATGCAGTTAGTGGATTTGGAATTCTTTTGTTATGCAGTTCTGACCCACGTCCGAAAGCTGAAAGGTATCATGCAAATGTCTCAAAAGGGAAGCATCTCATGGATGTCAAAATGAACCAGTTTACAGCTCTCCACTAACTTTCATTTTTCAATAATTAAAAGAAAAGCCAAGGAATAAAGGACAAGACTAAAAATATCCTCAATTTTTCTTTTGTCCAGCCCAACAGCACCACATGTAATCATTTCTTTATCTTTTGAGAGGGTTTTGAGTTACAGTTCACTTATCTCATGAAAAGAACTTCTAACCAAACTCCAAGAGTATTTGAAGACTCTTTTATTTTCCTCCAAAAACCATGTTGAGAGAGTTATAACTTGACTAAAGCCCTAAGTTTTCAGCTGGTCTTCCTTTCTGTGATGTTCCACAACACCTAAGCCATGACCATACCAATTCCTCGCAAAGTTTCACATTCCCATTTCCACTCTCCAACATTTTCCTTCTTTTTTTCCTGAACTGTGGAATGTGAGTTATGAGATCTAGGCATGATGTAATGTTAGACATCTAAACTGCAGTTGTGAGGGAGTCATGGGTAGACAAGGGCAAAGAGATAGATGTATAATACTTTAGTGGATTTATCCAACACAGTAGTTATCTCTGTCAAAATGTAATGAATTGCACCCAGAAGATGTCTGCTTTTCTCCACTCACTGTAGAAAGAATCCCAAAAGCTGATTCAGATGTACATATTTATACTGAAAAAAATTAACCTTGAAGTTTATGAAAATTTGTGGGGGTTTTCACAAAGGAAACTAACCAGGTCACTGTGGTGACAACAAAGCATCTGACACACCCTCTGATTTTTTAATAACAGCTGAGAAAGGAAACAAAGAAACCACAAGAAAAGACAGAAAAAGAAAAGGTATTAGAGAAACTGCAAATATATAAATAACTTTTTTGTATATTTCTGAATGACCTGGAACTGAAGAGAAAGCATACATGTTTGTGTGTGCTTTTGTGTATGGAGATGGCACTGGAAAGACTGCAACAAGTACAGCAAAATTACTAAATCACTGTGGTTGATATCAGCCATTCCAGTGGATTTGGCTATATTGGTTGGAAATTTAAGCAGCACTAGTTTTTCCTACTGGCACGTTGACTCAGCTAACAAGAACCATCTTACACCAGTTTAGCTGAAAAACAAATGCATCCCATACCTATATGCCTTACCAGTCTTCCAGGGGAAGAGCAGGGCAGAAGCTGAATATACTGAGAACTGCCTGCACATGGATCACACAGAAGCAAAAATATCTCCTTTCTCTGATCCCAAGAGTCAGTACTTCCTGGGATCTGTTTGGCAAGAAAGGAGTATCAACACAGATCTCTGAATCTCTTGAAGACTGGCCGTAGGAGAATAGTGACAGGAGAGAAAGGAGGGTTTTATGATGCATCTTCCTTGGTGTAAGGTCGTTCATGTTCTCAACTATTCTTTGCAACCCCTCTGCACTTCACATTGAGAAAGTTCTGAAATGAAGACTAAACAAAAGACTGACTGGTCAAAAGGAAAGAAGGTTTCCATTTCACCGAGTCACAAAGAAAAGTCAAAAAAAAAAGCTAGGAAAGAAGAGAGAATTAATATAAAATTCCAGAGAAATTTCAGCAGCCAATTGACAGCAATGTCAATTGAAACACAAAGACAAGTCTTTCTGAATGCTAAATCATATTAATGTTAGGCTATAACACAAAGCTAATGGAAGTACAATTTTTTTTAATTATTTGGAAATTAAAAATACTTGAATAATTAATTTATGATTAATATAAAATAATTTAAAATAATGTGCAGTAAGAAACTTNNNNAATTTCAGGCAGAATGCTGTTGTAAAGACCAAATATCTTGCAAGTATGTATGGGTGGCCTATCACTATATTAGTGTCATTTTTTCTTATGGCACCTTCTGAATGTTCTGATCTAAGGAAGAGAGAAGGGAATCAGTGGAACAAACCCAGAATACTTCTGTCTTTTAGAGGGAAATGAGCATCACAGTGCTTATGTGCTTTTGGATTTAAACATCTCACTGAGGCATCTGCCTGAAGATTACGTGAGAAATGTGTGGCTCTGAATCAGCCCCTGGTCTGAAGCCCTTCAGGAGAAGCCAAATCTGAGCTCTTTGGTTCAGCCATGAAATACTGGAGTTAACACCATCCTTAGACTTCAGGCTTCTGATGACCTCAGCTGGTGATAGTTTCTGGAACTGGAGTACCACAATTTGCACTGTGCAGTGCAGGGCATAGAGAATCATTTCTTAATCAAATAAGATTAGTGCAATTAGGTTGCATATTTTTTGGCATATGTCCATTGATTCTAATATGTTTTAAATCTGTTGGCTATCCTGAAGATGTCTTAGGGGAGAAAATTTAGGGGATTTTTTTTAGGGGAAAAAACTACTTGAAGATTTAAAATTCCAAAGTATTTTCTGCACCTGGTGGCAGGGGAGAGGAGAAAAATCCTTTT
Source organism: Erpornis zantholeuca (assembly GCA_013400515.1). Classification (NCBI taxonomy): domain Eukaryota; kingdom Metazoa; phylum Chordata; class Aves; order Passeriformes; family Timaliidae; genus Erpornis; species Erpornis zantholeuca. The sequence goes on along the minus strand of VZTN01009089.1, from coordinate 16,893 downwards.
AAGGGAAAATTTGCAGCATCAGTTCAACTCTCATGCTGACAGGGAAGTGGGTTGTTATTACAAATGTCCTGCTACCCAAAACTGCAGGAAGCATTCAAGGTCTGCTTTGCAACAAAGCAGCCAAGTATGAGAGAAATCTACAGAAATCAGGCTGGACTGATGACACTGCTCACTGGATAAATTGTTCTAGTGCTGGCAATGTGGATTTACACTCCACCTGTAAGTACCAACAGGAGATCAGAGAGAAAATCTGGTGGTCCTTAAGAAAAAAACAGAAAATTATTAAGAAAATATGAGGTTTGATGACCTGCTCTTCTGAGAAATGGCAATTGCCTACATTCTGTCTGTAGCTTACCAGAAATTTTCTCATCCTTTGCTGAGATTGTTAAAAGAAGAAAGTGCTCTTGTAGCATTTTGAATTCAAGACAATCATGATATTGTCCACAAAAATTTAAGGTTTTCCATTCTATGACATAGACTACAGGTATTTTATTTATACATTTCATATATGAAAGTCAAACTTATATGGAAACAATCTTATTGCCCTGTGCCTTCTCAAGACTATTCTTTTTTTTTTTCCTCATATTATCTGAATTTGAAGCTGAAATTTCAAATTATGTCCTTTAAGCCTGGCTGGAATTTAAACCATACATACCAATCAAATGTCTGGTGATATCTGAACTGTTAGTAACATTTAGCTCAAATTTTTACTATTCAAACAGTGAAAATTGGTTTTCTCATCACATAACTCCAGTGAAAATTTCTGCAAGCACAATCATCCTTGGCATGTTCTATGCAAATCTTATGCTGAAATTTTATTGCCACAGATACACCTGCTTTTTAAAGTCTACCCTTACAAGTAACTTATTTTTATTTTTCAACTCAGTCCATTAAGCATTTAAATAGTTCTAAATATAAAACTGAAATGGTCTGGAAAATGTAATTTTTTTTAACATTCACTAGCTCAACTGTGACATCTCTACTATTTCAAATATATTTTTAATAACTTGCAAGTGGATCAGCTAGTTATACTCTCCCCATGTGTACAGCTACAGCTAATTTGAGGATCTAGAGACAGTCAGAAGTCTCGGTAAATCTTGTACCAACATGAAAAAGCATCATCACCCTATGCCATTGATCTTGCAAGCAGGGCTGAATAAAAACAGCAGCCATGTTCAGACAACTTCTTCTGTCAGTGGAAAAAATTAGTTTTTCTCTGAAAAGCTGATCAAAACAGATTTTTTTTCCCATTTCAGTATATGTTAAAAATTTCTGTGTGACATGAATGTATAATTAATAATGATGCCAAGCAATAGGATGAGAGGCAATGGGCAGAAACTGATGTACAGGAAGTTCCACCTCTATATGAGGAAGAACTTCACTGCACGGGTTGATGCCTTAAATGACTACCTAGAAACAGAAACTAGACAGGAATAAAGGAATAAAGGAGATATATTTTTGAAAGGCTTCAGATGTACACTTTTGGACTCCAGAGGGTCCTGCCTCAGTGGATCCCAAAATGGACAACAGGTGACAAGTTCTTCACACTTTTATATCAGCATCAATTCACCAACCAGCACCCAGCCAATGATGGAATTTCCTCAAGGTTGTCACCCTCTCCCAAGATGAAGGCTTACAGTTCTTAGTCTGGGTGTCCTTGGAGAGTGAGCTGGAGAGTGAGCTTTGTTATGTCTATCTTAGGAGAACAGCATTTAACAAGCTACAGGAAACTTCAGAGTTACACTGGATTTGAAAGTACAGGATTTGAAAAATATAAAAGTTAAAACCTAAGGCATCAGGTCACCAAGCACTGGCACAGATTGCACAGAGAGGTTGTGGAGCCTCCCTCACTGGAGTTATTCTAGAACCATCTGGATGCAAACCAGATGCACAGTGTGCATCTCTAGGATGACAGCAACTGGGCAGGGAGGTTGGACCGGATGAGCCAATGTGGTCTCTTCTAACCTGACCCATTTTGTGATTCTGTGGTTCTGTGATACTGTGATTCTATGAATATATAGGGGAACACACACATTTTGAGTGGGTACAGTTTTTCTATGAGTTTCTTTTGGTTGGGAGTTACATTGCTCAGCATTTTAGTAATAGAAAAGAAGAGAAATTGAAGAAATACCCCTTCACCTATCCCACAATATTATTATCATTAATATCATTATTTCTGGGGTTTGGGAATCGCTTAATGTTCAACCTAATATTATGAACATGCACTCAAGATTTTTGAATACTGGACTTAACCTATACTTAACAGTCATTTAGCAGGATATGGCCAAAAACACTAATAGGCATCGGGATGCATGATAGAAACAAAAAAGCCCATGTTAAGTTCATTGTATTTTTATCTTAGTATATTCCAGACAAAAGTCATGCATTCCACTTGCTATTTAACAGGAAACAGAGGGGATTTAGATATGGGAAACATAAATATTCTTTGGCTTTATTTTGCCTATGACAGGAGATTCACTATTTTTTAAAACAAGGTATTGTCTTCAAAGCAAGTCCTGCTGTTGTACATTGCACTAATGAAGGCTTTATTACCTCGAAAATTTTGCCACACACATTTATTTTGTCTATGGCTTTAGACACTTGCTGCCTGCTGCTGGTGTCTCAGACAAGTCTGGACTGAGTTTTCAACACAAACCTTCTATACAATATGAAGTCTGGAGAGATGTTCTCGCCCAGGCTCAGGGGAAGGACATCATGAACATGAAACCGTGGCTCACGCGAGGCAAATCCTGCTCGGCCGAGGGAAATCCAGGCGGTAGCTCTGTCTCTGCAGTTCTGCTGCCTTGTTATAAGTGGCTGGCAGCTGTATGGGATGTTCAGGGCTATCATTGTGGGCAGAAGCCCAAACCCAGGCATTACCAGGTCAGCACTCGCACATAACCAGCAGTGAGGATTGAAATATCCTCTCTGCTCACACAGCTGCCTAAAGTGACAATGAAGAAACCACACAGGAAGCATTAAAGTGAGAGATGGATAATGTCTTTGGTATCAGAGTAAGGCTGTTTAGTTCCCCCTTGTGTAGCAGTGCCTAAAGAGGTCCCCAAGTTAGGGAAGCATGACAAACAAAAAGCAAAAAAGCAATGGTGAGGATTTTTTTTCATCATGTGGGAAGACATTGCTATTTTGATCTCTCATGCCAGGAGCAGGTGTGTGCAGGAAAGCATAAGGACTCAGTGAAACAGGTCACAAGAAACGACCCCATTTTCCAGAAAGTACTTTCTTCGTTACAGGAAATGGCCATGGTCCTATCTTCTGTCCCTTGTGCTCTACTGATGATCTGGTTTAATTAAAATAGGCAAGTAGATGGGCAGGGAAGAAGGTTAAGCTGTCCAGGAAAAATATTCTTTCAGAAAGAACAAAGAAAGTTAACCAATAATGAAGTCTACATTTTTATGCAAGGATTTCCTGAAGCTCTTCCAGAAAAGGAATAAGCAACACATCCAATTTCTTTGCAGGAATGATGAAGTTTTCGGCTTTTTGTAAGTGTTATTAAGGTGTCAGCAGCTGGGAGAAAAAAAAAAAAACAGAACCATATTTAATAAACAGATATAATTTTTGTGGTTTACATTTGAGTCTCAGAAAGCAGCTGTGCATTTGGGAGTTTTACCATGAGAGACAAGGAATTTCTTTGTCAAGGGCCAATGTTTCCACTGACTATATCACAGGAGAGACCATAACATCACCATTTGAATATGTGGTTATTTTTATAGATTCAAAATGCAATTTCACTGCTACATATATATATATATATATATTAATCTTAGCTGAGTGATAAGCATCTATTTCCTACCAGAAAGGCTAATGAAAATACCCACAATTCAGTAGAAGTTTTCTTTTGAAATGTTGACTTTTGTTGTGAAAACTGAAAGACTGACTTTTGCAAAAAAATACTCAACTGCAATCATAATTGAAAATTTTTTGCTGTTGTAGAAATCATTCATCTAAAAGTTTGGAGACAACTTCATGCTGTGAAGCTATAATGGTAAGTACTCATCTAGTATAAAACACAGAAAAATAGCATAGGTATTCGTATTCTTGATGTTCTGCAGATATAATGCATCCAGGTAATGCTTAATTTCCTGTTGTTTGAACAAGAAAAACGTTCCCCAATCCGAGAACGAAAATTATTATTCTCACTGTCATCTTGGAGGAAAGGAGAGTGAAAAAAAAATTCCTGGGAACAAGTTTTGCTATTGCCATATCTGAATTTTTTGAGATTTGTGTTCAGAAGCTACAATAGTGATGACATGCTCAGGGCACACTCAATAGTTTTCTGGTGCCCTTATTTTTCATCAAATATGAGATCTATGTCTTCCACCAGATAATAAGACAATATCAAGAGAAAAAAACATGGAACATTTAAAAATAATAGATTGTGCTAATAAAATTTGTAAGATAGCATTACTAACTTACTGCAGCTGTAGAAAAAAAATGGTCATTTACAAGTAGTCCTTCTTCTACTCTCTGAGACTTTCAAGCACATGCGTTGTACACTACCCAAGAGAAGAGGAAGCTGCCTTCATTAGGGTCAGTCCATATTGTCCCTCATACAGAGTCAGGTAAAGCAAAAGCTGTGCATGCAAGCAAAGCAGAACAAAGGAATTCATTCACCACTTCCCCTCAGCAGGCAGGAGTTCAGCTGCCTACAGGAAAGCCAGGTTCCACCACCCAGGAAACCATCGCTCCAAACATCCCCGCTTTTCTCCTTTCTCAGGTTTCTATACTGAGGCCATCAGGCATGAGACATCCTTTGGGTCACTTGGGGCCAACTGCCCCAGTTAGTCCTCTCCCAGCTTCTCGTGCACCCCCAGCCTGCTTGCTGCTGGGTTTGGATTGGAGGCGGAAAAGGCCTTGGTGCTCTGCAAGCACTGCTCATCAAGAGTGCAAACATGCTATCAGCAATGCTCCCAACCCAGATACAAAGCAGAGTCCCATGCCAGTTACTAAGAAAATTAACTCCATCCCAAGGAGAACCAGCGCTGATATGCTGCCTCTCCTTGCATCCTATCCACTGGTTCGGTAATTCACATAAATCTCAAAACTTCCCTTTACCTCATCATGTTGGACATGTTCAGAGACTGGTTAAAACAGAGAGTGTTTAGTTTCTCAAATGCATCTTCCCAGTAGAGCTCATGAAAAACCCCACAATGGTATAAATTGTCATTTGAGAATAAAAACTGACATTGAATTTAATGTTAAATTCCCATTGATATTAATGAGATGAGAAATGAACACTTGAGGCTTAAAAAAGAAAAAAAAAAAAGTAAGAGAAAGCCCTTTATTGTCTCTTTATCTTGGAAGTCAAGGTTTTTATAGGGCTCTCCAAAGCACCAGTCTAAGAACACCATATCCCCTAGCAGAGGTTATATCAGTCAGTGAAACTGTACAAAGACTACTTTAAGTTTGATTCCAAGAATTAGCTGGAAGTGAAATGTCACTCAGCTTACCGTGTCACTTGTTCAAGCCTGCAAGCCAAAAAAAATATGCCAATTCTCTTCACAAAAGGGGAATGATATTTTGCACGGAGTTCACATTTTGTTCTCTTACTTGTCACAACAACTAAATCTGAACCTCATCTTGTTTAATTGTTCTGCACAGTTTCTGAACATATGAAACTCTTTAGGTTTTTTCCATACGCATCACTACTCCAAGTTTTATAAAACAAACAAATGTTTGGGTGGGGTATGTACTCGTGTAAAAATTGTACTCATGCTAAATTTCATGTAAAGAAAGTATGTTTTCAACTAGAATTTCAACTAGAATTCAGCTGTTATCTGGGCTGTTCTTTGATAAGTTTCACAAGCTCTCTCTGTCATAAACCATGACACCTTGGAATATTACCACTTTTACATTTATCAGCACATTGAACCTAATTCGATTTTTTTTCTGTAAGAGCAAAAATAGGCATGCTTTCTCCATCTAACACAAACAGCTGTGGTCTGTCAGAGCTTTATGACTGTTTTTTTGTTATACAAGGAAAATGTTTACGTAGGAATTGTGAAGATGGAGTTGAAAGTTAGATTTATTTCATAAGAGATGTTACATAAAATGATATGTTTTCTCAAGCAGATAAGGAGAAGAAATTTTAAATGAAATCAGCAATGCTAATTTTTTTAGTTACTTCATTAAATAGCCTTGAAAATCCTTACAAGTACATAAAATTTTGCTAATATATCAAATGCATCATTTTAGGCACACAGCTGCAAGCCAGAATGCACTGCTTAAGCACTTCAGACCCTTCAAAATATGGGGTTCTTGCTATCAGCCCTTTCCAAAGGCAATAGGTTTTTTTATGAAATTCTATTTAGTTTTAGTGGACCACACAACAGGTGATTCATGGTGTTAATAACAATCCACAGCCAAACCTCTGCAATATGTGCAATATGTGCAATCCTCGCAGAAGGTCATAATATCGACTAGCTTTTCCACTTGACTGATTAGTCAGTCAAAATGCTAACTTGAACACTTGTCTTCTGTTTGTAGTGGTCCCTGAAAGACAAAAAAACCCCACAAAAACCATAACTAAGTCTTCCCATTCCCTCTGCACCCCCGGGTAATTCACAGGGAGAAAAGGGGAAAGGGAACGGTTAACACATATTCCCTTATCAATTTGAGTTTTACCCGTTAGAATGAAATAAAAATAATCAGAGAATAAATTTTAAATATAATTCAACGGTATAACAATGAAGTCTGTTACAGAAAAAACCCCCTATACAACAGAAAGCACATCTACAGGGTACTATAGGCAAGAAAATGAAGGGGAAAAAAACCCTAGCAACAAAAGCTAACAGTAGGGAAGGAAGAGAGAGAACAAAGAGAAGGGATCTGAACTAATTTGAAATTTTTTCCACACATGCAGTCATTCATAGACTGGCATTTCAGTTCACAAGACATCTGAGAGTCATTTGCAGGAAGGAAGGAAGGAAGGAAGGAAGGAAGGAAGGAAGGAAGGAAGGAAGGAAGGAACTAGCAGTGGATATCAGTCAAAATCCTAGTTTTTGGTAATAAGTCGAGACTTCAGGACTCAAAGTATATATTTTAGTTTAAAAGCTACACAACTCTTATTTTTATTTAGAAATAGATGTAAGGCATGTATCAATGTAAAATATATGTAAGATATAACTTTAGCAGAAGCTTGTGAATGCTTGGTCTGATTTTTTGAGTTGCATCAGACCAACCAATTGTCAAAGGACCTGGCAGAATTGAGGTTATGGGCATAAAAATAATCAAGAGATTTTACTGTAGGATAATTTTGAGCTAAGAGATGCTTCTGTGCCTCACTTCTAGTTGCTTTAATGAATTCTGGATGTGGTACTTTAAGCACATGCCTTTGAGAATATTGCCCAGTGCATCAGATTTCCAATTTCGCTTTTAATTATAAATTAACACCTTTCTCCATGGCACCTAATAGCTGTCCAAGCTGCAGAACTCTATCATTTGATCAAAAGCCCAAAATTAAAAAACTGTGGAAGTTTGTTTTGGTTTTGTTTGGGTTGGTTTTTTACTAACTACTGAGAGTTTTAGTTAACTGTTATATATTCTGCTTTTTGATTTTGACCATACAACATATTTCCTCAAGTCCAGCATGAGACACTCTCACTTGCCTTGGCAATTTCTTAATGCTTTGCACCTGCTTTTCCAAGAATGCTTATCCCAAAAAAGACTACTTCTCTGCTAGCCCATAGCCTTTCTTTATTTAATTTTTGATAAAATGTGTATGGAGAAATGACATTGTATGAGAGATTTTATTCATGTCTCCCGGTTTTGAGTTTACAGTATGAGAAATGTCCCTAGTGTATTTCAGATTTATCAAAAACCTCAGCCTATAACAATTTGTATACAATTATAACTGAAAATTAGCCTCTCAGGGCTCAGAAAACTGGGACATGTCAAAATAGTTTCCAAACAATTTAATAATCTGAGATTTGGCCTGCTGGATAGCTATCTATTTTTGAACTGGAATAAAATGAGAGATGATCAGGAGAATCTAATTTATTTTTTCTCAGTCTAGTCTACTTATCAATCTTCTGGATTTGCCAAAAGTAGATAAAGAAATATTTCACTTTAATATTTTTTTCTTTCTCTCTCTATTACATATTTCAAAATAATCATGTATATGCCTATTTAAACAATTTCTTTGAATAGACTTTTAGACTTTTGATTCAGAAAATGTTGCCTTTTCTGAAGAGAAAAATAGTAGACAGATTGACAGAGAACTTGGTCCTCAAGTGACCAAGTTAAGCAAAGGCTGATGTTGGAAAATGTGCATTCTTGTTGTGTAGAAAGTAGGAAATATGAAAAGTGCAAGATGCTTCCTCTCAGCAAAAACCTCCATGTAACACTGGTTATACTATTTTATTACTTGTGTTTTACTTTATTTGTGTTCAGTTGTGCTCATGTTATGCTTTACATAATTACTTCTATGAAGCACTTAGATTATAAAATACCATTACTATTCAAAAGATTATTCAGTAAAAATATGAAAATGCTTTTTTTTCTGTTCTGCCATGGGAACATTCTCTAGCAATAGCACATTGAGCAGGTTGTTCAGATAATGGTGACATACTTGTGCCTGAAGTTAATTAATTATTTTCTTATATTAATTAACTTAGGAGAATGAGAAGTTGGTTTGAACAAAAAAAATTGAATGTTTGTATTAAGAAAAGTTAAGCCAAATTTTTTTTGGCAGTGACAGTACTTTTCTTTCAAAAATCAAAAGGTTTTTGAAAGGAACTAATTCTTAAAAAAACCTCTATTTCATCAGCTTGCCATTTTCCAAAGGAAAGTGTTTTATCCTGGAGTTCTCCAACAGCTCTAAACATTTCTCTAGTGTTAGGCCAGCACACATGGGAAATGTTCATTTCCACTGGCTGCACGTAAAATTGGTTTCAGGACACAGATGTTTGCAGTACAACGAAAGTACTAATTTGTATTTGAGTATTAACTTCTTTTCAGATCTTCCACTATGGAAAAGTATGACTTCTCCAATTTTCCACCTTCCCTCTCTATAACAACACCAGTTTGCTTTTCATGCCAGAGTTGTAGGATCATTAAGAACCCAAGTTAAACAAATCCTAGGCTTTCCAGAAATTTTATCAAATAGCCAACTTTTCTGTATAGCCAAACAGGAAGAACTCAGGATTCCATCCATTCAGAAAATTATATTCTGCTTTATGACTACCTGTTTAGGAATAAACGGAAAGAAATAGAAGTTATATCATAGCACAAGTCAGCTCTGTACTGTGTTGTTCATAACACCCCTGGGCATTTCAGATTTCATCTCATTAATAGCCTGCAGTTTCTAACACTTAAATAAAAATCCCAATTTCAGTAGTAGTTGCACTTTTCCCAAGGAAGATATTGGAACTCACTTTTTTCTGTCTTGTACGCATCACAGGCCCTTAAAACCATTATTTAGCATTTATTTCTATTAACTTTGAATGTATTTGAATTAAAATTCTTAGGTCATTCCATCTTGGCATTTAATGCTTGAAGATACCTTCTTATGGGGAATTTTGGATACACAGATGCCACTACATAATTTTCCATAGATTCTCTGAATTTGGGATGTCAGTTTCTAGCCAGGAAGACTCCCAGGTGGGAGTAAGGACTTCTTCCTTCTGCATGTAGAAGACATCATTGGAAAATGTAGCTCTGTTGGGTTGAGCAGCGCTCTGAATGGAAGTGACCTTACTACTTTCTTAGACAAAGAAGTCAAAAAAGGTGCTCAAGAGATGGAAAATGCTTTCCTCCATTTCTCTGCTTCTCTAGAGGTGAGAATGGCTATTCATCATATGTTGAGGACTGGCATGAAAATGTATAAACACAGAAAATTTCATTTTCTTCACAACACAACCTTATGTCCTTCCTAATCGCTAACAGTTAATCTTCCCCTTATAAAGTTGCCTGAAGTTATTCAGCTGCTTTTGAATAACCACTGGTGGGAGTTTTTTCAGTAATTCCAGAAACTTCTCACATTGGAAAATAATATTCCTGAGAGGATTTGTTTCTGATACAGGATGGAATCTCTGAGGTTCTAGTGAGTTCAGAACTCACTGGCAAGTTCATGGTTTTTACTCAGGTCTCATGCTGGGGTGCCACCTGCTATAGGTGCATCTGCTATAATTTCTGAAAAAGTTCAGTGGTTACACCAGGATGTCCTGTTTAGTTTTGTTAAGTTCTCTGGGACGATTTCAGACCTGTTTCTGCAGTGAGCAACAACTCTGATCTTCAGAATAAGTTTCAATACATGGAAGTACTTTTGGACAATGTCTCATACAGACACTACATCAACACTCTCACAGAAGTGAAATCTTTCTCAGGATTGCTAATTCTAAGAGTTACTGCAGCACTTACATCTTTTCCTGTCAGATCAAGTCTCTTCAGGTCTGAGGGATAAAACTCTAGTCCATGCAAAAATAGCATTACTGCTACTCAATCTTGGTTAAGGTTTTTCATCAGAGTCAATAGGATTTGCCAAGTATTTTACTGCCTGCATCTTCATTAACAAACACTGCAGACTCCAGAGTAGAATGCAGTATTTCAATTTCTTTGGAATATGATGGAGTTTTTTGTCTTTTCATGGGCTAATAGTGCATCTGAAAATTTTATGCTGAGGAGTTTTATTATTTCTCTATTAATTTTAAAGCAAGTTGTGCCAATTTTTACAAGCAATTTTTTGTACCCTAAGAATAGAGAAAGGTCACTGCTGTGCAAGATATTCATACATTATAATCAGTGAATGATGTTCTAAACTGTTCCTCTCATTTAATAATTAACAGGCAAATATTGTTAAACAGTGAATTAGTATAGCAAAGGCTGTTTGCTGGATACAAACATATTTACCACCAGGCAGAACACAATAGGCAAGGTCCATGCTTGCCTGTAAAGCATGTTTTTAAGCAAGTTGCCAAGATTGCTTTGGCAGGCAGTGGAAAGAGATAGGCAATTTCAAAAGCTGGTTCATGCCATCCAAGATGCTAGTCTTCAGAGACAGCCATTCATTCTTTGGAGGTACCCATGAATGAGAGTCAGAAAAAAACAGGGGGAAAAAAATGGATACATAATTTTTAAGAAGCTCTGCATTACATATGCTGCATACATTGTTATTTCCTTCTCATATACAGCCTATCAATAAAGACAACGTGTCATTTAAAAAATATGACTCTTATCACATCTGATTTGTACAGACAGTTGCAAAAATTTGTCTATGGTTTGTAATATAAGACAATGTATTTCCTTCTCACTTCTTCTACATGCATTCCAATACCAATGAAGGAGGCAATTTTCTCTTAATTTTCAAGGACACAAAGAAATTCCAGACAGCAATAGCCTTATTGTGAATGAAGTCCAAATAAAAAAACAGCGGGAAAGCTGCAATCACAAAACAAGCAGACATGATTCCATAATGATCCTGCAGTGAATTCTGCACTGATTCATGGTGTCCTGGCTAAGGACATTTCCACAGATGTTTTGAGCAGTGAGCAAAAGCTCCACTGGGGCTCTGGAGGCGAGCATCCAGGTTGCCACGTGGACACCTCCAACCAATAGAGAGTTCCTCAGAGGCTTTGCCCCCTCCCTGCTACTCTGGCCACTTCATCCATTCTTTTGTGGACCTTCCTTCCTCCCTTGCTCCCTACAGTCTTACTATTGCTTTTACAGGCAGTAATTTCTGTTGACAGCATTTACATATGAATTATAATCCCAAACTCTAATTAGGTTCCACAGAATCATCACAGATCTAAATTCTAGTGAAATGGTTCCATCCAGCTTTCCCAAACATTGGCTTGGATACGCTTTTATTATTTTCCAGATCACACTATTTATGAATCATCTATTACTGTAAATGAAAAAAAAAACCAATTGCAGAAAAGAATTGTTTTATAAACCCTTTTCCTGACTGAATTTACAGCAAGAAAATTTCTTACCAAAAGTCTTTTTTATAGGACTTTTATATTTATAAATGTATTAGGAACCAATTTTATCTATATGTATGTATCTCCTATATAGTCTGCCAGATCTTACCATCACCTCTCATGTTAAATGGACCTTTATCTATGCTGTAGTAAACCTAAAGGTTCACAAGAAGATGTTCTGAAGCCTCAATTTATTTTAAATTGTGTGAACATTATTAAAATAATTTAATCCTGTCCTCAGAGCTGACTTGAATTGCTTAAACCTCATAATCTGTCATACTCTCTATCACCTGTAATGTAGGACTCCAGTTTCAACAGCATTCCATTCAACTGGAACATCTCCTTTCAATGTCTGGTTTAGTTTGGTGCATTTTACTGTGTTAAAGCATTCATTTTTTCCAAGATCATCATGGTGTGAGAGCTAGAAAACTGTTTAGACATAAAACCACAATATGTGCTTTTATGATATACAATGTTTACTAAAAAAAAAATTAAATTAAGATATTTTTTACTTCAAAAGAAAAAAAAAACAAATAAAAAGAACTAGAGCATCCCTAAAGGTTTTTGCAAATACAGAAAAATAGCAGCACTCATAAAGTTTGTTTTTGTTTGTTTGCTTTAAATTAGCAAAAGAACATTTTAAACAATGCATGCACGTGTAAATAGAAGCACATCTAACTACATTATGTCTCATCTGTGGTACATTTTTTTTTTCATGTGGTAAGGTCTAGATTCAGAAAAGCAGCATACACCTTGACTTGAATTTTAGTGAAACAGATATAAGATGCTAACTCGATGAGTGAGAAACACCCTTCTTATGCAGCAGTTAATTATCCAGTAAAAGAGGTCTGTAATTACTTATTAGAGATGTCATTCAGTAATATAAATAAAAAAGTAAGAAACAGTGCTGTATCAAATTTTAAATTCAGATAAGTAACAATACTTCCCAATACACGCAGAAAAGTTAGGGTTAGCTTTTTTCTGATTAGCTTTGATTTTTAATTTCCAATTTAAAAAAATTGTCTCCCTACAACACCTTAATTAAACTTGGTTTCTAACTGAAAAATATTTTTTAAAGTCCCAGATCTCTCCAGCCCCATCTCTCCCCCAACGTTAACAGCCAGGCAAATATGCATCCATTTTCCAGTTTGTTATCCATGGGTATTTTTTTTGTTATTGGATACAAATCTCTAATAGAAAACAGACAGAAATACTGCTAAAACTTTTCACATGCTAATAAACATAGTTCAAGCTGCCATTACATCACTTCCCAACAATATAAACATTTCTTATTTCAAGGAACAGGGTCTGGCACTCTACTCACACTAAATCCTCTCCACTCTGCTAGCAGACTCATTCATGTGCAGCAGGAAGGCATAAATAAGAATTAGTAGTGCCCGAACCAGTAAGCACATGATGCTGGTTAAGGCTGACGACTGCTGTTCAAAGGGTAAACTGTTCTACCACACCTTTTTGTCAAATAAGCTTGTTTCTGGACAAGACCTAAGCGGCAATTTTCGCTATACTTGGAAAGAATTCCCAAGTGAAGGAGAAAAGATGTATCAGGAAATGACCACCTGACAAGAGAGAAGGCTCTGCAGCCTTGAAGAACACTGAAAACTGAGAGCATTGAGGGCTTGCCTGTGCTTTACTTTAGATGGTCCATCTAAACACCGAGAGTGAAATGTGGATAATGGTCATGCATCTGGAGTAGCTCTGACCCTCCAGTGTGGGAAGAGCTACTGAAGGTTTGACAGGAGGCCAGCCCAAGCCACCAGAGCAGGCTCATACCCTGGCAGTCAGTATTATTAAAGGAACTGGGTGAATGCTTACTTTCCACAAATAGCTTGCTCACTGAAATCAGCAATTTTGTGACCACTGAAACTCTTTGCTAATTCGTATCTAATTTGGTAAGAAAATCTGAATGAGGGTAAGAAAGGTTTATTGTTTGTTTCCAAATGGTGTATTGAGACCACATGAAGTTATATTTGATTTTTAAATATTTTTAGAAGAAAAAACACCAAAAAGACCCCAAATGAGCAATTTTGTTTCAGCCAAAGAGAACATTTTGTTAAGCTGGAGAAAAAGCGTTGAGGGTCTCAGTTTCATAAAGCAATTGGAAACTTTTTCATTCTGGATCGGCAGAAATTACATGTTGAGTGTTTTCGGG
>VZTN01009087.1:52614-80441 GCA_013400515.1 Erpornis zantholeuca | reverse complement strand
AGCTTTATCAAGTCTTAAACTTTTTTTGTGCTTAGGCAAGCATTTTTAATGAGCTCAATGTTAAGAGTAGTACAATTACCTTGTGGATAAACTGCATTCACCCCTGTGGTCCATCTGGATTTTATTTCTTCTGTTCTGCCCACTCCAGAATTGACAAGTGCTTGCTGAAGATAAAGCCAGCCTTTGAAAGATGAAAATATTCTTTTAATCTAGTTGCTTGTAGCCAAGTAAAACATACGAGGAAATAATTATGTCAGCCAAATCTCCGTGTGTGCCTTTAGTACATAAGCCCACGAACTCTGTGCAGGGTACTTCACAGTAGAGACTGGTTCAGTTACATGCAGATGTTAAATTAAATGGTTTCCTGGACCCGTATCTCTGCCTTACTAAACAACATAGGCTGAAGAGCATCTTTTCCTATGCAGTTGGATGAGCTCTTGGTGAGGTTACTTTCCTCGAGGTCTTTTGTTCTCCTGCTTTCTTGTAACTGCTCACTCCTATTTGAAGAGTACCTAATAGTTTTGCTTTTCTTTTTTTGTTCTTACCCACAGGTTCCTTGTTAAGCTAAGGCAACACATTTCAACCCTTAGATAAGGATATGGAATATTTGGCATTAAAAAAATTATGGAATATATACTAAGGTGCTTCAGAGTGGCTTTATTGGACTGAGGGTAGCTGTATTCATTGGCACCAAAATCTTAAGCCAGTGTTACTTCCTTCATATTTTAGGTGTGACTTAATGCTAAAATTACCATGGTATTGTGATGTTAATTCTTCGTATTTACTTACGATCTCTGCATTGTCCTATTACTTGTTTTGGGGAGGGAAACCTCTGTAATACTTCAGCAAACTTTTCTGTGTAATAGAAACTGAAAAATATCAATTGTTCAGAGTGCCTAAGAAAATAAGCACTAATGTAATGCATTTCAGTGGAGATTGCACTATATTCTGAGAACTATAACTTAATCTGCTTTATGAACTCAATGAAAATCTGTGTTTTTGAAATGGATATATTTTAAATTGATACCTTCAGTCTTTTTAATATGAGTGCTCTAAATTTTGTTTCTCCTTCATATCTGAGAATTGTGTTTCTTCATTGATTTATGCAGTGTTTAACAATTAGTGTGTACAAAATGACTCTTCTTGCTTGTGTATTAGTTACTACCATGTCTTGTCAGGAAACATCAAGTTTTTTCACTCTTGCTCAAAGTTTGTGCTGCTGATGGTCTTCTTTCTATGTGTATCCTCAAGATACTGACTAGACGCATCAATATGTACTTTTCAGCGATGCTGTATTTGCCAAAAAACCCCACTACTATGCACACAGACTTTGAAAATAATAAATGTTTTATCGTTCTTTTTGAAATGAATATTTTTAGAGATAATTGTCTGTCCTTGAGAACCCAAAATAACTGTTTGGCCAGGACCCTAACTTCAGTGTTTAGCATCCCTGCTCCCATAAATTTAAACTTAGTTTGTGAAATCTCTTCAATATTTAAGTACAATATAAACACCAACCTCATCCTACAGGCATGCATTAAGCCTCACATGATTATTTGTGTGAAGAATATCTCTAGAAGATTCAATTAGTATTGGTTGTAGTAATTAGCTTTCCGTTTCAAAGAGATTGATGGCTGTGAGTAAAAAATATTACTGGAAAAAGGGAGCATTGGAAACAACAGTGGTTTTCAAGTAATTTTCAGAAAGAAGATACACAATTACATACTGTCCCCACAGCTTTTTCTAAAAAAGAGCAGTTTCTCTTGATACTGTATTTTGATACGTGGTGGGTTAGTACTGCGAATAAATGTCAAAAGGAAGGCAGAAAGTTTAAACAGTAATACGTATTTTTGTACTTATTTTAATAAGTAGTTTCTATTTTGATTCCATTGAAAATAAGTGAAGAGGATGTTGGATATGTAAAGTGTTGTTTACCTGTATAAAGTAATTATGTAAGGTATTACAAGACCTGATATGTGCAAGAATTGAATTTATGCATTGCTACCTAAGAGACGATTTAGAAAATGTGCCTGTTTTATCACCTTTAACACTACACTGCTATTTTGTAGGGGTATGGATATTGTCATATTAGTCTGCTTTTCTTAAATTTGCATATCAAATGTATTTTTAACAAAATAGTTTATATACAACTTTTATACTACCAAGCAGTAAATAAAAAACATTGATTCTTAAGCTTGCTTGTGACTTCCTTAAGCCTTTACCCATTGAGTGAAATTTAATTTTTGCCCAATCTAAACGTAAAATGTGATTAAGTTTTTGTTTATGGAGGTATTGAGAAGCTTAGATTAGTGTGATGGACTTCAGAGCAGTTTTATTTTCTTCAAAAAGGACAATTGCAAATACAACTTCAGTTTCATGCTTAAATGGGAAAGACAGAAATCTGTGCTTTAACGCAAGCTGGTATCTTAGATTAAAAGTATCAAGGACTTAAAGTTTTTATTGTAATTGACATGGAGCTTTTAAGAAATACTCAACATTATTCTTATTTTTTTTTGCAAGGCAGGGAACAAAAAACTACAAATGACACGAAGCTGTTTGCAGTTGTTTCCTCTCAGCCTGTGTCTGTCTGGGACACTACAATGCTTAATTCATTACATTTATGTTCTCACAGATGACTCTGATCTGTAAGGGTCATTAAAAATGGGTTTTTCTGTATAAATAGTGTGAAGGAGCCTTGAAGAAAGTTGTGGCTAGCTGAGATGGGATTATCAGTGTACCATTTTGTTTGCAGGTTTGGGTTTTTTTGTTATTTCAATATTCCTAGCAGCATCATGTAGGATCTGTTTTGAGCTCTGTATTTGAATTTCAGAGGTTGATATACAGTTGTGGTTTATATTCAGAATGTAAAAAAAAAAAAAGTCCTTCCAGGTCTTAATTTTCAAACAGAATTGAGACACTGCTGCTGCTGAAGCTTCTGGAAGTTCAACACACTATGTGAGTCTCATTTTCAGGGATTTTTTTTTTGGTTCCTTTTTTCTTCTCCATAAGAATTCTGTGTAGTACACAGGTTTTTTTAGATAATATGTGGATATACTGAAATACAAGAAGATAGCTGTATTAAAGTTTGAGAAAGTCTCTTATAACTGAACTGACATAGACAAGTCCTCAAACGAAACACAATTTTTTAAAATGGATTTTGGCTTTTTTACATGGATAATTCTTCTGTTTCCTCAATGCAGGCACTTCATTTTTTGGTAAAGCATTATTCCAAAATTCAGGATCTTACTTCATACTGTTGTAGCAAAATAGTCTAGGAAGGTACTTCTGCGTTTAGTAAAACCTGATTTTACTAGTAAAGAACACAGAGCCCATGATCTATTTTTGAAACATGGTAAGGATTAAAGCATTTCTTTTGCTTCTGAATCTCTTTCTAATAAACAATCTCAGTTGAGAGGCATGCCATAGTGTACCTGGTTTCTCATTGCCATTTTCCTTCTGAACTGTATGCCTGTTTTTCACATGTACAGGAACTTTGACAAAATTGGTATCTTATATGGTCCCTGTAGTCCCAAGTGTGTTGTGTGTCACTTGGTGAAAGTGTTATTTCAGCCAGCTGGTCTTGTTCTGGCAGAATGCTAAAGCACTAGTGTTTTCCTGTGTACTGAAGTCTGCAGATAGATGTTGCAGCTATGCAGTGTCTGTAGAAATGACCCCAGACTCCAGTATTCCAGCAGGGTGTGTACAGCTTGGAGTGGGGAGCTCTTTTGAGGCTGCTGGAGTTACGGGGCTGCCAGTGGGGCAGCGTAGCAGAGCTGAATCAAAAGACACAGAAGAGGGAAATGGGCACTAAAAGCATGATAAGAAATGATAGGAAAAAAGGGTGCCAGATAAATTTGGTTTTTGGTTGTTTTCTTTGGGTTTTTTTTTCTCCCTACAAATGAATTGAGCTTGTACTTAAGTGCATACTAATAGAAAATCATGTGGGTTAAAAAGATCCTTTTTATGACATTAGCCCTGTCTGGAAGAGAGGAAGACATATGGTCTTTTCTCTCTTGGTAATGCTGAAAGTGCCTCCTGGGCTGGAATGTGAGACTCTCTCCTAATGAAGTAAGTTTCCTGGCTGTTTAGTGGTTATTGAGGACTCCCACCTGTGCCCTGTAGTTTGAAGTGTGAATCAATTTGTATCTATTAATTTAGGGTTTCTGTGCACTTTAGGCTTGTTCTTTTCTTTTCCCTGCTAAGTGAGTAATGCTCCTGCTACTGAGTAAACCATAAGAGTGGTTAAGCCTTGGCTATCTAATATTAATGAACAGCATGTAAGACTTGGAGAGATAAAGATGGATTTAGATTTAACTTTTTTCTCAGTGTTTTGTGAAATCCTGTATTTTGGGATTGTGTTTGGGGGAGGTTAGGCTCAAAGTGCTGACATCTGAAATTTCATCTTCTTGTTGATTTCTTTGTTTAATTTTAAATTTTAAATTTTTTTTCACAGTGGTAGGGGGCCTGCACTAAGGTGCTGCTGGTCTGCACCTCAAGCCATAATTTGATGTTATCTCTTGTTCTGGATGGTCCCTTTCCTTTCTCTGAGGGGGCTGGTTGATTCTGGAGCTACCATTCTGCAGAGCTGGAAGGCACCCTGTCAGCCTTGGAGCTGCCTTCCTGGCAGGTTAAGGTCGTTTGCTGAGGCAAAACTAATAAAAGGATGTGCAAGGCTGGAGCAGGATAAGGAAAAAGAAGCTGAACAGTTTGGGAAAGTAGGAGTCTTGTTCCTCTAACTTTCAAAGAAAAGGTAGGAGAGATGCCATGCCTGTAGTGCCAGAAGCAAGAAAGTGGCAGAAGCCCCCAAACAGACTGGTGGCAAGGTCTGAAAGCCCCGTGCTGTTACAGTAAGCAGCCTCCAAATTATCTGTGGCTCCCGAATTATCTGGAGGAAAAGAGTGGGTTGGTGATACATTTTGCCGCTAGGTTTAGGTAAGCGAAGCCAAGTCCCCTGTGTCATGACCTTACTGCAGAGCCAGTTGCATGGGTAGTGCCTTGCCATCTGTTTCTGTATGTCAGGCCTTGTGGGTTCGTGTCGGTCTTTGGCTGAGGAGGCCTGTGGTTACTGAAACACCTCTTAAATTACATCTGGGCAGCCTCTAGTGCAGTCGTCATGCAGTGGCATCGAGTGTAGCTGCAGCTACAATAAAGCAGGATGTGTTAACAAATGCATTTTTCTACCAGTGTAGCCCCCCAGTTTTATATGTGTAAACCCTCTGATGCGCCCTTCCCTCATTAGCTGTCCTTTGCCTATTTTCAGTCAGTCATCCCAGTCCTGTCTCTTCTGGGCTGCAGAGTTGTTAAGATGTGCAGCAGAGGCAGACAGGAGGCACTTGTGCTGGTATGGCACAATTGTGGTGGTGGTCTTGAAATGGTCCTGGGGAACAGAGAGCATTGGATTCAGTACACTGTTGATAGCTGTCAGCAGGGAGCAGAACAGCAACAGCAAAACAACTAACAAACCTAGCTGGTACCTGATGCAGAGGGGCAGGTTTGGAGAGGTATGACTGGGGAGGGCAGGTTCAGAGAAGAGGCAACAATTGGATTGTTGATGGACTGAATAGTTAAATACTCAGATTAATACAGTGTGAATAAGAATAGTATTTTGAAATGATCATATTAAAATAGTATTTAACTATTGGTCTTCAAATTTGATTTACAGTAGGAATAATTATCCAATAAAAGCAGCAATCGTAGGAGAACTTTAAAATAAAATACCCATAATAGTTCTGAAATCTTATTTTCAAGGGACTCTACTCACATATGTGTAGAGAGAATGCAATGTTTTCTGTCAGGTATAAGCAGATTTTGTATAGAGTAACTGAATTACATACTTGCTGGCAGCAGAGGGAGCTATGAAGCTTTTATTGATAATTCAAAAAGGTCAGAGTGGGTCAGTGAAAAAAAAACCTGAACCAAAAAATTTGAAAAAGTCCCAGTTTAATGGGAGATCTGAGGTGCCTCATGGGGCTGGGGCAGAGCTGTGGCAAGTCAGGACGCAGCAACTCAGCTCCTCTCCTGCCCTGCTGTGGCCTGGAAGTAGCTGCTGCTGTTGTTAAAAGAAGCAATGTAAACTTCTCTCTGAGCCAAATTTTTAATCAAAGCAATGAGGAAGAACAGGATTTGTGCATCGTATGTCAAAACAATAGCAGCGTGCATCGCCTGGTAATTAACACTCATGCCTGAGTCTGGAAAAGTAATTCCCAGTCAGGGTGGAGTATGCTTATTCTTTTGTAAGACTCCTGATAATTTGTCTTGATTTTGATTAATGCTGGATCTTTAGTATGGTTGGTTTTTTTTCAGATGCTAATTGGATGAGTTTTTTATGTAAGTATACGCAAACAGCAGATTAATGAGTAAAAGATAACCAAAATCAGACTGGCATTGTTCTGGCAAGGTATGATGTGTACTTGTTAGATTAACCCCTGTGTCACTTTTACCTACCAAACCGAAACTTGGGCATTAAAAATCTGTAACATTTCATGTGTTCTGGTGACTTACTGTGGAGAAACTTGTACCACTGCTGGCCACAAGAGCAAAATGTCTTTCATTGATGTCATGGTTTGGCCCCAGGCAGCAGCCAGGCCCCAGGCAGCTGCTTGCTCACTCCTGAACTAATGGGGCTGAGGAGAGAATTGCAGGGGTAAACACTGGAAAATTTGTGGATTGAGATGAAGACAGTTCAGTAGGGAAAGCAGAAGCCATGGACACAAGCAAAGCAAAACAAGGAATTAATTCACTGCTTCCCATGGGCAGGCAGGTGTTCAGCCATCCCCAGAAGGGCAGGGCCCCATCACGTGTAACAGTGACTTGGGAAGATGAACACCATCGCCCCAAACATTGCACAGTGGCCACCATGTTCTATGGTGTGAAATACCCCTTTGGTCAGTTCAGGCCACCTATCCCAGCTCTTCTCCCTCCCAGTTTATATTGTGCACCTCCTCACTGGCAGAACATGAGACAAGAAAAGTCCTTGACTTAGGATAAACACGACTTCCCGAAAAACCAAAACATCAATGTGTTGTCAATGCCATTCTTATTCTGAATCCAAAACACAGCACTTTAAAGCTACTAAGAAATAAACTCTATTCCAGATGAAACCAGGACAGCTGAAATTAAGGACATTTGCATGGATTTTTTTTTTCTGAAGATTTTGTGTAAAAGCTACTCTGAGGAATGCCCCTAAATTATTTAATACATTATTTCTGGAAGAGGATGTCAAATCAGAACTAAAGAGATGTGAGATGCAAACAACCTAGGTTATTAATTCTTGGCCAGATCCCTATGGTTTGTCCTCACATACCTAGAAAGAATTTTAATCTCATTCATACATTCATTTTTCTCTGTAGTTATTTTGCTTTAGTAACTTAACTTCCATTCATTTTGCATAAGTCTAGGTAAATTACTTGGTACTAGCTCCAAGTATAAAGAGCAGGGAGGGGATAGAATGTGTGATAACAGATTACTGAAAATCTGGCCGTGCTTGAGGTTGAAGTGAATAGCTGAGGGTGTTGCCTTTCTCTTTTCTGCTCATGCACCCTCATAATAATCAAGCTAATCTCTTGCTCAGAGTAAACAGAAGGGAGCTTAATGAGCGGATGAAGACAAACTGCTGTCTTCATGTGACATGGTTTTGTTGTGGGGTTGGTTGAGTACTTAAGTTGTCTTCAACCTGACATAATATTGGGATGCTGTATTTTGTGAAAGACTTTTGGTGTTCTTTGTTTTGTTAAAGAATGGAAGGCTTCTCAGTGTATAGTAATTGAACCATGAATTAAAGCAAAAACCTGTTAAATCCTGTTTGTAATAATTTCAGTCAAGATTCAGAGCAGAGTGTGATGTAACCACTGTAGCTTTGATCACAGTCATTGTGAGATGACTGCTTGGGATGTGTACTTCAACAATTCGATTAGAAACAAATTCAAGAAAGGTGATGTTTTTCCTGCTTCTTTGAGAGAATCCTGTTTTCCAAACTAAGTTGTACATATTTCTTTTCTCTGACTAAAGGAGAAAGAGGTAGGAAGTAGGGGAGTAGCTACATGTAATAAATTCTCTTGTGAAGTTGGACTAAACCATTATAAAAAAATGGTGTTTAACAATAAAACACTTAAAAAATTATTGCTGCTTATGTTAAGGCATTAAATTGCTAAAATGTTTTCAATTTTTATTACAGAGTCCAAGATACACATTTAGATTCTTCAAAAATTTAACAGTTCATAGTTTGAAATTGGAAAAGTCCCAAAACAGGTGGAACAGAATTTGCAGAAGCGGTCAGCAGTAGTACATTTTAGGGGCAGGAAGTATTTCCCGTTTTCTTTTTACTCAACTAGTTCAGTTCAAGGATTGTCTGATCTGAAGTTCAGGATTGTGAAGGTTCAAAATGAAGGAAAACTTAAAAACAAACCTCCCTGAGATGGCAAGTAAAATTGTTAATGGAGAAGGGAATCCTAAAACTAATGTCTCTACTAGTGCATGCAAATGCATGAAATTTGAAAAGGTTGGCTAGGGAACAAGCTGAGGAGTTTCTGTTTTGATTTCATGATAGTAAGGAAAAAAGTCTCTGCTGAGGGCATTTCTTGTTGAAAAGGTCAATGAAAAAAATTTCATCTGCTTCTAACAATTACTCTTAAATATTTTGCAATATCTGTGGTCTGAAAGGAAGTTTTATCAACAGAATTGTTTAAAAATAAATTAGTTTTTAATGTAGAATGACTTTCATAAATTAACTTCCTTGTGCATTCAGCATGTTGAAGAAATTTTAATACATTAGATTTTGAAGTGATGCTCTTGTGCAATTTAGTGGATTCCAATTTCCATCTACATGCAGGAAGAGATACCAAAATTCCAGAGAAATAATCTATTAAGATTCATAGTTTCAATGTAATTATAAATGTATAATATAGGCATTTGAATAAATACATGAAATACCATATACACAGACCTTAATAAATGTTGAGATATTATATTCTCATTTAGCAAAAATGAGATACATTGGTAAGAATTAATCTTCTGGAAAACTAAATCACATTTAGGGAATTGAAACTGCAAATACAGCATAACGTCAAGATTAATTTTTAAAATTTTATTTCCAAGTCCCTGTTTCTTCTTTCACCCTTCAAATGATGATAAAAATGTATTTTGCTTAAACAATCAAATCTGAAATATCTTTTAGAAAATAAGACTTTTTGTTTCTGAATTTAATTTTTTAGTGGGAAGTCTCCATAGCAACACTTGCCCAGACAATTACCTTCATTCTTTAAAAGGGAAGGAAAAACCTCAGTCTTTGTGGAATTTATCTATTTCCAGGTTGCTGCTTACTTGTTAGAACTTTGCTGAGCTGAATAATTCTGCAGTGTCAAATTTTGGGTTCTACTCTTTGTTGCGTTTTCTCTAGGAAATAATTAACTTCCTTGAGGGTAGACTGGGCTGTTTTCCTCTCCTATTCTCGTATGTGGAATCTCTGCAGTGATCTGAATTTTTTAATAATCCAGGGTTGATCTACTGCTAAATGAGAAGGTGCTAAACTTAGTCTTCCTCAATGTCTCCCTACCTGTCTATGAAACATTGCAAATTCCCTTTAAATTGCATTACTGACTTTGAAGAATATCGAGTAAAGCATGAGCTTCCAAGATGCAAAAGTTTTCATAGAAATACCAATTCTTATCACAGTTTCCCATCCTATTTCCTGTTCTTTATTGGTACATATGTCTTCACACTCACCTATAAAGGATTACATCAAGAAACATTAATAATAATAGATATTGGCCAACCAGCTCCCATAGTAATTCCTTATGTATCAAAGGAAAACAGAAATACTAAAAAGATACTTCATAAGGGACCCCTCTGAATATAGGAAACACAGTTGATCAGTAGCTGTAGTCACAGTGGGTGTCTTAAAAAAATGTGTAGTTTTTGAGAGAAGTTTGCTTGAGCTTCTAGTAACATGTTTTCTCTGTGATTTTCTGTTTTCTCAAGTTACCGAATTTTACTTTCACAATTGCCTGAGCAAAATGGATTCTTCAAGTTGGCAGTGTTTGTGTTTATTTGAATCAACATCCGATGGACTGAGTAAGATTTCGTTCTCACATAATTATTTAAAATCTGATTTTTACGGAGGAAATGGAGTGTGGCACTTAAAAATTATTTCTCAAATAAGTGATTCTTTCACATTTATTGTGAAAATTGTACTGCAGTCTGAAAAATGACTAAATATTCCTGACACTTGCAGTGTCATTGTAGAGTTGAAGGTATATAAACACGTATGTAAATATAAAATGCATACAAATGTTTTTTGTTTTTTTTTTTTTTTTTAATTTAAAAACTACACTGGGCTTTTTTACATAGCAGATAAGACAAGCATGAGTGTTGGTGTTACCTATACGTTTATTTTATGGAAGCTTTCCATATGATGTAGGTTTGAGATATGCAGATGCCCGATGGTTTTTTTTGTGTGTCTGTGTGTGAGAGAACACTGCCCATTTATTTCCAATGCAGTGAATAGACTTGCTTTGTGCTGGGTTTTGCCTGTTATATTTATGACAATGAGAACTTGGGCTGCAAGGCATGTACTGTCTGAGGCTTAGCTGCTCTCTTGCAGAGGGTTTCAGCCTGGTGGCCCACAATTGCAGGCAGTTGCCCATAGAAGAGTTGCCTGGTTTGTGTTGTCCAGGCTGGGTCTGACCAGGGATTCTGCTCTAATATCTTTTAATGCTTGGGGAGCAAGGTGAGAGATGTGCTGTGATTTGCACTTGAAGTTCGTGCTGGAGCTCAGGTTAGAAAAACCTGATTGAGTGGATATTGAAAAAATCAGTTAGGTTTCTGGGGTGTTTGTTGCATTTCTTTAACATCTTTTTTACTTGAATTGTTTTTCATGGTTTGTGTCATGGAGCAGCAAGGGGCTGCTGGCTCCCTGGGGCTGGGGTGTGGAGGGTGGAGGGAGATAGCAGGGCTGGATCCCACAGCCAGAGTTTGTCCAGCCACCCCAGGTGGGGAGTGGGGCAGCCGAGAGCACCAGGACAGCCCCAGAGCACAGGCATCTCCAGTGGGGCCATGGTCAGGCTGGCAGGGTCTGGCCCCCCTGGGGGGTGAACCAGGACAGCCCCAGCAGGCAGGGCTGGGGGAGCCCAGGAGTGGTGGGCAGGGACAGTCAGGACAGATGACACTCTCATCTTAACTCGTTATTGGCAGTGTGCCGACACTCTTTCATGATTTCCAATACTGTAGTAATCTTTGAAAGACAAATGAGTATGTAAAGCTTGCATGCCTTTATAAAAAGGCTTAGAAGGATCTATTAAAATAGGAAAGTGGTAGAGAAATCAACAGTACTACAATACTTTAAAACCATATAAAGCTTTTTTATTTTACAGATACAATGTTGTGACTCTTGCCTGTAGCTGAATATAGTTCTCTAGTAGCTGAGACTTTACGTTATTTTAATTGCTTCTAGGAGTATCATTAATGTTTTGAGAAATTGAAATCAGCATATACTGTAGGCAAATACATTGTTGGTGCTTTTCATGTATCTCATGAGGGCTATATCTTATTGAACTTCTTCAATGTAACTTTTATATTCAGAAAATGCATAAAATACAAAAGCCACCAGATTATTTTTATGGTTAAAAAATTTATTAGGAGTTTATAACAAAAACGTGGAAACCACAAAATTTCAGTATAAAATGTCAAGCACTTTCTATTTCAACCATACTTGTGCTGAATTGGCAGCACCAGATTGGTCTCTATTACCTTTTTTTTCTCCCATTAGAAATGCAGTCCCTCTGGGAATGCAGCTATTTTCAGGTTTTATGCTTAATCCAATTTGGTAGCTCAATCCCTTTCCTGCTGTAAATTTAGGGACTACAGCAGAGCCAAGGAGTCCACATTGACTTGCTGGTTTTGTATAAACAAAACACATCTTGCTGGGCATGTCTGAGACACAACCTGTTTGAAAACTGTATTGTTAAGACAAGTGATGTGTGCCTGGAAAATTTAGTGGAGTTCTGAGGTTTCAGGCTGTAGTTTTACAACAGTTTTAATCCATCCAAACTGGTAGGGACTGAGTTTTGATCCTTCTCTGGCCTCTCTGATAGTGTGTGTGCAATTCTTACATGAGCTGCTTATCACATTAAACCAACAGAAAGTTACCCACTCTCTTGGATTTGGCTGGGCTTCTGCTGTTTTGAGGAACAGAGGCAGCAACACTTGGGCTATCAAACAGTTCAGGGGAGGTCTGAGGGCAGAAATGATGTTATCATTCTAATGCCAGGTGCACGTGCACAGATTTAAGCTTAATCCATAATGAAACCATAGCCATGGTAAAGTTCAGTCCAAGCTTCCTTCCCTATTTCGCACTTCAGCAGATGATAGAACTTTGGCTCATTTACTGTTTTTTTCTGCTAATGATGAAAATCCGTGGTTTCTAACTCCATGGCTTCAATAGTCCTGTTTAAAGTAATGGAAGTTTTGTGAAGCTGGAACATGCAGTGTGCACAGACCTTCTGGAGGAAGCAAAGGAAACACTTTGCATGAGTCCAGATGGGGTGAGTGAACAACTGAATACTCTCTGTGGAAGAAAATGCTCTGCCCTCCTGTTTGGGCCCATAGAGAAGAGTATTACCATTAGCCAAGGACCACTTCTGTACCTCATGCAGTAGAAATTAAAAGGCTGTATAAAACAGCTGAAGGGACAGAGGTTTAGTCCCAACTCCTTTTATATACGCTGTTCATAACAGCTCTCCACATGTGCTATATATCTGTTCATATAGATCCAGAAATGACATCTGGATCTTACCCACTGTATTACAAAGAAACCATCTAGTACTCATCATCATCTTCCAGGTCTTCTCCTGCTGTTGCAGCTTCCAGTGCAGCCAGAGCTGCTGCAACTTCTGCATCTTCCTCCTCAATTCCTCCATTGACATCTTTGTGGTTGGTGGGTGTGGGTGCTTGTGCGACTTTGGTAACAGTCACTGCAGTGATACCACCAGTAAGGCTCTCACTCAGACTTGCAGAGTCAGTTTTAAAAGGTTCAGTACTGCTCTTTTTTACAGACAAAGGTGGAATTACACAAAGGCCCTGGTCCTGTATTGCCGAAGCACCAGCGTTTTGGTCTGAATGTACACAGTTGTCTGAAAAGCTGTCTTGTTCAATATAGTTCCCAGTTTGATTGCCATTTAAGGGATAATCAGTATCTGGCAGTCTTATGGCATTGTTTTCTGTGTCCAATATTGAGTTTCCTTTGAGAAAGATGCTGTCTTCTGCAGACTGGGAGTCTGGAATACTGTTGGTCACATTATTGGCTGCCTTACTATGACTGCCTGTCTCTAGGTCAATTTCTTGTCCAGACCTGTTTGATTTGGTGTACAAGTCTCTGTTGCTGGCTGAAGAAGCCTCTGACTGGCTGGAGGGTCCCTTTTCACTGGTTTCTTCTGTTGGATTTGTGTTGGGGTTGACCATGGAGTGCTCAGCACAGGAGTTGCCACCATTGACTGCAACATCAAGCTTTGCACCACACTTCACAATGCCATCCTCTTGTGAATCATTGCCTCTGTGATTCCAGAGAGTTTTTGTTGTACTGTTAACTGGATTTTTATTTTCTGTTTTGTTTACCTCATCCTTCTGGAGTTCATTTTTGGGTTCTTCATTTTCACTATTCTCTTTGGATTTATTGCTGCCTTGTTCATTGTGTTTATAGCTGTTTACTTCATGGATACATCCAGATGATTGTACTTCTTCTGGATCAAAAATATAGCTGGAGTAAGGAAAATTTGTAAAGGAAATGTTACTTATGATGTTAGTCAGTATAATTAGTAAAAAAGATTAAGCTTCACTTTTAAGCTGAAGGTCTCAAGGAATGAGTGTCACTGAACTTTACCTTGGGTCCTGAGAGTGAGTTAAACTGGATGGGAATGCTGAGCTGTGCTGTTGGCTGCTGTCTCCCAGAACTGATCATAACTAACCCCTGTAGTGAGATTCACCAGGAGGATGTTGGAGAACTGTGTGCTGGTTGTTTCTCTTTTCCAGCCTTATTTCTTGTTTTCTCTGGGGAGCTGATTAGCCAATGAGTAGTCATCATATGGATTGTTGATTAACGTGTCCTCATGTAGTTGCTAAAATATCTCCCATTTTTCCTGATGTTCTTCCTTCAAGTCTTTCATCATTTTCTCTATTTTTTCCCCTTCTGATTTGTTTTCTCCCTCTTGCTCTATAGTTTCCTAGACTTACCTCTTCCAGGGCCTCTCTCTTTTCTTTATCTTCCTTTTTTCTCTCATACCACCATTTTGTCCCCACTTCCTTACCTGTTCTACAGAAGTGGCCAAGGGAAGGAGTAATCCTCAAGTTGGGCTGAAATATTGTCTTTATAAAACTAGCTAGTCCTCCTCTCTAGGGAGACTTTTAAGGAATTCTTCCCCCAACTAACTACATTTAAAAGCTATAATGGAAGCAGGGAACTGTAGTGCATTTTCATTGCTTGGGAGAGAGGGAGGATCTGACAAAGTGTGTGCTCCTTGTTCTCCTGAACTGAGGGAAGCTCATACTACCCAAATGAGAAAAAACTTTACTAAAGAAGAGTTTTCAATGCAACACAATTCCTTTTGTAGGATAGGAATTACAGAAATGGACCTTAATTACAGTAAATCAAATGAACATTCATAGGAAATCAGTATGCCTATGCTTTAGGATGCTGTAAACTGTGAGAAAACTCCAGCCTTTTACCGTGGCAAATTAAAGCAACAGGTGTAGGGGAGCACAGACACATAGTTTAATGATTTTGTTTTACTTTGTCTAAGCAACTCTTGATCTATTGTACCTTTGTATCATTTTGCAGCATCTGCACCCCATCTGGATTTTCTTTAACCTGAAAAGAGAGAAAGGGAAGGCAAGGGATAGACAGAGTGAATGAAGCATTATGAAATTAATATATGAGCAATTGCATTGAAAATGATGCTCATGTTTAGAAGGGTTTTGTTAGCTAAAAAGAAAGATGTCTACGTAAGAATGGATGGACTACTGTTCAAGGTCTTTGTAGGTTGTTGTCTTGCATTGGCAATGGTCTTTAACTGGGGAAAAATCTGGGGAAGAATTTCACAATTCTTACATAGTGGTGTTCTCCCAAAATAGTTTCCTAAGCAATTTTATGATTTGGAGAATTTTAAGTCAGTGTCCTGGGTGTGGATTGTTGGTTTGTTGTTTGGTTGGACATTTTTTTCCGTATTTTTTTTTCCACTTGGCACCTATTGGTGAAGTTCTCTACCATGAATTTGCCCAGCTGCTTTTAGAAACAGTAAACTGCCAGCATCTACCACATCCTTTACTCAATACTTTCACAGACCAGCCTTGCCTGTGTGCAGAATCACCTGCTTTTGTTTGACTTGAACCCGTCTTTACTAGTAGTATTTGGTGCCTCGTAGTTCTTGTATTAGAAGAGGTAGTGACCATCATGTCTAATTATCACTATAGTGGAGGTCCTGTCCTGTCCCTTCAGTGCTCATCTGTTTTAATGTTACCCATACTGACATTGTTTCATGCCTATGAACTGTCCTTGTGGTACTCTGAGTCTTTTTGCATTTTAACATCCTATCCAAGTAAAGTGTGGGAACTACAAATGCAGAGTTCTCAAGGTTTTTGAAACCTGAAAGAAGCAGGTTTATTTTTTCCTAATATCTACTTGTTTACATTCACTAGCCCCTGTGACAGTTACTGAGCACTGAGGTGACATTTTTGTGGAACTATCTCTTAGTGAAGCACAGACAAGTTCCTGGGATCGGCATTTTATTACAAGCAGGATGTTGCACCTCCATTTTACTACAGTAAAATTTGACTAGTACTAGCAGAGTTTGACTAGTACTAGCAGATGTGTTTTGCTACACCATTGCCTGACCCAATGAGATGGTAAGAACTATCTGTCATATGGTTCTTATGCTGAAGTCTTTTATTATGAGAAGAAATGGTTTGCTAATTTGGACCCTTGAGAACTTTCCTGTTCTGAACCTAAACTGAAGTCCCAGATCTGAACATCCAAAATCCTTAAAAGTCCCAATAGTCTTTATGGGTGGTGGCTATCTTATTTCAAGTTAATAAGTCAAGGCCGGGTATTTAATATGTTTTGTCCATTGTTATTCAGGCCTTTTTTTTCTCTGAGATACTCTACAACCTCGCATACTTTTGCCAGTGCCTCAGGACAGTGGCTCACTTCCCATAAAACAGAAGTTGATAAAGCAAGGTCAGGATATTTTCTGGAGTAATTTATTTACAAAACGTCCAAGGAAAGTAGTATTGATTTGTTCTTCTCAGGCATGGCCTGAACTGCACACTGGCAATTATGCTAGTAAAAATGTAACTCAAAACATTTCCCCTCTAAAATCTGACTACCTCTGAACTAAACACCTGATGTCAAATCTCTCACTCTTTTAGCCTCTAAGGGCCTACAGTCATTTAGCAGCTGGTTTTAGCCTAGGGTATAGCTGCTTGTACCTATGCTTTTTGTCTTTGTGTACACAAGCTGTTCTGGAGCAGAAATTTCTATCAGGAGTAGCCAGCTTGATCATGTTCAATGCTTGCTGGCTTTTCAGCCAGCTGCTTTGCTTCCTTTCTCTTGGTGCTGCTTCTCTCCCTGAAATGCAGTCTCCCTTCCACGTCTCTGCTGATCTTGTACTGTGTGTCCTCACCCCATACACCTCTGAAACATCAGAGCAGGAATTCTGATACAGGGATTTTCATCTGAAGAGGACTGCCCACTGAAATGCCCACACAGCCTTTGGCTTGGCTTTGAAGTGAGTAAGGTTTGGTGAACCCAGTTCTAATTTGTATGTAGGCCAGCTCTGAAAACAGATGTTACTTCTAGCTGGGAGTGGGCACTTCAAGTCAGGGTGCTTCTGCTTAGAGTTTTATTTGACAGATTTCCTACTCAGTGATTTTATTTACAAGTTTTGTGATTTTTTGAAAGCATAAAATATTGCTCATAGATTTTAAGCATTGCGAAGTCCTAAATGGTGGCCTTTATTCTTTTGTAAAAGCATTTATGATCGTCATAGAAGGCAATTATAAATTGAAATTACTGTTGTTTGCAAAGAAAACACTTTCCTGTTTTTGGGGGTTTAATTTTTTTTTTTTAAATTTTTAAAAAATTTTTTATTTCTTATTACAGCTACTGTTGGAATTATCTCTGCACCTACTGCATGAAGCTTTCCCACTGATTAGTTACAACTGGATCTGTCCTCTGGCATGAATAAACTATTACATATGGAAAACTGTGTTATACTGTGTTATCTTATGATTTATTTCACATCCCTGAAACAGGAGTATAGTTTTACAATGTCACTGTCTGAATATTGGCTTTTTTTTTCCCTTGCCCTTTCCTTTAATTTCTAATAATCTTTCAAGTCAGGCTGGAAAATAATTCTGGGGAACAAATTGCTTTTATAGCATGAAAAGGCATGCTTTAATCCTACTTATCTTGTTTTAGGTACCTAGCTCTAAAGACTTGTGTATTGTGTGATGTTCATAGTTGCATTAATGGATAGATAGTATTAATAAGCTGCTGTCTGGAGCAGTTTGAATCAACTAAGTGCTACAGACTTGAAACAAAGAGTGTTAGGAACTTCAAGCAATAGGTGATGGTATGGTAACTGAAGGAGGTAGTACTTAGTCTTAGTTCGAGGAGAGCAGGACACAAATCCCATCAGTAAAACAAATGATGAAAAGGGAGAGATTGTTAAATACATTTATGGTGGCATCTGCTAAGAGAATGAGGTGGGACTTTCTCTGAAAGTGTGAGACCTTGGTGAAGATAGCAAGAATAATGTCTGACTTCAAACCCACAACCTTGTGTTTCAAGCCACAGCATGCTTTAAGTCTGCTTGTCTTTATCAGGTTTGAGAAACACAAGGTATCTGACTTTAAATTATGTAATAACATAGCTCATATTGTCTATTTAAACTGTGGCTGTGTTATGAGTAAACAAAAGACAAACAAGAGATAACGTCATGAAAAGAGAAGAAGAAATATTTTTGAGTCATAAAAATGGTTTGGCACCTTTCTCAATATTCTTGGAAGTTTACATGGAAACAGAAAAAGGTCAGTCTTATTTTTGTTCATGGTGTATTTTTGGTTCTGTCTTGATTTTTATTTTAAAATTATTTTTAGACACCTCCAGGAGCAGAGGCAGAAAACTGAGGGAGACCATGTTAAAATAGCTTCCCTAGTAGATCTCAAACAGACAAACTGACTTTGGATCATTATTTTTAATCCAGGGTTGATGTTTTTTTTTTTAGTTTAGTTGGAGTTTTCATCCCACACATCCTGATGCTTCTGTTGTTTGGCTTTTCACGCTTCTCCATCTTTTCCCGCTCTAGATTACCTTAGCAAGTAAGGAGCTTTTTCCAAAAAGGGTATTATCTGGGCTGATGAGCCTGAATGGTATATCTCCCAAGGGCCTGAGGCACCTCTTTCTGATGACTTTTTCCAGTAAAGGCACCTTTCAGACTTGATCTTCCCAGTGTCTTCCCCATCAGTTTGCTGTATTTTGCACTCCTCAGTGAAACCTGTCCATTCTGAGGATACTGCCCCGAGCTACCAGTCTCTTTGCAATGGACAGAAATCCTTGTTCATCAAAATTAAGTCTGTCTGCCTCTCTAGTAACACAAACACAATTAACTTTGTCAGTACTTTTTTTGCTAACCAGGTCTTACATGGATGCCAAATGCTAACAAGCTAGGAGACATATGCACAGAAGCAAGTGTGGGAAGAGAAAGTGTTTGCATGGAAATATATGCAGAGGAAATATGGAGAATATGGGGTGGGAATAACCTTAGAGAGCTCTAGCACATGACAAGCTTCTCTTAACAGGAGGTGCAGTTTGCCTTTTGTGCTAAGTAGGCATTCACCCCTCTCAGAAGATTTCAGAGACTGTCCTCAGCATGTGCTAGGTCTGACAAAGGGTCAGATGTGCCTAGGCTGGAGGAAGGAAGTGCAGTGTCCATGCTCATTGCAGGCCGGGTGGATGAGATGACCTTTGAACTCCCTTTGAATCCAGACCGTCCTATGAGTCCATGTGTTACTGAGGTGTGGAGGCAGAGGAGTGGATGTGGATGACAGATAATATAAAAGAAGCACAGAAAAACTGTAGGAGGGGTGGTAGAGTTGAGAAGAACTATATTTAGAAATTTAGAAAACTAGTAAATGTACAGTAGAAAAAAATTACCAGCACATGCTAGAGGGGGAGAGAGAATAACAGTGAAAATCTTGTAAAGGAAAAAAGACTAGGAACATAGTTTAGCCATACACTGTGCAGGCCAATTACTAGTGTTGGATGAATATAATCTGTAGGAACTGTCTTACTTAAAATACAGAGAGAGCTTCAAATCCTGTGGATTTTTTTCTGACCTTAAACACCGTTTTGAGAGCAGAGGGCCTCAGAACAGGTGCAGGCTTGGGAAGTAGGGGAACCCAAAAACATCCTGATCTACTTGAAGATGTCCCTGCTCATTGCAGGGGGCATGAGCTAGGTGACCTTTAAGGATCTCTTCCAACTCAAACTATTCTATTATTCTATCATGGTCTGTGGAGAGCACAGTCTGTGCTCAAATCTTCACTGAGACCAGTACTTAGAGCTGGACCAAAATCTAATTTCATTTTTCCTGACTGAATCTTAACCTGGAAGTTTATTTTAAATGTGCTTCAGGGAATAACTCAATTGGCATGTTTAATTTAAAGTAAATGAACTACACTGAGGAAATATTGTAATATGATCCCTTATAGGAAGCACATCCCACCTCATAGGCTATTTTAGTCTGTCTGGTTTTTGCTAGCTAAATTGACTTCAGTCTTTTTGTTCACACTTTCTTAAAATGCAGTACTGAGATGTTGTTCCTGTGCTTCAGCCATCTTGCAGTCCAGCCCTAGTGAGATACCTGGCTGTGCTATCCTGCTGACAGAGTTTGACCTGTGGATTGGCTTGGAGTCACCCTGCAGTCCTTGCTATCTGTGCTGCTCTGCAAGAAAAGAAAACTGTGCAAGTGTTTCTTCTGCTGCAGCTTACTCTCCTGTTTTGAGGGAGGCAGGCTCTGTATTTGGGAATAAGGAGTGTCAGTGTCTGCCAGAAAGAGCCTTATGTTATCCAGCCAGCACAAGGTTATTGCCAAGGTTATTGTTGCTTGTCTTATTTTTCTTTATTTTACAGAGCTGAGGAGCTGTACAGGTCTACCAGCCACTTTTCTTTTCCACTGAGAATATTATTTGCCCGCTGAACATCTTGCATGCATTTCTAGTACAGCTAACTGTGAAGACAGAAGTTGACATAGAGACACTCATCAAAAACTCATGTAAAACTTCTTGAGCCACAGTCTAACTACAATGGTGACTTATGGCTGTCAGTTTTGGATGTTTGGCTCCAACTGCCACCCTTTGCTTGTTCCTTTTCAAATTGAATCCCCTATTTTTAAAAGATAAATGTGATCATTGCTTAAATGCAAAGAATTCTTACCCTGTCATCAGAATTGTTTCTAATTAGCAGAATCCCACACTTTTCAAGAGATTAAAGAGCAAAATGATTTAAAGATTCACAGGGTTGGAGGACCTCTCCTCTGAAGACACACTATGAAAGCTGGAGCTGTTCAGCCTGGAGAAGAGAAGGCTCTGCGGAGACCTTGTTGTGGCCTTCCAATACTTAAAGGGGGCTTATAAGAATGAAGGAGAGCAACTTTTTACATGGGTAGATAGTAATGGGACAACATAGAATAGTTTTACACTGAAAGAGGAGAAATTTAGATGCGATGTTGGGAAGAAATTCTTTACCCGGAGAGTAGTGAGGCACTGGAACAGGTTGCCCAGACAAGACGTGGAAGTGTTCAAGGCCAAGTTGGATAGAGTCCTGAGCAACCTGATCTAGTTGGGGGGCAGGGGGATTGGAACCAGCTAGTCTTTAAGGTCTCTTCCAAATCAAGCCTTTCTATGATTCCTATTTGATTTCTATTTCATATATGATTCCTATATGATTCCTAATGTGATTTCTATTTCTATGAATATCAAATACCCAAATATCAAACACTATACTTGCCTGATGAACCATCAATATGGCATCAGCTAATCCCTAAAGTATGGCCTGCTCACCAAATAACCAGTGGGAGTATGCTGTCATGATTTTAACTTGTATTTGTGTTGTGTCATCTGAAAAGGTATGCATGTATTAAGTGTATTGCAGGAATTTTGCAATAGTAATAGTTGACCAAAATGTGCTGTTACTATGACTTTTGTTCCAGGATCACAACAGTAGCAGTCAACACTAATTGCCATGTACATGAAATAGTAGAATAAATTGTGTGTTACATCTTTGAATTTTTCTTAACTGCATCCAAGCTAGAGCGCAGTCTCCTAGCTGGGAGGTGTGTTGACTGTGCAGGGGTCGGTTATGCCCTCTGATTGTGGGTGCATGCTGTGACATTTCTCAGCTTAGGGGAAGAGTGTCCTGCCTGCATGATGCCTGGCTACGATCTGATGAGAAACTACTTTGGCAGTTGGGATGGTCAGACTAATGGAAATATCTGCCTACATTTGTTTTCTCAAAATGCAGAGATAAGGTCAGATTTAGTCTGCTCTGCTTGTACTAGAAAAATACATGCTAATTATCTTACATATGTACAGTTTTACTGCCAGAAACAATACCAGTATAGTTGGCAATATGTGCTAATTGTTATGTGCCAGTGTAAATACTTCAGCTGGAATGGGGACCATCCGGATTGATGCAAATGCAACATTAGAAACTGCTCCACTTCTTTACAGCTGCTATCTTCCCATGCCTCCAGGCATCTAGCTGTGTTTTTATCAAATCCTGATGGGTTTTCTGTTCCCACATTGCCCCTTCACTTTTCTGCTTTTCCATGCAGCTGTTTTGCACCAAAGTAAGAGGCAGCAGTGGGAAGGTCTCAAGGCAGGGAAGTTTTGGTGTTGCCAGTAGTGCTTGAGCACACCTGCACTTCTTGTTTGTGGGTGCATTGGCAGAAGGGAAAGGTAATGAAAAGTAGATGGTATCTGTGGGAGCCCCCCTAGGAAGATAAGACCCTAGGAGCATCCCCTAGGTTAGGGTGACAGGGAAAGGCTTCTCTCTAGGATGCCCTGTTCTGTTGTGCTAATGTACCCCTGTTCTGCTCCCTCAGTCCCCCTGTTGGCCTCCCCACACAGACCCCTGTTCCTCAGCCACCCCTCTCTGTTTCCCCCTAGGCTCCCATACCCTAACCCCGCCTGTGCACTGCCTCCTGCCCTCAAACCATGGCTTCTCATGCTCTCTCTCTGCCCCTCTTGCCCTCCATACTTAAACCCCAGCTTTCCATTGCCCTGGATTCTTGTTCACGTGCATGTGACAACAATAAACCAACATGTGGATTCCCACACAAGAATCCTTCCTGGCTCCTTGTTAGAAATGCTTCTAAAAAGTTGCACCACCACCCCGCAGTAAATACTACAGTATCAGTTTTACAAAAGGTGTTCTATTTCGATTTGTAACTGTTGGTCATCGCCTAAGCTGGTAATAATACACATAGCTATAAGTCCTGCTAGGCTCCTTCTCAAAATGTCCTTCTTTTCAAAGCAGGAAGGTCAGCCAGATCTTCCACTTACTCCTGGTGGCTTCCTGACAGTATTAGTCAGGAAGTGCCATATTTTATTCTCATAATAGATTCCTGTTTCTACCTTGACATTTTTGGGGTTTGTTTGTTTGTGTTGTTGTTTTGTTTTAAGTTAGTTTGCTTTTTATTTGTTTTGTTTTGTTTTTAAGAAGTCATTCTTGTACTATTTCATTCGCTGACAACTATCTCTGGTAGCAGTTGACAGTTTTATAAACACTTGTGAGAGTAAGGCCAGCTCACACGAAAGGTGAACCTTTTTGAGAGGCATTACTGCTGCAGCAGAGTGCCCTAGAGGGCACAAGGGCTACAACTTGGAGGTGATCTGAACACATATTTTTTTTTCTGTTATGCTCTTTGCAATTGATTTTAAATATTTATAAGATACTTAAAAGGAAATGCATTCTCTCTGACTAGTTCCTCATCATTCACAGCACTAGGTCACAGAACATTTCCCTACCCCCATTATTTACCATAAAAAAATTGTTTTATTTTTAGAGTAAAAGGAAGAGTGGGGAAAAGGGTAAAACTCTCACAATCATTAGCCAGTTTGCATAAAAGAAAACCAAATATAGCTGGTAGCATAAATATTCATTTCCTCTTTAGCTAAGCTGTTTTCTACACTTCATTTTACCAAACTTACATCATTGTCTAGTGTTTAAATTACTTAAGTTTATGTTTCGTGTCTATTAAAATTGTTAATCCCATAAAATATAACAGCTTATTTAATAGCAAGGCCTAAAACCGAGTCCTGTTTAGTCCCATTGTTTTATAGAGGCAAACATAGAAAAGTGCTCTTTCCCAAGGGATTCATGGTCTAAATGTGTCACAAGGCAAAAAGTGGGAGGCAGATGGTCATGTACATGTGAAAGAAGCAACCAGCAGAGAAACTATATTTGAGTCAGTAATTGTGTTACACTAGGCCTGAGTGAGGATCTGTGTCTGGCAACACCAGTGGAGCCTCAAACTAGTTATAGCCAGTTTTTTATGTAACAAGAGGGACTGTATCTGAAACATCATTTCTCTTGAGAGGTTAAAGTGTGTCCATGTGATCATGTGCAACTGTGCACTTTGGAGGATGGATTCTTGGGTTCCAGCCCTTCATCTGAAAATCCATGGTTGTAACCGATGTCTTTTTAAAACATTTAACATAGAAACAGCTCTAGAATCTGGTCTTGAAGTAGTGCTGCCATGGGTCTCTAATTCAGAAGGTTGCCTTGCTTATGCTTTGCTCCTTAGCCAGTGGCAGGCTTGAGCAGCCTGCTTTAGAGCACGCCATCAAGGATGTGATTTTGATAGCTGTGAGATGTGGCTTAGAAACTGAGGGTCAAACTGAACTGGGGATCCTAATTTATGATGGAATTCTCTTACGCTTTGAATACTGTGTAAAATAATCACCACCTCCTCTGTGATTTTGACTGGGGCTTGGTGTGGGTGCTGTCTTCTGGCCTAGAAGTCACTTTTTCTTAGACTTCCATTTACAGAATCAGCTACTGAGTGTAAGCCTACTTAAATATAGAACTATTTTCTAAAGGTGGATTGTTTCTCAACTGAATATATATATCCATATAAAGGCTATTTTTTTAGCCTCTTGGAATAATTCCATTTTTATGTATCAGTTTTACATGTTTTAGTTGTTTTACATGCTTTTTTACGTGTTTTTGGATGCTGGTATCAATGAGAAATCCCACTTGGGATATCAGAGAAATGGAAAATGTCAGATGGTGAGCATGAGGGCTACAGCATACTGCTGTAGCATTTAGTCAGTGAGAAAAACTTGACAAGCCAGAATGCTTCCTAAGTATAGTCTGAAGTAATTTTTTCTCTTCAGCCTGGAGGAGACTGAGGGGAGACCTTACTGCAGTTACAACTTCCTCATAAGGGCAAGAAGAGGGGCAGACACTGATCTTCCCTCCGTAGTGACCAGTGACGGGACCTGAGGAAATGGCCTGAAGTTGTGTCAGGAGAGGTTCAGGTTGGATGTCAGGAAAAGTTTCTTCCCCCAGAGGGTGATTGGGCAGTGGAACAGGCTCCCCAGGGAAGTGGTCACAGCACCAAGCCTGACAGAATTGAAGAAGTGTTTGGATAATGCTCTCAGGCACATGGTGTGACTCTTGGGGATGGTCCTCTGCAGGGCCAGGAGTTGGACTGGATGATCCTTATAGGCCCCTTCCAACTCAGCCTATTCTGTGATTCTGTGATTGTGCCATCTACATTGTCACGCAGTGCCACTCACTTGCAGCATAGCAGCACTCTGTATACTATGAAATCAAGCTCTTTGTTGGTCCATCTGCTGGAAGATGTTGCCTCTTGTATTTCCCTGTGAGTGCCAAAATAATTTATTTGCCTTCTGCAGAAATTTGGGGCCAAACATAATAGAACCTTTAAAATATGTTGTTGAAAGACTTTGAATCTTTAGGTGAACTAGGTGAACAGAGGAAGATGAAAAAGAAGAGATGGATATCTCATATGTTTTAGATATTGTGAAATTCTTGTAAGTTAGAAAATTAAAACTTAGGAAATCAGCAATTAAGTCTAAGAAGCTTAACTCCTGTAATTCTGTCATTCTAACTTATTGAAAACTTTTGGTTGCACATCAGTTCTATGGAAGGGCTCAGTGCTTCTTTGTTTGATTGTTTCTTTGTTTTTTACCCCATTGAGTCTTTGGAAGTGGGCATGAAGAGACACTGCAGGAGTTTAACAGGCCTTTATCCTTTAAGTATGCCATACATTTTTACTTCAGGGAGCAATATTCTGAAAATAGACTCAGATGTCTATGGAGATTGCTTCAAATATAGGTATTGGAGTGTTTTGTGTATATGCCTTTGGGCAGGATTTAGGCCAGGCAGGATATGTGATCTCAGCGCTGGTATTCAACTGTACTTAGTGTGCCCAAAAATCATCTTGCCCTGAATATTTCAGATGCTTCTGATTTGTTTATATCATATGAAATATTGCTAGTGGCAGGTATTGTGGTGGTATTGTTGTACTGCTCAGAATATCAGCCTCTCTTAATACCAAGAAAATTGGATAAAGCCATAAGCAGTTAGAATGAATAAATGATTCTCTTTTGTAATAACAAAAGTAAAAAAACCCAACCCAGTGAGGAAACCACAAACCCATCCCCTTGCCCACCACAAAAAAGAAACCAGCACCAAAAAAAACCCAAACAAAAACCAGAAAACCCCCAAAATCCAACACCTTGACCAAAGAGATTTCTTAAAATTCTCAGGATATTGTGCTTTTGTGTTTGATTTAATGGCATAACCTGCAGCTTTTTGTAAGGAAACTGTTAGAAGTCAGTGTGCTCTCCCTTTAAAATCAAATGAATCTTTATGTTTTCCAATCAGTTATCTTTTCCCATATGCCCCTCTTTCCCCTGCTTGCCTTCCATTCTTCTTGTTCTTCCCATACCAAATGCCTGCATTTTCACATTTTCTCTTGCCATTTTTCACCTATGTCGACTGTCTTAGATTGCTTCAATTTTGTATTCCTGTGTTTCTTCTGTACAGTGTCTTTTTCTAAACTTCAGAGTGGAAACTAGCAAGCTTTTAGTTGCTACATCAGGAAACATGGGTTGGAAAGAAACCCAGTTCTGTTCTGTCTCTAGTGCTTGTAGCAGCTGAGTGTCGACAATAGCAAATATTGTGGAGTACTGTAGAGAGAGATGGTTTATATTGTGGAATGCTGAAGTTACAATAGTGAATGGCCAGTAAGTTTTAAACCTACACAAGGAGAAAAAAAATAATCCTACCTTTCCGATTGTACTCCATCGACTGCTTGAAAGATTTGTTTTAAGTGTCTTGGTCCTGCAATAGTAAAACACTTTGCAAGTGGTTTCTTCATGTGCACACATAAGTAAGAAGGATACTCTGAGGCATCGACTGTCTACTGCAAACAATGTGAAAATAGAATAACCTCCTCTGGGTACCATTGTGAATTTTAAATTTAGACAGTGATCAAATAAATCACTTGAGTAGTATGCTCATCCCCTTGAGCTGAACTGGAATGCTAACCTGCTTAAACTGAGCATAATCTTTGCTACAGTGGATTAGGACTCATGTGAAGTGTTTAAACAACAACAGTAAAATTAGAAGACTTTCAAATATGCAGTATTATGGGATTTTTTTTTCTTTGTGTTTTCTTTTTCTTTCTGTGAACCAGGATATTTCAGTACCAGTTAAAACTTTACTCTCTGCTTGTCAGAACTTCAGCCTTCAGATTGTCACAAACTTTGAAACTTAAGAGATGCCTCTGGCATTGCAATAATACTGTAGATATTGGTAAAGCTGTTGTTCTTTCAGACATGTGCTCTAACTAAATGCAAAGCTCAGCAAAATGTTTTTTATTAAGAATTTCTAAAGAGACAAATAAATTAATGAGATAATTGTAGAATTAGAGTATAACAATACTGCAATGCAGAAGCTTTTTATCCTTTAAAAACGCAAATATTTTCAATATTTCTTGTAGTGAGCGAAACATGAGCCCATGTGAATTTGTGTGTGCATGCAAATGTATAGTGACCATTAATCACCAAGTCACGCTCATTTCTGTGAAATGGGCAACGTATTTTGTTGTGGGTTTTAGAAATTGGGCCATGTCCTTTCTTTCATTCTCAGCATCTCTCTGCTTGAGTAGGAACTTGAAAAATCTCAGTGTAGCTTACATTACAAACCACAAATCCACACAGAATTATGCTTGCACTGTTCTTGAAACCTGCAAGCCTTTTCTTGTAAGAGAGTGAAGTTTTATTGGCCTTGAGATCCCTTTCAGCAGAGCACTTCTGAGATCTAAGCCATGGTGCTTCATTCCTGATTTCAGCATCCATAGGCAATGGGGCTGGGGAGGGACAGTACGAGGCAACAAGGACAGTACGAGTGACATGGTCATCACTGCTGCTGCTGCTCTTCTTGCTGTACTCTCTTTGCATACATATTCTTTGCAATTTTCAGAATTTATGGGTAAACTCTGACAAGTTCTTATAAAATGTCACTATCTAGCTTCCAGGTTTGAAAGTACTCCTGGCTGTATAGGTAGTTTCATGGCTGCTGTTTGCCTACAAATTCAAGAGGACAACACCTCATAGTGTCTGACCCATAGGAAATATTTAGAAGACTTTCTATTAAAAGCCTGAAATATGATTGAAAACTAAATGCAAATTTAAGTGGCCTGGATATCTGCTGTGACTCATTGCTAAGGAGAACCTGGGATTCA
>VZTN01009087.1:1706-49850 GCA_013400515.1 Erpornis zantholeuca | reverse complement strand
ACAGTCAGTTTTCTTTACAAAAAGTACATAGGAAGTACAATCATGTCAAGGTTAGTTATTCTATCAAACTTTCTTGAATTTAAGAATTTTTTTATATATCAGTATGTCAGCTCTTGAATTCTGTCATCACATCATGTCTTGTAAATATCAAACTTGTCACCAACAACATGAAGAATGTAAGCAGGTAAGATGCTATGCACCAGTTAACATTTAATGAACATTGTTTAACAATTCTTTGAAATCTGACCAATCTCCTTGATCTGTGAAGCACCTCATCAGTAACTAAAAGGCACAGGTTGTTTCCTGAGTGGTAAAAAGCTGACGAAAGGAGAGGTTTTGATTCACAGCTGAAAATAGGCTGTTTGAAAGAACTATGTGGTCTTGCCAGTTGTACAAGAGTTTTCTGGAGAATTACTATCTTTCTATTAGCTAAGGATAGTGTTGTCTGTTTAATTGATTTGGCAATCCTTTATCATGTGCCCTTTATTCATGTCTAGATAGAGGTTCTTAGTCATAATCATTTATTAGTGAGGCCACTTTGGATCACCAGCAGGAGTTTTATGTTCTTTTTGCTCCACCACTTTTATAGACCATGCTGGATACTTTTTATTTCTTCCTGGTAACTAGTGATCATGAGCTGTTTTAAATGGTAGTATCCTTGTTCCTGGCAGTCTTTCTGCTGCCTGGCCTATGAATCACAACAAAATAAATTTGCCTTATGTGTTACAAAGTGTGTTACAGAATCATAAAATAATTGATTGAAAGAGAGATCCAGAGTTCTTCTGGCCCAGCCTTTCTCTCTGTCAATATAGGTCAGTCTAGATCTACAGTATGGTATGAAACATGTAACATGAGGTTTAGCTCATTAATGCATGGGAAGCTTTGATCTTTATTGGCCACGTCTGCAGGAGCAGCATATGGCTCTCCTGGGCAGGTAATGCAATGTCAATATAATCTGTCTATGTTTATATAGTTTTTTAGTAGTAAAAATCTTGCAGGAGCTGAGGGTGAAAGTTCAGTACCCAAAATTTTCCACTTCTGTAACAGTCTCCTTTTCTTAGCTTGTGTTTTAAATGTCTTCTGACTGCTTACCTCCAGCTTTCAACCCCAAAATCTGCCTCCTGTTTAAAGAACCTAGAAGAAGAAATAAATACACTGGCATATTGCTCTATATTTATATTTGCATATATCATTGTGTGCTATGGCAATACAGAGAGATTGATATTCCCTCTAGAAGGAAGTGTTTGTGGCAATTTCCCTAGGTTTGCTATTAGAGAATTTTTTTTGTTGCTGTAGATTACACTGTTCTGCAGGTGCCACTTTTTTTGTTTTTAGGACAAGTAAAATAATTACCAGATAAGAAATGTTTTATGATTGGGACCTCCTACAGCATTATCCAACAAGTTGCTTGGGCAGGTACAGAGATGTTGAGGTATACAATTTCAGTAGACACTGTTCAACGAGCACTGAGAAACCATGACAGACAGTTCTCTGAATAGATCAGGTCTTTTTCTTCCTTTGTAGAAATTCCGGATGTAGCTTTTCTGTGATCAGAATCTGAGAAATCAGCCTGTCCAGATGCTTCAAAATTAATTAAGGACAGGGAGTGAGCAAAACCAGCTCCTGGTTCCTGCAGCTGTCAGTGCCCATAAATCATCTGTGTTTTTACTTTTGAAGGAGGACAGGAGCATGGATTTAATTAATGGGTTTGACTTGCTCTGGAAACACACAGTAGAGAAATCGCCCTGCCCACACCTTTCACAGATGCTGTAAACATACAAATGTTACTGTGTATTTACTTATGAATGCTTTCCAGCATCATTGTGCTAGATACAGTTGAATGCCTCAGGCAGGTGGCAAACCAACGACTGCAACAAATCCTAGTCCTTTGGACATCCAGATCAGAGGAGCAGGAGGTTAGCTCCTGTTTTCTTGGTTCCAGCTGACTTCTGCTTAACAAAGGCATTAGTAATGACTGCTACAGAAAACTCTAGGGGAAAACAAAAAGAGTGGGTTTGTTTGTTTTCCATGATTGGAAATTTAATTATAATATGAAAATAATACCAAGTAGATTTATTCTGCCACTCTGGTTAAAAAAAGGGGAAAATCTCGTTTTTTTAAAAAAATGTCTCTGCAATGGATCACCAGAATTGTCTCTTCATTGTTTGATTTTTATTGTATTTTTAGTTCTACCTTGTTAAGTGCAAAGAGACACAGAAACTGTCAGGCTGAATCAGACCCCAGTTCAGTGCTGTAGTCAGCATCAGGTACCTCAGAAGAAATTGTGCAAACACCCCTGGTATTATGGGGAGCTGGAATTAGCTGAAATCCTAAAGCATCACTATGATGCTCATATCCTGACAAGATCCATGGTCATGTTTCTTAAAAATTTATGCCAAAAATATTCATGACAAATTTAAGCTAAAAAATGCTTCTTCTTTTCTACATTTAAATATTTGAACACGCTTATAGCTGCGCTGGCCAGACACTGACACCAGTAATTCCGGGAAATATTCTCAAAGAATGACAGGCATTGAGTGACTGGTCTTGGTGTTTGTTATAAGAGAATATTTTTCCATCTAACTGTAGAATAAATATTTTGCCTTTCTCATCTATGCGTAACATCAACAATCAAAGACATTGATAATTAAAAAAATTATTATTACAGCTATATCTGACCTCATTTTATAATGTAAAAAAAAAATTATTGTCCTGATTTCATCATGCACAATTATGTGTAAGGGCCATTTGCAT
Organism: Erpornis zantholeuca; assembly: GCA_013400515.1. Classification (NCBI taxonomy): domain Eukaryota; kingdom Metazoa; phylum Chordata; class Aves; order Passeriformes; family Timaliidae; genus Erpornis; species Erpornis zantholeuca. The sequence continues at coordinate 47,096 of VZTN01009087.1, read as the reverse complement.
ACTCTGGAGTCTTATGTAGGGGAGATTGGAAAAGTAAATCATCATCCCATCTGCATTACTGGATAAGGCTGTTTTCAGTATAGGGAATATAGAAGAGGCTGCATTTGTCCTACTCCCTTTAACCTTGGTTTGCAGCATGTATTAATATGAACTGAAATTTACTGCTCTTTAGTCATCATTGCTGCATGTTCTACTGTGTCTTCTCTGTGGTACTGGGCTTTCCTTCAAAGGGAAGAAACGTGTTTGGTCCTTAAGTTGGGTAAGAGTTGGACGGTGAATCACTTGTACTTGAGTGTTAAACTTGGCTCTGTGTTGTTTTATTACTTGATTGCTGAAGCATCGGACAAATTAAAGGCAAGGCCTTGTCTGCAATCCTACCCTGAGTTTATCTGTTCACAGAATCATGGAATATTCTGAGTTGAAAGGGATCTACAAGGTCCATTGAGTCCAGCTTTTAAGTGAATGGCCCATACAGGGACTGAAGTCAGAACCTTGGCAGTATTAGCACTGTGCTCTATCCAGCTGAGCCAATCTCACCTGTCTTGACGTCATGCTGGGAGCTTCATGAGGGTGCACTGGGGGAAAGGCTTGTTTTCAGCCTTTGTGCTCTGGGGAAAACACTGAGGATCGGTGCCTGACTGTAATGCTGTGGTGTCACCAAGCACTAAGGTGTAAGGTGACTTACAGCTGGGCAGAGCCAAGGGTGTGCTGTAAGCCTTGACCTCATGTTTTCCCGATGCTCTCCTCCCTGCAGGCCCTCTCTGTAGACCTGCTGTGAATCTTCCCTTGGCTTGCCCTTACTGGGGAGCTTGTGTTGTCGTGTATTTACTGGTGGAGGGGAAGGGGAGATGTGTGTGGTGTAGACATCTCTTTCCACTAACTTCTTCATTGAAACTGTCTGATGTGGCATGTACTACCTGATGCAAATAAATCCATATGATTAGCTAGTCTTGCCAGATTTAATCTGGGTTGCAGGTATTTTGCTTAGGGCCTGTTTCTTAAACATATTTCCTGGTACCCAGGCATCTCCCAGTCTCTCGCTGTTTTCAGGCAGTGGTGACAAAGCAATGCTTAATTTAGCTACAGAAACTAGTAAGGTTTCTGAAGAGTGTAATTCACTGTCACAAGCATTTCTGTTGGAAAAGAGCCATGGGGAATCACCTCTAGAAATAGGGTCTCCCTCTCATGTTTTCAAGAATGTGGAAATAGATGACATTAAATCATGGGCTATAATTTAGACAGTGAGAAGTTTGCAGACTAATTCTGTAAGTAGAAGAATCCCTTGAGGAAACACATTATGTCTATAATCCTGTCAGTCAGAAGATTAGAGAATCAGTCAAAAACTAACTTACATAAATGGCTTAACAGTAACAATTGTGCTAATAGAGGTAAGAAATTTTGCTGAAGTATTTTGCTGAAGGCTATGAAAATTGGGTAGCTTTGAAAAATGGTATTTCTTTTCCAGAAGATGTAGTAGAAAAATGTTCTATAACATTCTATAATGTTCTATAATGTTCTAAGATATAATTAGTTGAACATGATGCTTCTATTGCAACTTTAGGAATAATTATAATTATGTAAATTTGTGGTTGAAAGAATCCCAATATGCTTAGCATTCGGTTATATATTTGGATAAAATATGTAGACTGTAGGGCTCAGATTTCAGAGTGGGACTTGTTCATTATAGTTTGTAATTGTGTGAGTATTACACTGACACAATTAAAGAATGAGCCAATGTGAAGCAGAGGTGCTTCAGGTGACATTTTGAATCCTCAGTGCTAGGAAACATAGACTTGGGAGCAGGTTTTCCTCATCACTTTTGTTATATGCATATATGTATATAAGTATATAATCCTTTCCACTAGTTAGACTGTGGAAAGTCCTACACTACCAAATGTAGTCTTTAATAATATACATTCCTCTAGAAAGATAAGTTAATTGCTGTGGCTGCTGCTTCTTCCTTCTGCTTTCAGTAGGATGTACACTCCTTTTGATAATGTTTTTTTCCTGAGAGAGTGGGACCAGGTTTTGTCTTGCTTCAGAAGTATGATACTGATACTGTGCTGCTGACGAAGAGTGGAAGAAATGGATAGGCCCTGATTCTGTAGTTGACATACATTTAGGTAGCTCATCTTACATCAGTAATCACTGTAATCAAGCCTTGCTAAAAATGACACATATATTTGGTTTACTATTTGTTATGAAATACTTGAAGCCACAGTGTTAACACTCCTGTCACACCTAGGGGATGGGGCTTGCGATCCAGGGGAGGTTGGCTGACACCTTTCTGGTGTCTGAATCGGAGGAGCAGGAGCACTTAGTCCTGGAGAGCCAGGTGGTGTGCTAATATGAGGCTTACTCAATGCTTACTGCTTTCCTGAAGTTCCCCCACTTGTGTATGGGAGGTGTAAAGCTGTACCCAAAGCCAGAAAACCCCATTGCCAAAGTAGTAGACAGGTCTACCCTTTTCTCCTGCTTTCTGTGCATGCAGAGACTGGACTATGGTGGGTCACTTCCTCTGGGGAGTTTTTTGTTAAAATTTAGTGTTCACATAAGGCACATGAAATCCTGCTAAAGCTGGCTTCTCCTCATCCATTTGAAAGTACTACCTGTAATGCTGGCATTATTTTCATCCTCCAGACAAAAGCTCAGGAGGAGGCATCAGAAGTGAGTCCTCTAACCAAAGCAGGAGTAGCAAAGATGATTTTGAAAGTAATTTCAGCAAAGCAGGCAGTAATGAAGATATTCAAAATGAAAACAGTTCCCTAATGTGGTCTCTAATGACTTTTCAAAGTGGGTAGCAAAGGTGTTTTTCAGACAAGCTACTGCAATTCAGTTAGACTGACCTGGTTTTTATTTCTTCTCTTTCTGCTACAGATTTCCACACTGATACAATTTAGCTTTCTTAAGATCATGTTATGGCTTGGGTGGGATTTGGGTACAGCACTGTTAATTGACAGAGTTTAAATACCTGAAATGTTCCCTAAAGCTTGCCTTGTTCGTTTGCTCATTTGAGCTAAAAAAACTTAAAAAGGCCTTTTTTTGATTTGGGCAGATGAACGTTTTTAGAAGGAAAGTAAGTGTTGTTCCAGCCCAGGGCAAATGCTACTGGGTATGACTTATGCAATATATATATATATATATAGATTTCCAATTAGGAGTAGAGGTTATTGGCCCACTCTTCTATATTTATATCATTCTCTTTGTGCTGACTGCTCACAGTGACACACACAAAGTGGCACAAACTCTCACTAAACACCTATAAACTCAGTCGTGTGCATCACACCACACAGTTAAGAGAATTGGTTATGCATTTTAAGCAGCTTTATCTAGAAATAGAAATTCTTACTGGGCTTTCTTCAGCAGCTTCTGTTTTCTTTATTTAACCTAATTAAATGCTGATTTAAAATGTATTGACGACATCAACATTTGAATAAGATTATGGAGTGATGGTTCTAGGTTCCAAGCCTTTGAAATAAATAAAAGTTCTTTTCAAAGCATGAAATTACTTTTTCTTGGAACCTGTTCCTTCATTTAAAATCACTAATCCTGTGAGACTGACAATCCAAGCAATTATTTAAGCCTAAAGCATACTTTGGCCATAGAAATGGCACTGCTGTGAAGCAGAAATAAACTAATAAACAATCAAGTTTTAACTCAGCACATCATTCTTATGTACAGAATTGCTTCAGTTTAACTGTGCCAGTGCAACACCGCCCTTTTTTTAGAGCTGTGTGTAGTACACATTGGTCTTTCCACGAGGTGCTTTGGCAATGGTTTTGCAGCTGAAGCAATGCTACTGTGGTATTTAATACAGGCTGGATTGTCACATTCCCAGTGCCAAGAGACCCTTGTCATGTGCTGGTGTGAGACTGCCTTCCTTGGTAGCTTGCAAAATGCATACACAGGACTGAAACCAAGGGGATAATTTTAAATGGTGAGAGACTTTCTCTCTGTTTGCAGTCTTTGATCACTTCATATGTAAAGAAGTCTGAAATTCAGGTATTTATTTCTCTGTTGTAGTTTTAACTTACTAAGTGGTGTGAGTTGTATGTATTCCAGGGATTTTAAGCAGACAATGCAATGCAAAGGTTATTATTGCTCAGTATTTATTTTGATTTCACATTCACAAATGCTGTGGATCTTGAATGAGCTTTATTGAAATTTTGGAGTTGCTGAGGATGGATAAGTCTAGCAAACACTTCCTTTTTCTGCAATGGACTCAGAGATGACTGATACCAGTCCTTCAGTCATGTGATTTCATTCTTTCAATGGACGGTTCCTCAGCTTTGACAAAACCCATCTTTTTAATGTTAAAATTCTGGGGCTCTATTATGCATCCCAAAGCAAATAATGATGCAGTGCTTTTACAAATCACATTTAACTGAGGGTCTATGTTATTTATGGGAACTAAGAATAAATATTACCTCCAATAAGGACTTTTTTTCCTCTCAGCTGTTTAAACTCTTTCTCAGGTTCTACTGACAGGGATGCTTGTGTGGACCAGGGACTGGAGCCTCTAAGGGCCTGTGCTGTCCCTTGAACTGCAGCGTTCTATGTCTTTTGTTGTGGTGATTCACCATATACACTTCCCAGATTTTGACATCTAGAGACATTCCTATTTATTGTATATATTTTTTCAAATGGCATGTGTTAATGAGGAGTGGGGAAAAGTAAGTCTGATTTACAGAACCCACAAAGATGTAGCTTTTTTCTGGTTGAGAAAACATAATTTTCTTGTGGTTTCTTTTTAAAATTATTTGTGAAAAGAGCATTTCCCCTTTAACTTTATAGCATGATCCTTGTGACGGTCTTTACCTATTTGAGAGAGCCTTGATGTTCTTGGGCCCCTAGTAAAAATATCAGGGCTTAGTTTTTGTGCTCCTTCCCAGTTCGATATCCAACTGGGCTGCTGTCCCAGTTTGGATCACAGTTATGGAAAGATGAGGTGGTGAAATGACAGGAAGGTGGTTGAGTTACTAATGGAGATCCAGACAGCTGCTAGATTCTATCAAATCCTGCCTTGTTCATATAAAAAAGACATCAGAATTCATTTCAGCTGGGATGGACAGGCAAATCTACATAAAAATTTAGTCAGTGCTCTCCTAGCCCTTCTATCAGATCAAGTTTCAGTCTACACATCTCATTGTGATGAGGTAAAGAAGGGGTCTGAAGGAATAAGATATTTTTGTCCTTTACAGGAAAGAAGGGCTTTTTACACTGTGCTATCTGGCATATTACCTTCTGAAATCCTTTAACTGTTTCAAGCTGTATGTTTTTATTTTCTCTGTAGCAAAATGTTCTTGCAAAAGTGACTTATGGGTGACTTGCTGTGTAGTTTCCTGTCACAATTAAATTTCTGTGATGCTGAACTGCTGTCAAGAGTCAGGCCTTTTCTCATCTATTCCTTATGCTGTATGTATTCAACAGGAAAAAGTGAATTTGAAGATTCACAATGAACAGCAGTGCTGAAAAACCACCAGTCTGCTGTGGCTAGAGTTTAACCTGAGTTCATAAGGTGAGAGCCTGTGATCAGAGGCCTTGACACCTGCAGAAACCACTGCATTGCCCTAAGATAGCTGGAGCTGAGGGTGTCTCTAAGGTGTCCCCTTGGCTCTGAGTGCAGCACTGAAGGGCCCCTGACAATAGGGACGAGTGGTTTTCCCCAGAGGTGAGATAGAGAGACAGCTCTCTCTGCTCATTTTCTCCTTTCTTCCTGTAACAAAGGTTGTGTTTGTTAGTCAGTTCCTCATTCAGGTGGTGTTTAGTAGCCAAAAACCGACACGGGAGTTGGCAAAACAAGCCTGTGGCTTAATATGCTGTGCCTGTACTTGTGACATTGTGTTAAAACACCAGCACTGCTAAAGCCTGAACTGGGAGAGGAGAGGGAGAACTCTTTACTATTGTTGCCTCTGGAAAGGAATACTCTGCATGTGGTACCGTACAAAAGGAACAAAGCTTGGCTAGTTCAAGCTATATTGAAAGATCTGTTGATTTTCTTTTGTTTTTCATTTATTACTTTTTCAGAGAGTAGAAAGTTTTTCAAATGTGAAAGAAGCATGGAAACTTGGGAAATGATGTCTCCATAGGCAAAGCCTAAGAAGAAGGCAAATATCAATATGACGGAAATTACCTGTGTGGTTTGGGTGGTGCAATGGCTGGGGAGGACACCTTTGTGATTAACAGGCCTGACTAACTCCCAGCAGTCTAGTTCCTGCTGGCACTGCCTGCCTGTGCTCTCTGTTGTTCTAGCAGTGGGTGCACTGCAGCAGTGGTCCATGGGACACAGCTCCAGTCCAGCTCCAGATGCAGTCGAGAGCCACTCCATGGCAGAAAAATGCACAATTTCCTACCTAGCTATGTGGGATATTAATGTTTTTACACATAAGGCTTTGCCTAGCAAAATCTGTCTAGTTGTAATAAGTCCTGTTACTGGGCTTGACAGCAGCATGCTACTGGTAGATCCCTTCTCCCTTCTGAGCCAGGCAACTTGACAGCCACATTATCCAAAGCAACTTAAAGTTCACAAACCTGGTGTTTCCTTGACTTTGGAGAGTCCCTGCTGCTCTAGGTGAGCTCTGAGCCACCTCATGCCCAGTGCAGACACCGGAAGCCACTGCTGCCAAAGCCACATGAGGCAGTGGTCACCACAGGTTGTGTGATAACCTCCTTATGACACCCATCACTTGGGATTTCAGGTACCTGCAATCATGTGCCTTCTAAACCCAGAGGGATTAAAAGACAGAGCACTTATTTCTCAGGCATAATGTATTCTTTAATAATAAGCTAGATGGGATTGGGTTGTGCCTCCTTATTCTCCCTAAAGTAAGGATGTCCAGAAGTCTGGATCCTGTCTGGAATGGTCTAGGTAGTCTATAAACGTTTAAAATTTAATAAATAAGTTATGTGTTATTAGCTGTCTCTGGGACAGCCAAGGCAGTGAGGCCTTTATCACTTCTGGTGCCTGTAGATGCTGTAACACAGACAAGGCACCTATAGCCTCCTTAGATGGGGAAATCCTACAGGAAGGGAGGGGGCAAAATCCTGAAGAGTAATGGGAACTGGGTAATTGTATGCTGTGAGTAACAAATACCTTGGAGTCTTCCAGGTGTCTCACCTGGGTGCTTCAAAAAGGCCTTTCATGGAAAGCTTTGTGGTAATCAATTGCAATCTTGCTTCCATAAGGAGATCTTCAGGCCTCCTGAAAAGCAGAAGTGCCTGGAAAAAGTAGTAGGGTAGAGCTCAGGCTCTGTTTCAGGCAAGCCTTTCTTACCAGGCCTTTCAAAAAGGTTTATTGACATGAAGGCTAAATCATATTTGTGTTGTGTTTTGCTGGACTAGAAATAGAGAGAAAAGTGAATTGGCTCCATAAAGAGAAGATTTTCTCAAATAAGGCATTTCTAGCCTGTGTTTTCCACATAGGTGTGGTATTTTTCTCAGGGGAGGAAAGTACCAAAAGATCTCTCTCTGTGGGAGGGTGGCATGGTAGGAGGGTGAAGCTAGTTCTGCAAATGTGCTTATTTCAAATACCACCCTAGAGAGATGCTGCAGATTTCTGGAGACTGGGTTCCATGTGGTAGGTGGGAGGGGGTTTCTGTGCTATTGATTAATTTCAAATTGTGTGGGATTTTCCTGGCATAAATGCATAGGGACTTTGCCAATTTAAACTTAATTTTCCTTCTGTCAAAGGAGCTGCAAAACCTGCATGAAGAGGAAATTTGGGGCATGAAGACTCCAGTATCTGCAGGCCTTGATGGAGTTAACCTTTCCATTTTGTATGGGAGAAGGAGTATGACTTTTCCTGGGCATTAGTGTGTTTAATCATGTAGTTTCTTTTGCAGAAACTTTCTTTTCCAGAGCTCTGGAACTCTGTATGGAACACAAAAGGCTTTTTTATAATATCTTTGAATATTATGCTGGCAATGCCATGGAGATGAGGAAAACCAAAACAACCTGAATAAAGTACAAATCCTGCAGGGTAATAATAGACTTGTACAGGTTGGGAAACAGAAGGCCAAATCTAGAAAACAGGAGGCTCTTTATGGACCCAGTCCTTGGGTTAGAGAATTTGTGCCTGTATCTAGGTAAGCTGTTCAACTGTGTTAGCACTGCTCTGCACAGTGAGTTCTGTGGACACAGCAATATTGCAGGTAGTAGGAATGTGAGATAAACTAGAATTGTACAGGCCAGAAAAAAAAATCTATTGTACTGAACAAAGAAATCTCAGTCTATGATTAACTTTATTTCATGTCAAGAGCAGAATATACAAATCTGGGCTCTTTCATGTCATGATGCTGAACAATACAAGCCCTGTAGCACAGAGCATACCACTGCTGGATTATTTGTCCTAAGTGTACTTTAGAGAAATTCAGTCAGGTTTAGTTTATGCTAACAATGCAGCTGTTACAGAAGTGCAAACCACAGGTTTGCAATAAGACATGCTAATGGGGCTCATCTCAAATACTGGCCTTATGAAACTATTTTTTTGCACATTTGCCTTTTTTCATCAAGCTAGAATGATATAGAGAATGAAAAAAAATTTCAGAAAATAAGAAAAATCAGTGATTTACAAACATCATAATTGTTTGAGAGAGGCAATTTTAACATGTGTGGCAGCTTAACAGGCTAAAGAATCAGTAATAGATTTGGGGGAAAACAATGAAACTTTAACTCCTTGAAGGGCAAACAGAACCCACAGGGAAAAGAGACGATGTTGGTTTCACTATTTCAAAGAAAATTTAGGTGGATAGAGGAAAAAAAGGGTTTTATTCTGTCACTGGAAGACTGAAAACTCTTTTAGGAGGATTTCAAGGTTGTAACTGGATTTTCAAATTGGAATGCAAACAGAAAGAAAAGATACTGAAACCTGTTTGTAAATAGCTTGAGTTTGCACGAGTTACAGCCGTGGTTTGTTACTGCTAGCCCAAAGTGAGTCCTATACAAAGGAGAATGTATGACCCACAAAGCACATGCTATAAATTAATTGTTCAGACAAAACCTATATTTTCCTGGCAAGATTGAAACAGAAAATGATGAATTAACAGCTTGGCCACCTGCCCAAATTCATAGCTCCTAACAGGTCTGAGAATCAGACAGCCATGCATAGGGCACAATGTTTGGGCTAAGGCACACACAGAAGAATGGATTTTGAGAAATTAAAAGTAAAACCTGGAGAACAATATACTTGGTGCAGAAGAGTCAGGTTTGAAAGAAAAATTTGATTTTGCTCATTTTAAAAAACAAACTTCACCAGTTGTTCTGTACGGAAATGGTGATAAAAATAATCACTTTCATCATTATTCCTTATCCTTGTTGCTTTTTAATTGGATAATAAATTGAAATATAGATAAGTAATATGGCTTGCATTGTGACACCTGGAGAATATGCTTTCTTCATCAGAAGAATTTTACATGTTGTGGGAGCAAATTTGGTTTATTCTGTGAGCAAAATAGTAATATTGTTAGTTATGTCAGGTATTGGTGGTCCAGAATTCGCATAAATGCCTGGCATATTAGTGGCACCAATTGTTTATTTCAGGTATTTGAGTGAATGGTAAGGCTGGGGTGTGCCTGGCTCAGGCATTTATTTATGAGACAATCTTGCAGCCTGTAATCTAGAACTGCTTACACCTAGGCAGCTCTGGGGATGTTTGAGAAGGATCAAATAAGTGCATATATTAGGAATCCCTCTAAAAGAGTATAAGCCATAAAAATCAGCTTCCTTATCAGATTTTATCTGTATCTTCTCTCAGATCAGGCATAGCCTGAAAGTTATTAATACACCTGATGCATTTATTTTTCCTTGACCCTTTTTGGGGGGGTGCTGGTGGAGTGGGGGGTGTCTTTTCCCCAGTTTCACTGCTCAGGATACTTCTCATACACATTGCTGCTTTTACATAACAAGTGTGGGAAACATACCAGGATGCTTTTTTTAACCTCATTGTTCCTGAGCATTTCACATAAGGATTGGTCAGCAGAGAACAGAAAAGCATAGCTACAGAAGACTTTGAAAATGGATAACAAACCTTTTAAAACAGAAAAATACTGAAAACAATAAGAAGTCACACTCAAAAATTTTTGAGCAATTAATCTGATACAAGATTTTAATAAAATACTTTAATACTTCTATGTGATATGACTTTTTCCTCTCACACGAGTTCTTTTTGATTCAAAGGGTCTTTCTTTGCTTTTAAATACAGCACTTAGATTAAAGTGTAAAGCATAGAGAAAATTTAATGTAGAGCTCTTTAGAGTGCAGGTGAACTATTCCATTTGGTTATTTTAAACCGATTTCCTTCATAGACATTGAGTGATGATGGGCGGTTAAGGGAATGATTAGACACAACAATTTCATGAACAAGAGCAATGAGCTTTTACATTATAACTACAATAATTATTTCTCAAAACAAGGCAGATCCAAAGTATTGACCACTGCATCAAAAGGTCCAAATGTTGCTAAAATGGATAATGCTGAGATAGCAGTGTAATACAGCTGCATTTCTGTAGTATTATTGAATTACTGATCTTGATTGCATTTTCAACCTTTTTTAGTCTCTCTGTAAAACAGTACTTGAAAACTATAGGAAAGGATTCATTGCCTTAAAAGACTTAGTTTGTCTGGCATCAAGATAGCTTAGTAAATTTTTTTCTTATTTTAATCCTGTGCAAAAGAATGGGCTATATTCACCAAAATTACCAATGAAGATTACACTGTCAGGTGTAATTTGCTGGACTGTGTTCTGCCTGTGGAGTTGTTCCTGATGCTGTAATGCTGTATGCTAACAGCAGGCTGACATTTCTAGCAGAACTCCTTGTTCCAATGACTATAAATGGTGTGTCTCAGGTCACACTATCATAAAACAAACACTGCTCGTGTTGGAACTTTATTTAGTGGTCAATCTAACATATTTCCCTGTGACAAGAAAGTCACTGGATTGGATTTTTAAAGAGTGTTAGTCTCTAGAGGCAGATTTGACTCTTAGGGCATTTGAGAGACTTGGATTCAAATTCTGCCTCCTACCCAGAGATGGGGGTTGATTGACCTCCTTGCTTCTCAAACCTGTCTTTCCCCCACATGGAAAATCTGGGTAGTTATATGCTCTGGGATAAACATGTTCTCTGTCCCTCTCCAGGAGGCAAGTCCAGCTCCACTGATTTCAGTGGTGCCACTGTAAAGCTTTATTGTGGAAGGATGGCAGGGAGATGGAAGAAAGCTGAGGCTGTAGTTCAATGCATACCAGGTGCTGGTATTGGCTGTGAAAGCAGCAAGCTGACCTTTCCCTAGCATCTAGCTTTGTGCCCTTGGCTTTCCTCTGTTTTCTTAAGCTGTCTTTGAGGTTTTTTTGATCATCTGTACCCTAGCAAATCCCTATGTTTTTAATCTATATAAACATAAAGTGAATGGAAATGTTTTTATAGAACATTTATAAAAATGTTTTTACCTTTTATAGAAGGTAGTTAATAGGATAATTGTGCTGAGCATTAGTTTTTAATGTATATTAGGAAATATGAACTAGCCTTTTAGCAATCTGTGTGCATTGATCCAAAGCAATGGAAAATACTCCCAAGTGATTTTAATTTAAAAAGAGATGTTAAAGACAAAAATTGGACACGGTACATGGTGGTAGCTCCTCGGGCCCTGTTAGCCTTCCATTCAGGGCTGATGGCTGTAGTTTTTGTTTAATTTACACTGAAAATGAAATCTTATGGTATTCTTGGTGTTTATTCCTTTATCCACATTTGCCCCTGGAATGATGCCTGGCAGCTGAATTCATATTATCTTTTCTGTGCACACATAGCCTATTCATTTCTAATGTTCAGTGGAGACATGCACACACTCTGACAACAAAATTCAGGGCTGATACCAAGCCGTGCAACATCTGCTAAATTCACATGGAGGAAGGGAATATAAAAACAAATACACAAAGGGCACAGCTACTGAGATGGTAAATATTGTTTTTTCCATGCCACACCCAAACCAAAAATAGAGAGGAGGCCTTAACAAAGCTTGATTCAGGTTCCCGACAGCTGACAGTAACTGCTTGTTTTCCACTGAGCTGTAAGGGAACAAGACTGCCAGCTTACTTCAAAAGCATGAACTAGCCTGAGACTTAGACTTCTTTTACTGTGAATAGATCAGAAGTAGATGAGAAGAGTAGCTCCATGGAAATGTGTAGTGTTAAAGTCATGTTAATGTGATTGCTATCAAGCTTGATTGCCGTAAGAGAGGAAGAGTGGATAACACTTTTTTTGGAGGTAATAAACTTCCTGTACTGCATATGGAACAGCATAGATTCACTGCCTGGGCAAGCGGAGCTGCCCAGGACTGGGAGGTGCCCTGGCACAGTGGCCCTGGGTCCTGGTGGGGGATTTCTGCAGCAGTTCGGCTGTGGGAAGGAGCACACAGCCCAGAAGGGAGAGGAGGAAATTGCTGGGTGGCTGTGCCAGGGTATAGGTGGTGCCTTCTGCATTCTAGGCTCTTGCACAAAGCTCAGGTGCTTAATAAAGGTGCTCAGGTAGATAAGACTGGGCACTCCCAAATCTACTGTTGATAAAACAGGGTTTCAAAGCAGCTGTGGGTTTAAGGGGGAAGTGCCTGTAAGAAATACAGTCCAGTCAACACATACAGTCATTGCAATAAATTCAGTGGGGAAGGTAGGTAGTTAGGGGAGGAACAGACCTGCAGTCTGGCAGATCTTCAGGGCTGAGGACATGTGGGTCCACATGGCTCATTGGGGTCACTCCCTGCCTCTCTTGCCTGGAAGCTGCTGTCAGATACTCTGCATCAGAGTGTATTATAAGAGAACATCAATGCTAACCTGCCTGGAAAAGTGCCTTAACATCCAGATGCCCCTGCTCTGAGCATGGCAGATTGGGCAGATGTGAAATAATCTGTTTTGTTATGGTCTGGAGAGCTTCTGTCCAGCGCAGGCAAACCTGTGCTGCTGCCATGCTGTTTCTGCTGGCAGCACTGTGCTGGGTAGCACTGGCACCGCTTGCATCAGGTTATTTCTTTTCTCCTGTCCTCTCTTGGCAGTGTGAAGATTTGATACTGTTCCCACTGGAACCAGTGAGAAGAAGTGAAGTCCCAGGGTGGACTTCATACTGATAGGGTTTTCAGTCATTGGGTGTGTGTTATTCTTGACATGGGGTACACTTGTGCTTGTTACTCAGCTCTTTCAGAAAAGCAGATTGCCTGCAATAGCAAGGTATTGGACCTTGTTTACATAAAATTACACAACTAACTGCTCTTTAATAGAAAAACACAACTATATTAAAAAGTTGGAAGTGATGCAAAGTTGAGCCAAGTAAAGCTGGCAACATTAAAAAGAGTAAGCCCCAAGGAGAAGGCTTACTCCTCCTTGCTATCCTAAACAGAAAAGTAACTTGTGTGAATTAATAATAGAATATTCAGCCAGAAATATTTTTCTAACCATAAAGCATCTGTGCCTTTCCAACAAACATCTGTGATAAAAGTGAAAAAAAGGGAGTTAAATAAACTTGTCTAAAAATGGCAGACAGAAAAAAGTCACACAGAAAAAACTCAACTTGGGCCTTTTTTCCCCCTGCTTCCTGCTGTATGTGATTAAATGTTTGGTTTCCAAGCAATGTCTTCAGTTCTTAATAAAATTTTAAAGTTCCTCCATATGTCTAAGTGAAAGTGACCCAGAGGAGAGCTCACAGGAAAATTGCTCCCTTTTTTTTTCTCCTTTCCAGCAATCCCTTTTGACCTTTCTACTGTAACTCATTTATTTTGTCCATTTTGATATCAAACTTTCAATAAGTAAAACTACATTGTGTTTTATACCTATTCTATTAGCAATACATGGTGCATGCTGGCACTCTTCTGTAGCTCAGCAAAAATCAACAATTTTCATGCACTGCTTGGGCATGAAGTATTGACATTGGTTCTCCAGCATGATTAAGTGCTAAATGAGGTGGTCCTGGTTAAGGAGCAGTGGGATTTGGCCACCTGCTCTGGTTAGCCATGCCTTCCTCACCACGACTGTTGCGTGGAAGGCATGGGAATACTCTGCTCACAGGTGATCATATATAATCCTCAGAAAGACAGGGTCTGAAGGAGAAATTATAAGCTCCAAACAAATATTTATTGCCTGAATATGTTTCATCAGGTTTCAGTGGGTTGAGTGTTTCCCCCACGAGTGGAGGCCGGTGGGTCCATTAATGAAGGGGCCATGAGAGCCCTCTGGAGGAAAAGATTTTAAGAGGCATCCTCCAGGTTAGGGTGACAGAAAGAGGCTTCTCCCAAGGACCTTTGTTGCATTATGTTAATGTACCCCAGTTCTGCTTCCTCAGTTGGCCTGTTGGCCTCCCTGCCCCTTTCCAACATATGTGTCCCTGCTCTAGAACGTTCTTCCTTCCCATCTCCCCCAGGGACCCTTGTTCCTCAGCCCTCCCTCCCATTTCCCCATCAGCTCCCATACCCCTGTCCCGCCTGTGCACTGCCCCTGTGCCTTCTGATCATTGGCCCCTGATGCTCTCCCCACCCCATGCCTTCCCCATACTGAAACCTGGACCCTCCATTGCTCTTGGCTTTTCGTTCCCAGACTGCTTCACGTGTGTGAATGTGATAACCCCTCCATGGAACACCATACAAAACACCATACAAAACACCATCCTTCCTGGCTCTTTACCAGTGATCTAATTTGGAGCTCTCCAGTGTGTGTGTGTATGTGTGTGTGAGTGTGTGGCACCGACTGAGCAACATCATGACAGAGACGCTTCTGGAAGGTTGCGATATATATATATATATATGTGTATGTATATACCACCCCCACACCCTCTGTGACACCCACACCCCGCCCCCATCCTCTGTGAAACAGTATCAGCAAAAGATGTAGACAATGCTGAGGCCATGTTTAACTGGACACAGTGCAAACACAGCAAGAGACCATTTCTTCCTGAAAGATGTGACGAAAGGCTTTCCTTAGCTTTCATTCAGTAAAGTCTGAGAGCAAATACTTTTAGCAAATTTGATTCCTTGAGCTCAGGTACAAACAACGGTGTGGTTAGAGAAGGCCCTCACACTCACAGTGAACCACTTTTAACCAGGCTTTCCAAGGAAGGCAGTCACGATTCCCTTCACTTGAAGATTTGCTCTATCTTCCTGCCTACCTAGAGCTGTGCAAAATTGTTGGGTTGATTTTCACTATTAGCCTTAAATGTGGCACAAGTTCCCTGAGATATGTATTGGCTTTTGTCCAATGCTTGTCTTAGCTTTGGGGTAAAGAGAAAACTATTCTAAACTTCTGATAGTATTTTGATTTTTATATTTGTTTGGCTTTCCCCAAAATTTTAGAGAAAATTCTCCCATAGGTTTCCAATTATCTAATTTTCTAAGAACCTCTCTCTTTTGGTTATGAGCAGGAAGTATTTGACTTGCATGTCTTCCCTGTGAAACAACATTACCTTTGATTCTATATTGATGTGGCAAAGCAAGAAAATAGGTTGGTTTGTTTCATCAGAAAGAAAAAAAAGGTAATAATTAGAGCAGTACAAATTCCTGCACTAAAGGTAAAATTGTGGGCATGTAAAACATCTCAACTACTAAAGTGCTAGAGAGCAAGTACCTCATTTGTACTCATTTTTTTAGGAAAGGAGTTAAGGCTTCTCTCATTCAATGACCACTGTCTTTTCGGTCACAAAGTAACTTCAGTGTGTCATTTGACACCCTGCAAAGTCATTTTGTGTGATTAATCAACAAATTTAACTAGTGAGCTACTAAGATCTGGTTTACCGTGACACCCGTGACTTGTACAAGCATTTCTTAGAAGAGACTGGCCATGGCAGGCTGCTTTTGGAGTTTTGGGTGCAATGTGCCTCAGTGAAAGCCTGTAGTTGGCTCTTTATTTGGGAGCTGGAGTTTTCCTCTCACTCCCCTGGCATATAAATGTAGCTTAGCAAATAAGCCCCTTATCTACAAGAGTTTCTAAATAGATTTTTGTAAATAATATAGGCTCAGGAGCCAGTTATAGTAAATTTGGAGCAGTTCTTTTAAAGTATGGTAGTTTATTGCTACACTCCCACTGGCACAGTAGTGAGTCACCCTGTCAGGACGTTGGTACAGTGAGTTTGATAAAGAGATACTTCATGGCTCAGGCTGATCTAGGCTGTGCTTGGGTCTTGGCCCTCCTCCACATGAGACCTACTATGTTTCAGGATGAGTATCCTGAAAGTTAATGACAATTTTTGAAGTGACACTGGTAAACTTGTTTGTACTCAAATTTATTTTAAATACTGGTAATTACACCCCCCCCTTTTTTTTTTTTTTCTTTTTCAAAGAAGGTTGAAAAAAACTTGCTTATCTGAAGCAAGTTGCTTCAGATATTATTATTCTCCACTTCTTTTAGTGTCTCCTAGCATTATGTGGAAAGGAGAAAAAGAGACGTGTTTTATAGAATGAACTGTGGAAAAATTGCATTGCCGGCCATCAACACCCACCCATGGTAGGAGCAAAACAATGAACACTGCTTGCTGCTTTTGTGCAGGGGGAATCCTCAGGATGTGGCAATCCTATGATGCACTAGAGATCTTCTAGTAAATTTTGATTCGGTGACCCTATTGAATGCAGTCTTTTACTAAATTCCTATAAAGGCATTAAAATACTGAGTATTCAGAAAACTGTCTGAAATAAAACACAGTTTAAAGAAAATTGTGATGAGAAAAAGATCTTTGTGATAAAAATGCTAATGCTGTAGCCTGGAAAACTCCTTCAGCGCAAGTTAAAAAAAAATAGCTCCTGAAATATTGCCAGCAATTCTCAGTGAAACTTTATCACTCCATGTGATAAAAAACCTGACATGCTTTAATGCAATTTAAATTCTTCATTTAAAATAAACTGTCTTTAACTGACTTTCCTCTTACTCTCTATTTTGTAATTTTTTTCTCCTTTTATGTAGTACTCCCCACCTGTCTTTCATTAGCTTTTGAAAGATTTTATTTTTAAATGTGCCAAATTCTAGGAGGGGAATTTAGAAATCATGTAAGTTCAGTGAGGAAGCCAAATCCTTTAAAATACACCTGGATTAGTGTGACTGAAACAATGTGCAATTCATGATATAAGGAAGTTAGAAGAGTTCTAAATCCTTTCATTTTAGACATCAAAGACACATTAACTCCTCCTTCACCCCACATTCTCCGACACAACCATTTCCATAACTAAGAGATCTTTAAAAATATTTGCTTTTTAAATAGATTTGGCTTAAAAATTGTTTTCTTTGAATTTGCACTGAGCCAGCTGTATTTCTGAGTGTAAAAACAATCCTGACTCTACAACAGGTGGAACAAGTGAGATCAGATATTTTCAAGATAATGTTCTTACACTATTTTGAAAGGTAGAAAAGAGAGTACAAAATATGCTCTATAAACAGTTTCTCTAGAAAGCACAATGTTACAAGTTTAAAAGAACTTTTCCTACCTGCAGCTTTTCTGTGGATCAGGAAGTGTAGCTTTTCCTGATTGCAATCTTCCATGGCTTAGCTTGGCTTCTGCATTTGAATGTTAAATATGTAAGAATGCCTTGTTTAGCCTGGGAGTTTGCATGACCTCTTAATGAGACACTGTAGTTAGTGTCATTGGGTATTAAGGCATCATGTGACTGCAGATGAAAATAAAATCCTTTAAAGTTTGTATTTAATACTTCCTAGAATCTGTAACCCTTTACCTGCAAGCTGGATAAAAACCTGTTAGAACTTCAGGTTAGAACCTTTTCTGGTCAGGGTTAAAAAAACGAGAAGTGGAAGAACACGTGCCGAGTAATTCCTTTCTTCCGGGACAGTCACAACCACAACAAAGTCCGAGCCTGTCAGTGTATTCATGCTGCCACTTGCATATTCTTAAAATTAAGTCTTCCCATATCACGAACAGTGCTGGAGGGATTTGGCAGAAAGTTCCTCTGTTACTCGTTGCCTGGCAATGACATTTGTTCCCCACTGTTTTGTGTGATTCTCTACAGAGAAATTCAGCTCTAAGGTGTATTTGCAGGCGTCACGTCACATTTACATGTGAAAGCTGCCGACTTTCCTGGAGTCATTTTGATTTGAGTGTGGCGTTTCCAGAAGTGATATGAAAGATGTCCTGTTGCCACAACCAGTTAAGAGAGATTTAACTTAGGCAAGAACATGGGTCATGTGTGAACTTTAACATATGTCAAAGTACCTGCAAACTGTAAAACAAGCTCCTGGAAAAAACTGGCACTAAGATTGCGTCATTTAACTGCTGTGTCGCAGCTGGGAGGTGCAAAGCAGGGCTAACAAAGCCTTCTCGATAGTACAACTAAATCTCTTCGGTNTTTTTTTTTTTTTGTGGTGTTAAGCCTCATGGAAGCACTTATATGAGTTTTGGCTGTTGTATTGAGTAAATGTGCTGTTCTCACTCTAAGTAATGCTGCATTTACAGTTGCCTCCCTGCCTTGCAGGAATTGCATCCTTGCCTTTCCTGTGGAAGGAGGGTACTGGATTTCTGCTTACCTTTCTCATGCAAACTATTCTTCTAAAATCACCATGGGCTAGGTTTGCCCTGCTGTACTTCCCCTCGTATTCTCTGCAGTGAGCCGAAGCTGCGAGTGCCAAACTCATGTCAGCAGTGGGCTGGGGAGGCAGGTCCCGTACCCGGGAGCAGGGATTCAGATGCCCTACATGGCTGCAGCCTCCCGCTGCAGGAGCCAGCGCACGGGGGGCGTGAAAGGTCGTGTGCCAGCAAAGAAATTAATAATAAAAGCTGCTTTGGATGTTCTTATTTTAACCAGAGAACTATGTCATAACGTAAAGACTAAGTATCATTTGCAGGCTATGAGCTAGCATGCTGCAAAGCTCTGCAACTGTTCTTGGGCACATTTTAAATATTTTTACCTGCAAACGATTAGTGTTAGCTGAAAACGGACTTAGAGAGCCAGGAAGTTGCTTAGTACAAAACTGTCACTAAACTCTCCGAAGGCTCTCTGGTCAGTAAGTAAAGAATTGCCAGGCTAACATATCTCCAGGTTGTGAGAGCAGGTGAGGGAGGCAGGAGATGCCGACAGTTTAGGGTATCCAAGTGCAGCATGGATGTGGTGCTGTGTGCAGCCCTGTGCACAGCGTCTGCTTGGACCCCGCTCATGGCCCTGCCCAGCCGGAGCTCACTCCGTGGCCAGCTCTGCGGTATTTTGCCTGTGGTATTTTGCCATTGTACCCGTGGCTGGCGGGATAATGAGGTGGGCTAACAGGCCGAGAAATGTCCCAGTCGAAAAGCTGCGTTTTAAGCCAGGAGGTCACTCAAAACAAACACAGTGAGGCTGCCTTCCCCCTTCTCCTGATGCTTGGCATCATGTTCAGACCCCTTCCATGGCTACCGTATTTTTTGTTGTTCCACAGACTGCTCATTCTTGAGATTTCTCGAACCAACACCCGCTAGTTCTGTCGTAGTAGAGAAGTTCTGCCCCAGCCCCTGCGATCCCAACCGTGCTGTGCTTCTGAAACCTATCGTTTTCTCTGAGTATGTGCAAACTGCTAGGGTCTTTTCGGGTTGATTGCCTAACAGGTTTTCACAGACCTGCAGGAAATGATAACTTGTGTCACCAATCCATAGAGCTTGTTCAAAAACACAGGTGTGACACTTTTTCAAAGGAAAAGTAGTTGAGACATTCAGCCTGCAGAAATCCTCTTTTTCCTCTAATCTCATTCTTGTACCTTAGTCGACTGTTTTGGCTGAGGTTTTCTGGTGAATGTTCCTGCTGAGATAGAAGGCTGCCTTGAAAAATTGCAGCCTAAAAGGCTAACTTTATGACTTCATATGCTATTGTCAATGTGGTGTTACAGTGGGAAGTGTTGGGCAATTTACTAGCAAACAATGGGACAATGTTTGGGACAAGGCAAATGGCAGCAAACAATCCAGTTGCTTTGGGGATGTTCTGTTTTCATCTGTGCTACAGCATGTCTGGATTTTTGCTTCATCTCTCACCTTGCAGTTCTCTGTATTTCACTTCAAATATGCTGACTAGATCTATTTCAGCCTAGAAGCTTTCTCACATGCACTGAAATGCATGTGGAATCAGAGATGGAGTAGGAGAGCAGGCAGATGATTTTATTTATACAGAATTGTGTGGTGAAAGCTCTGATCATGGGAACATGTGAACATGCCTTACATCCATTTTTGTATATTCCCTGCTGAGGCTGGAGAAGAGCCCAGTGAGCTACCAAAAGAGCAGGTGCTGCAAATGGAAAGTGTACCACGGTTGGGAACAGGTCAGGGGCTTTGCTGAGTTGGAATGGGAGCATCACCCAGCCTGGTAAGCAGGAGCAGCACAGGTCTGGAATGATAGGACAGCAGAGGCAGGGAGAAGAGTTAGGGGCAGATTTTAACAGTCACTTGTGGAAACGTGTGATTTTAAGAGCATGTTTTACTGGACTGGAAAAATTCTCTCACATTCTTCTGCTTATTGGCCTCTATTTTCAAGTGAATTGAGCACTGTATAGCTTGTCCTTGATAGTGAAAGATCCTTTTTCACAGAAGGGTGATGGTGCAAACTGCCCCTTCTGGAAAAGGGGCATGATAAAATGCCTCATCCTCCCTTGGGAAGGATCGTGATGACTATTCCTGCAGCCTTTTACCTTCCTGATGAAACTGAGAATTGAGATTATGAATTAGACCCACGCAGAGAGCATCAGTTCATGTCATAAAAGTCAGGAGACTACCTTCAAAATGCAAGGAATGGTGCTCTGTAACCAGGCTGGAAAGGTAAACCACAGAAAAAAATGTAGTTCCTTGTCTCCCTGCAGCCATATGGTGATCTAGGAAGAGATATTGAGTAATGTCCATAACAGGCTACAAGAACTTGAAGTATGTTATATTTGTAACATAAATACTTTCAAATGGTTCTTAGTAACAAACCCTTGTTAATGAAACCTATCCAGAGGCCCTAGTCCACATTTGGATGATTACATGATCAATTTTATGATGATATAAAAAAATGCCTAAAAAAGTATTTGGCTTTAAAATTAGAAGAAATAAAAGTAGATTTCAGAAGTCTATCCTTTTGCATATTTATATGTAAACAGATATTTTAAAATCTTTAATCAACAAAATTAAACAATGCAGATTGTTGTTAACAGCTTTATGGAAGTGCCCCAGAGGACCCATTTTATGATGTATCATACAGGCTCACACAGTTTTTGACAAAGAGCAAATTGTCAGGATTTTAAGCTGAAACAGTCTCCTCTGCATACAAGCACCATTTTACCAATCAATATTTGCTTTTAATTCTCTTTGCAAGATGGCTAAAACTTCTGTTTCCACAGGTAGAGGGCTTGAGTGTGCATCATGGAGAAATCAGGGCTGGGGAGCCACTGAAATGCAAACTTCTGAATGCAAACTTTTCCAGGCTACATGTTAACCCACATTTTGATGTTATCTGATAGTAATGTGAATAAAAAGTCGAATGGCCACGGGCTGTTTGAAATGAAGTCACGGGCTGTGCATTCCCCAGCTGTGGTGTAAAGGAAATGACTGATAAAAATATTTTTTCTTGCTGACCTCTGGCTTACCTTTGTCTGCCAAAGAATTTCCGACTAATTCCCTGTTAAAGCTTTCTTGCAGCTACAGCCTGTTCCTAGAATCTTCTGTGTCAGAAAATACAGACCCCATCTGAGCTTGTTTATAGATGCACTTTATCTAAAGAATAAATGAAAACTTTGCTCTGGAGATGCAAGTAGTGCTTCTTAACAAAAAGTAAATTGCTCTATTCCTATGTAGGGGTAGAACAGCATTTGGTATTTGGATGGCTCATTATTGGAGAAACTACTTTGTCTCAGTACCACTGGATACTCATACTTGGGGACAGATTTGTGAAGAGCTATGGACCACTCACTCTTGCATTAGCAAGTATCAGCAGCCTGAAGCCATTCAGAAGCCTCAGTGTGAGCAGTCTGAACCCTGAGAAATTGAGCCAGGAAGCTGGCAAGCTGAATGAGGTAGGGTAGGCACAAGGTGTGATTCTTGGAGGTGTCCTGTGCAAGGCTAAGAGTTTGACTTAATGATCCCTGGCGGTCCCTTTCAATTCAGAATATTCTGTAGTTCTGTGATTATATTCAATTACAATGCAAAATTAGCTGTTCTCCTGGAAGATAGAAGATTTTACCCTTCCAAGATAATGAAAGAACTAACTTCCCAATATTACACAGGTTATGGACTGGAAGTTCAAGGCCAAAATGCACAAGTCAAGTGCTGTGTTTAAAAGAAGGTGGAAGTTGCCTACTTTTGGGACAGGATCCTGGGAGCTTTGGTGCCCACAGCCTCTTCCCATAGCTTTACAGGTCTGTATGGGACTGGGGTTTCAGGTCCCCTTTTTTGGTGCTTTTTACTGGGTTGATCACACAAGCCTTCATGTCTGTTGATTTGCATACTGGCAGTATGCAATCCAGTCATAAATATCATCTAAGCATGGTGGGGGTTTTTTATGGCAAATCTCATTGCTTTTTGAATGCTTGATTTAGTTAACTGCAGCGGGAAAAATACCAGGATTTTTCTTTTATCAATACTGTCCTTAAAAATTATTTATGTACAGGCCAAAGCAAGCTGCAAAGGCCTCGTGTCCCTTTGCCAGAGTGGAATTTCCATGAAATTAAGGAACACACAAGTCGGCTTCCATAGTTTATTAGTACAAACAATGCATACACAAGACTGTATATTTGTTTGAAGACTGCAGTAGATTTCTAATTTAACAACTCTGTAACAAAATTTAACTAAATTTGACATTTATGAAAATATAAATCTCTGATTGGGTAGGTTTTCCCAACAATACAAAGTTTACATAAAAACATTCAATATGATCTATTAGTTGCAAACAAGTTAGGAAAAATCATTCAAGTCACTTAATATACTATATTGGCTTGTACACTGAACATTCACACACTACATTAAGTTCTAGCTTAGCATTCATTTCTTGGAAACTTGTGACATGGAATTCTGATTTTAAAAATAAGATTATTCTGTCTAAATAATTTGAAAATATTTCCATGGGTGTGCCATCTTTAAGATCTCTAAGTAAGGGAACAATTTCTTATCCTTTCAGATGTTGTCCAGTATATATTTTTACTTAGGAAAATGTAATTTTTTTTAACACCATTTGTCATTATTTCACAATTTCTGCCTTGAAACTGGTAAAACTGTACAAAAGGCTCAGAACAGTTTCTAAAGCAGAAAGTGAAGCTTCTATGCATGTGAAAGTAAGAAAACCCCATTACAAACTGGACTAGGAAAGGACCTCTGGACAGCCTTTACATTTAGTGGAGTATCTCAGCAGATATACAAACAGTCCCAGAGTGTTTGGTCATTTGATCTGTATTTATCATGGGAAAGAACAGAAACAATACTAAGGCAAATGTTATAAGGACTAATACTAATGGCATGTCTGAAAACTACTAAGATTACTTTGGAGACATAGGAGATACTTCAGACTTCTTACAACAAAATGGATAGTAACCTTTTAACATAAAGAAATTAATGTGTTTAAGTGTTCATCAGTAACACCCCTTCTCTTTGAAAAATTTTTATTATGACCTGTACTAATACACACTATGAAGACAAAAAATTTCCCCAAACTAAAAAATAAAACACCAATCCCTATACTTCCTTTAGAACTTAGGACTTTTATAATTTTTATCACAATACAGAAACCTGAAATCCCTGCATGCAATTAAAAAAAAAAAAAAAAAGCTTTCAATTCTGTTTATTAAGGTGAACAAATACTTGTTGCCTCACATGCTGACATGTCAGCAGGTGACTGGCATATACTCCTTTCAACCCAAAGATTAATCCCAGTTAAAAAGAAAAATAAAAATAGGTATTTTTAAAATGATGATGGAATGTATCAAGTGTTCCAGGTTGGCAGGTGACATCTTGTCATTGCACCATCAAGCAGAAAAACACATTTTTGCAAGTGGGTAGAAAGTTGACTGTTAGCTATAGACCCATTTAGGTGACTTGGAGTGTAAAATAGTGGTCTGACTTCTCACCAATCACTGAGAGCTTTAGTTCTAGTTAAAACAGTCTGTCGACCACAGATACAATCATCTAACTTCTGTAATAACAATTTTGACAGTATTGCTAGAAATTTTTAATCAAGGCCCTGGTGAAATTCTGGACTAAACCTTGTATTCCGAAATTAAAAAAAAACCCTGCAGCCCATTTGCTTTATGTTTGCTTTCATGTTTACGGAAATTTAAGACAGGAAAAAACAGCTGGTCTGCCCTCTGCTGTTTCTATCTGTCTTCCAAGAAACACACTGATTTGTACATGGATTCAGAAGACATACCTAAGCAAGTGTACTATTCAGATAAGCTCGTCCACATGGTTATTCAGTTGTCAGAGGCAAAACTGTGTCTGCAATCGATGGCTGAGCACACTTTCTCATAGCAGTAGTTGTGTTTTTTGGTTGGTGTTGCTTCACTCACCTCAGCCTCTGTAACTGTAATGGGGCTATCCCTTGCAAATACTTCAGTTGATTCCCTCCAAATGCAGTCTGCAGTCACTTTGAAACTATAATTGTGACACTTTGGCCTAATTACTTGTGTTGTGTTGTTGAAGATTTGACGGCTGTTTGAAGTAGCAATTTTGATTTTCAGTGCTGCATCGACTCGATCCACTACCGTGTAAG
Source organism: Erpornis zantholeuca (assembly GCA_013400515.1). Lineage (NCBI taxonomy): Eukaryota > Metazoa > Chordata > Aves > Passeriformes > Timaliidae > Erpornis > Erpornis zantholeuca. Next base: position 22,448 of record VZTN01009087.1, on the reverse strand, counting down.
TACCTATACTTCCATCATCAAATCCAATAATAATGTTTAAATGTCTCTGTGAGAGTGCAAGGAAAGTGGGAGTTTTATAAAGAGAACAGGCACCGATGTTTTTGCCATCTGCTAGCCTCATTACAATTAAACTAGAGACTGCACCATTTTCATCATCTTCTTCCCCACGACAGCAAATGTACACCAGGTAGCGGCCATCGCGAGACAGCCTCTGCCGCCAGATGACGCCCGGAGCGTGAACCACACGAAGTTTTCCGCTGTATAAATCAAGCACATTGATGTTCTCATCACCACGGGTTATAATTCCTAGCTTCCCATTTGGAGATATTTCAAAGTCTTCCAATTTTTTTAAGAAATTGCTAGGCAATTGTACACGTCTGCAGATGACTTCCTCTGTTAGGCTCCAGATGTTCACAGTTTCAGTAGATGTTATAAATACTATTATATCTGGGCAGTCTGGTATCAACTTAATATCCACAATACTTGCACCATCATCACAGCTAAACTTCTTTGTTATACTGCCTGTCCAGAGACTCACTGCCAACACTTTGTTCTTTGCCATTCCGACTACAAATGTATTTGCAGTTGTTATAAATGCATTCTGTAAGGCAACTAAAATATTGCAAACCCTATGTCCTGTAGCCAGTCGCCAAACTCTGGATGCATTTTGCTCACAGAGAGAGACTACAAACTGATCATTATGAGTAATCATTAGCTCTGAGATTTTTTGTCCATTAATGCGAAAGATATTTTCACCGCTAACCGTGTGCCATACATACTGGCTGCACTTATCATCTGATGTAACCATTATCTCTCCAGAAGAAGTCAGCACACAGTTTTCAACAATACCTTCATGCTTGAACACAGCTTCAATAAATCCAGTGCTGAAGTTCCACTTATGGACAGAATCTGATCCATCCAACGTGTATATTAATTCACCTCTGGCTGGCAACACCAGTCTTTGGATAGGTTTGCCAGATTTGTCAATATTGGACATAGCAGTTATGATGTCTATATCCCAGATAGAAAGGACACCACTGGTGGATAAGGATAGCAGCATGTTATGATGATTTGATTTAATTAGCCTGACTATAGTTCCTGAGATTTCTTGTAAGCTTGCCATACACTGTCCTGTATCTCTTCTCCAAACAAAAATGGCTGAGGTATTTTCCATTGAAGCTATTATACAGTTGCCATTTTTGGACAACACGGCAGATATAAAGTGCTCATTATGTTTAGCTCTAAACTTTTCAGCCACTTTCCACACACGAGTGTCAAGAAGTTCAATGCTGAGAGCCTTACAAATTAAAATTGCACTTTGGTCTTCAGAAAGCTCTATGCTGACAACTTCACTGTCTTCTCTTCTGCAGTCAAAGTCATCTGTAAGCTGGGGCTTTGCGATTTCCTCTGTATTCCAAACAGAGAGGCTACCCTCACTGTCCACCATCACCATTTCTTGGGCTGTGTCCAAGATGAGAAGGAATTTCACAAATCCACTTGAAAATTCAGAGGTCACGGTGGTCAGCTTCTCTCCACTGCCCAAGTGGAAAATGGTCGCGGTGTTCAAATACTGTCCGCAGAATGCATAAACTCCGTCTGGAGAACACTGCACACAGGTCACTTCGTACCAGCAGTGGAACTGATAGAGAGGCCAACCATAAAGCAGATCTATTACAGTAACATCTTTACTGGCCTCCAGCCAAGCAAGCGCATGGTTGACTGATAATGTAAATCCATTTATGAAACTGGAGCCCCCTGCAATTCCACAATGCTTTGACCCCTTGATTTCCACCTCAGACAGAAGACAGGAATTTATGTTATCATATATCAAAAGAGTGTTGTTCGTTGTAGCCACTACAAGATACTTTTCATCACTACTAAGCTTCATCCCTAAGATAACAGACGGAGATGTTGTAATTTGCCTTAGTAACTGGCGGGTTTCTACATCCCAAGTGCTAATGGAGCCATTTTCTAAAGCAGCAATAATTGTGCTGGGGTTAAACGTAGGCAAAATCTCAGTGACATGCATGCAGCTGGATGACAGTGGCAGGCGCTCGGGGCTGTAAGTCACATCCATGGAGGAATGCAATGGGACGATAGAGCAGTACTTGGGTCCATCCTTGTCACATTCTAAGAGGAGATGTCTGAGTTTGGGCAATGAACTTACTACTGGGAGTAGTCTCTGCTGCAATTCAGCCGAAAGTGAACCTGGGTATTTTACTACTTTGAACTTTATACTGCGGAGGGTACTGGCCAGAAATTTCAGCTCCTTTTCTTGAGAGTAAGTGTAAGCCAGTTCTATGTCAGAAAGTGCTTTATCAAACTGCCCTATTCTAATCATGGTGTATAGCCAGCTGAAGTTCATGATGACTCCATACAGAAGATCATCAGTTCTTCCACATCTTGTTAAGTGATGAATAAGCTCTGTCATTTTTCTGTGATTAATAAAAAAGATATCAGGTTCCAGTGGGTTACACTGAAAGACCCATGGCTGATCTGGTGCCTGCCTGTCAAAAGCAGCCTGATCCATGCAGTGCTTTTCACCCTCGTTCAGACCTCTACTGTCATGGTCAGGACAACCACTCAGATATTGGTCATTGCCGCAAAAAGGTTTTCTTCGTCCACCTGACCAAACACCAAGGAAATACTCTGCCATGACTGTGTGCATTTCACGCAAGTCTTCTTCATTGTGCAGGTACAATTTCTGGGCAATCAGATGCAAGTGCCTATTTGCCCAAAGAAGCAGTGTTACATTTTTCACCTGTCGTTCTATTAGATACCCCTGTAAACCCTCCTTAAGTCTTGCAATGTATATATATGGTATTCTCAATGGGTTACTTTCTCTGACTCTCTGATTCAGTTCATACATTACACTGTTGTCAAGGGCTAAAATATCCTCCAGTTCCATTTCACTCAGGCCAGATTTGGACATAGTGATGTAGCCAAGTGCTCTTGATAACAGTCTTGATCCACACTTGTTTTCCAGTGACCAAAACAACTGCTCTATGCTTTCATGGACAGTGACACAAAGGGAGGACTCATCCACATCCTTATGAGATCTCCAGTTCCTGACCTCCCTGAAGGTTAAGTTCACAAACATAGGCAGTGTGCACTTGGAGAATGCCTCATTGACATAGATTTGTTGCCCTGATGTTACTTTCCTTTTAACTCGCAGCAGCTGATGTTTCAATACTTGACTACACATCTTTCTGTCCCTTGCAGTCAATTCAATATAGTTGCTTTCTTCATGAATAAGGCACCTCAGTTTTTGCAGGATCCCATGCTTGTTTGGCAGTGTTGACAAAATTATCCGTACTGAACGTGGAAGGTGAATGGGAAGCCACCAGAGCTTCCTACCATCATCACTATCATTTAGCTGTTCTAAAGCATCAAATATTATCACCAGTGGCCTGTGAAATGAAGACTCATTCAAGAGATTTATGAACAAGTCTCGAAGGTCATGAATCTTTTTGGGGTAACTTTGTACAAGGCAACGATAATTGACTGCTAGTTGTTCACAAATGCTTTGAAGTATGTTCTTCAGATCTGTACTTGTTTCAGTGGATCCCAAAAATCTTATAACTACCACAGGGTCAGAATCTGGTCCCATCTCTTCTTGCAACCAGGAATAGGCCTAGAATATAGAGCATAATTTAGTTTCTATCTCAATGAAGCACAGTAACAGAGTTTATGAACAGTGATGCTCTATATATAAATAAACATTTTAAAATATTAATGGTTGAATAGAAATTCTTTCACTGGCAGAGTTCAAGGTGGGTGCACTGAATGAAATTCATATCATATATCATCTTTGTTTAGCACAGGTAATATCTCAAAACACTAAGACTGAGCTCCACAAAAAGGGTGGACATCAGAGGGGACATGACTAGAATATATCCCATAAATCCCAGCGTACTCTTTGCAAAATCTGAGTCTCACTTCTGAAAGTAAGTAGGTAAAGTCTCTTACAAATAACTTCCTTTGACATTACGCAATGTCATCCTTGGTCAGGCACACCAGCCTACCACCTAAACCTGTTTAGCATTGATTCTGAATGAGTATAAAGGCGTGTCTCTAGAGGACATGGATCAGAATACATGATCTTAACAACAGAGTAAGGTTGCCCTTAACTAGCTGGTTGCTTTAATCCCTGGCCCATAGAACTACACTTTGCCTTGGTGTGCCTGTGACTTTTACTCTAAAACACTGCCACAAAAAGGAAAAAAGTATCTTTCTCTTGAAGTTTTTTTGGTTAGAGCATTTCAAACCAGTGAAGAATGCGACTTCTTTAAATCTTCCCAGTCTGTGCAGGCTAACACACTTGGTTCTACATATCTTCACCTCACTTCATGTCATTAGAGTATTTTAAAAGAAAATACAGAACCAGAGTCTCTAGGCTGTCTTATGTACTCAGATATGAAAGGAAGTCTTAAATTGCAAATCCCATTTTCATATATACAGCTAATGTGACTCCACATGAAATAAGTACAGGGATTTTAAACAGTACTGTTCCCTTCTCCATTTCCTTATGGCTGCTATGGCTGTTTCCCAGCTCACTATGCTAAATTCTCTGACCACACTGCCAAGAACTCAATGTTGTGACTCCCAGCTGGAGAATTAGGTCTGGTGATGCCAGCTTGGTCTTTTTCTGCATCTTATCCTGCCTTGCACAAAGTGTTTCATTCATTTCCCTGTAGTACTCAGCTCAGTGACTTAAACAGCATACGCCAGATAAATAAGTATGGGTATTTTTGCAGCTTATTGCAGATAGATTTGTAGCCAGTGTATTAGAATAATTCTGGACTAATTTCTGATGAGCACATGAGATGGCATGACTTGGAAAGACATACTGCATTTGTGTTTGACTAAAACCAGCTTAAGATGTTTAGATGGTTGTGGATTCATAAGGCCTCAGAGGCATGAGAAGGAAAGATATCATTCTAAAATATGTTAATTCAAAACATATTGATTCCTATTAGACTTCTAAAAGCTTTGATAAATTATATTTGTTTTGGCTAAGCACATGATACAGATATGTTACTATCGAAAAGTAAGTATTTTTCTGCATTTGTACAATAATGCGCTGAATATACATTTAATTATTTCTCTTCTATATATTGAGGGCTGATAAATCTGTTGAGAAAAGAAAGAATTAAACTAAGTTGGCCTTTACACATCGTAATGCTCTCAACATGACCCTCGTATGTAAGGTATTTATTTACCTTCTTTGCTGCTTCGGCTAATAAAAGAGTCTTCCCTGTGCATGGTCCTCCATATATGATAAGAGGGTTAATGTGTCCTATTTTTCTAGGTAAAACATATTTGTGAACTATGTTTAATGCCTCACATCTATATTCATAAAAAGTGGAGTACGTTTTACATAGCGATGAGTGTTGAAGAACTTCATCGTACAGCATGTCTGTCTCCGTATCAAAATTCTGCTGCACTGTAGCTTGGATTATATCAATCATGTCTTCATAGAACTGTTTACCAAGTCCTTCAATGTAATGGCTCTCCACCTCTTGGGAGTAACCCAGTTTCATGTCACAGTGAGTGACGGATGTGTACACTCTCAGATTGGACGATGCAACAATGGTAGGAATGAATTCATCCCTGAGCTTCATCAGTTTCTCATGGGCTTCAGGATCTCTTAGAAACTTCCCTGCTTTATGTACCACGTCCATGTATTTTCCCATCTCTGGAATTTTAACGAAACGCTCAATGTTGGCAATTTTCCGAATGTAGCAAACACACTTCTTTAGGAAAGCTGGTGTTTGTTTACCCAAGGCAAAATCAAGTTCATCTTCAATAGCTGGAGATGAAAAGAGAACACAGAGTCAACTTTTCTTTATAAACAGTTCAAGAACATGCCCTACCCCCAACAGGCAGACTCCTGATTGCATTTGTTCTCTCTAAAAAACAGAAAAAAACAAAGAAACACAGGGAATTTGCTGAGTGCCTTGGCATGGGTTTTAGTCTCAAGCAAGCACAACAAGCCTTTCCCTCCCCCCGCCCCTTTAATTATATGAGAAATCCCAACAGAAATATATTTTCATGTTTGTAGAAAGGTTGACAGAAAACACAATAAATGAATACATGGAAATTGTTAGTGTGAACTTTACCAGAGGAAAGATATCTCTTTGCTTGGCTGTGTTTCATTTTTCCTTTCTCATACAGCAATTTCACAGCAGTCTTAAAAATCTTCTTAATCTCTTCTGATATGTCTTGCCATTTGTTCTCATTCATAGAATTCGAAGAAGCTTCCATCTTTTAAAAATATCCATAGTTAAAAAGTAGGTGTAATACATATGTATGCAACCTCAGAAAGTAGAAGTCTAATATTCAAGGCCAAAAATAACATGGTAACAGAGAAGCACATACACTAACCAAAAAAAAAATTAATAGAATTTAAATGTTTTATACTGCAGATGAACATAATGTATTCCATTTTAGAATTTTAAGAGTTAGCTCCTTGGAGTATTTTCTAAATCCCTAGTGTAGGCAGCTAATGCAATATTTTTCAAGAATAAGGCAAATAACACCTTTATAGAAAGAGGGTTCTGAGAACCAAGCCTGAAAAAATGATAATAAAGCAGCAGTAATACTGCTAAAATTATCACTCCTTTAAAGAGACGTAATAATGATAATAATCTAAACTTGGATCTCAGAACTGAAAACGAGGTTCCTGGTACCTGTAATTAAGTGCCTTATATTAGCTACCATATTTTAAAAATACAGGATTATACACTCATTATATGAATGACATTATGTTCATTCATTCATTGCTATAGTAACACTAATCTTACTGTCATCAGAGAGGAACTCTAATATAAATTCACTAATCCTTTCAGATGGTATCTTGCAAATGCCACGCCGGTGCTTTTGCTGAAGCAGCTAGGTATTATTTACTGCTGGTGAAAGGTTTCAGGGGTCTCCAGTTTTCTTGGAGGGTGGAACCTCCAGGATAAATTCCCTAGCAACTCTTACTTGTCAGAGCTGTGTGTCTTTTATTACTTTTTATGAGATGTAACTCTTACGTTACAACTTTAAGCTACAGCTTCAAGTTATGGACGTCTTTTTACTTAGTCCTGTGTTATTAGTAGCATCAGGAAAAGTACAAAGGTTTAATAACAAACCCCCAATTATACCTTATGTACTCAAAAGGAAGTGAAAACTCTTTTAAGGACTCCATCTTTTGTACACTAAAATATGTCCTTTGGTATATATTGGATGTATAGGAGGGTAGAACTGAGCCCTGAGAAATAGATACATTTTTTATTGTCATGAATTAAAGAAAAATGCCTGCTTTAAGAATGATAATAAACAGTGTTCAAAACTCTTATGTTAGATTACAGTTAATAAGTTAGAAGTATGATATCTAACTCAGGACAGTGATAAGCACTTGTTTGACTGTTAAGAGTTTTCTTCTACGGGGATAGAAGGGAAAATGTGTATTTCCTCTGCAAGTCTTATTCACTGAAATCTAGCAAATGCACAATACAAAGCAGAAGAGCCTGAGTTCTCCATGTTACATCAGGGACGGGAAATCTGTACAACTGTCTCACTACCCCTAACAGGTCACAGGTGACCCAAGTCCACTTGCTCTAGCTGTTATCAGAGAGTGCATCAATGCAGGAGTTGTGTTCCTTGGTGTTTTGCAGCTGCTCCCTTCACCATGTATAGGAAAGGAACACCACAGCAGCAGTTGTTAAGGTGTGGACAGGGCTGTAGAAGTTAATTCAATGACAGCAGCAAGTGCCTGGCCTTGGGGCCTGCCTGCCACTGTAAGTGATAAGGACAAATTTTGTGAGCAGATGACTATGACTTACCGTATTCTGGTAGTTCTTCAGCATTTCAGATTTTGGTCTGAGGTAATATGTTGGTGGCACTGCGTTCTCATCCCTGCAGTACCACTCTTCTAAAATCCTGGTCTCTAGCTTGGCCTCTATAGCAGCATCCAGGATCATTTCAAATTCTGCCGACTCAACTTCCCCTGGTATTCGGATGTTCCCATACTTCTCTCCCAATAGCCCCTATGAATTTAGAGGAAAGTAGGGATTAAATTTTTCTTTTTCATTATGCAAAAAGCATCCTCAGGATCTGAATTTCATAAAAGTAAGTCTGGTAGTAGTGTAATGACTTTGAAATTACTGGGAAGGGAAACAGATACTGTGTGACAGGAATTACTGTTAAGGGTACTGTTCTGAGCTACTCTGAGCTGCGAGTATTTTATCATGATGACTTACAGAATTTGAAGTAGATGTATTGTCTTTCCCAGTAATAAGTGGTAGTAAAAATACAAAGGCATTCAAAAGAAGTAATTAAAAAATACCCTACATACCTAGCATGGTATTGACTCACGTATTATTGAGCTCCATTAGTCACAGGTTGAGATAATCCTCACATGCAAAAGCAAATTGAAATTGTGGCTTATAGCAGCAACACCAAGGATCAGTGTTGCAGAACCACAAACTGCTTTGTTGTTCTCTATTCCCTTGTTCTTTGCCTCAGTAGCTGTCCACTGAATGAACAGTGGAGCAAAGAAGCAGCAAATACTGATTAGATATGGGTCAAACCTTGTTTTAGTACCTCTGCATGAAGGTAAAGGTTTGTGGAAGTCAGTTCTTGAACTGTGGCACAGGAGATGTTTCACTTTCAAAAATGAGGATTAAAATACTGTGATTATTGTGATGCTCTAAATATACTCTTAAAAATTTTCTGCAGTTTACTGTCTGTAAACATTTTATAAAAATATGATTGTAATGTCCTAAAATTTCATAGACAATAGTGTCATAGAAAATTACTGCAATTTTTTGACAAATTTTTTCAAATCTGTGATCATCAGATCAATTCTACATTAAATAATTGGTCCACAGAAGTCAGTGAGAACTCTTACTTAATTTAAAATGAAAAATTTAAAAATTCTTTCCTCATTTTAAATGTATTCAGCAAAAATCTTGAGTTAATGAGGAGTACTTAATGTGAAGAGGAACCAACAGTATCAGAATCTTGACTTGAATCTGAAAGATCTCTTTGTAATGCTAATGAAAATATAGCAGTGCCCTAAAAATGTAAATGACCATGTTTGTAAACAACATCTAAATATTCATTATTTTTAAACCACTTGTCATAATGAGAAGCTGTTTTAAACTATTCCAGCAGGAGAACACCCTGAAAATCAATAACCGATGATGATGAAGCCTGCTTCACTGATTACAGAACCACAAAGCAGCAGAACACTTTGCTGAACCCAGCTATGCTGGCACATGGTACTGCTCACCGTGCCAGATGCTGCAGCCCCAGAGCAGAGACATCAGAGCAGTGCACAAACACTTCCTAATCCTTTCAGGGAAAACCAGTTGGCTCTGACCACATTTGACATTGTGTAAACTAACCTGGCTGATTTTTGCCTGGAGCAGGCTAGGAAGAACTCATATGAACTACCATGCTGATGGCAAGCAGTTGGCATCCTCCACAGAGGAGCACTGACAAAGAGCTGGTGGACAGGAACAAGTCAATGTCTGTCCACTGCTTAGGAGAAGCAAAGGAATGGAGGAATTGTGATAGTTCCTATAGCCCAGGTTCCAGTTTCTGACAAGTCACAGCATCCAGGTCCTTCAAAAAGCTTCTCCGATAGAGAGGGTTTAGGGGAAAATTGAGTTTGCCTGGCTGCCCATTCAGATCCCACCACAGCTCCATTCAGGGTACACATCAAGGAGTCAGGAGAATGGAATGAATGTGTTTAGTAACTAGAATAATATAATAATAAATGTAATGAAATAAAATGATACAGTATTTCTATAATCTAAATTTGTTTTTGGTTTGTGATCATTCCATGGCTCCCCTCAGAGAGGGCTATGTTGCTTCACATAATGAGATAGCTGGGGAAAATTTCGAACCTCTTACTGTTTTGATCTATTCACAGAGCTCTATAATTTTGGAATTCTGAAGCTGCGGAGGTTAAACAAAATATAGTATTATTTTCCATCTTCACTCAAGTGAGGTTAATAACTTATATCACGCTGAATTGGAAAGCCTCTTCACATTCAGGTTGACGTAGAAATCTCATAAATTTCTCTCAGAGGAGCTTTTACCTTGTATAGAAATTATTATTTAGAATTCATTAGGCTACACTTTTTCTGAATGTAAGCGCAGTGTTCAATACATAGTTGCCTGAGCAAAAATCAATAGATGGGCCCTTCATTAACAATACTAAAATGTCAACATTATTATGTCTGATTTTAATGTACTGCATTTAATCAACTAAATTCGTTTTGCAATTATTCTGTGTATTTTTCTGCTTCTCTGGTACAGTTTATGCTGTTCTCTCTCCACTGTACTACAGTTAAATAAAAACTGGTTTTACTCTAAAATGAAAAGACAAGACTTTTTTATACCTCTCATCTGTCATTGCAAAAGACGTTATATAAATAATCTTGTATTAGGGATTATCCTCCTGACTACTTGAGCAAAACACAATAAAAAAGAACTTTGATGTGATCCAGCAAACCCTAAATACAGTGCTGAGCAGGTGTATCATTTAGGGCAGAGCAATCCCAGGCACTGCACTGCAGCTGTGTTCCTGTTAGAGCCCTAAGAGAAGTTTCCCGGTGTTCTGGTATTAACACCTGACTCTGCGCATTAATTTGAAGAATATTCTGGTAGAAAATTTTATGAGGTAGAACACTCTTCATGGAGTCACTCCTGTGCTTTCTCGTAACTTCAGACTAGCCTCATCCTACAGCCCAGTTTTACTGGAGGCATTGAAACAAAACTCTTCATTTTCCTGGGGAGTACAAAAGTGACTAACACTGGTTTTCTGAAGGGGCTGTGGTATCACACCCCAGCCTGGGAGCAAGAGGAATGGTGAGTCAATGCAGCTGTTTTCAACTGAGAAACTAAGGCTCAAATGCTGGGTTACGCCACATAAACACACCAGGTTCCCGGGGAACAGTTCTTCACCCAACTGCACCTTCCTCTAGATGCTCTGCATGTTTTCCATTAGCAGTGGCACTGCTAATGCCACTAGCATTAGCAGTAGTAAATTAAAAAAAAAAAAGACTAAGGAGTATAAACACTATATATATTTGCTGGAATTTTCATACAGTATTTGTTTCTAAGGCTACATGACAGCCTTAGGATGGGTGCATTTGCAGGTACAGGCTGTGAAAAGTACCTCCTTCCCTTTGGTGTCAATTCTGCTTAAATTCATATCTATCTGTATAGATGTGGTACCCTGATAGTGTAGTCTATCAGGGTACCACAAAACCACTCAAACCTTAGAGGCCTAAATGAGAAGCTCTGAACTGTACTTTTCCTTCAGGAACTTGTGTCAGAACTGCATTTGTGTTAGAGGCTTGCAGCAGCCTCTGGAAATATCTGCTCCATCTCCATTTCTCTGTGAATTCAAGTAAATGCAGATTTCTTCTTAGAAAAATAAAGAAAAATGAAGCAACAGGATTAAAAGTAAATATAATTTCTCACAATCTTTGTTGTTTCATACTTGGTCTGCAAATAAGAATTACCATTATTTCAGATCCTTTTCAAATATATTATAGTCACTCTACAGTAAGAACCTAAAACTTCGATTTGTGATAGCAACATTGTAGCATTTTGATGATTATTATAGGAAATTATTTTTAAAGGGAACAGTAATGTTTACGCTGTGTTCAATATCAAGAGACAGTTTTATATGCAGACTCGTGAACCAAAATCTCCCACCTGATGAGTCATTCTCCTTTAATAGTAAAACAACAAATTATAGATTCATTAGATTGAAGGTGATTGAACTGTAAAAAACGACCAGGCAGACAAACACGTAAAACCCTCAGCAACCATTTGTGTCTAATAAAACTTTACAGAATTAACACAGAGCAACCTTAGCAGTAGCCTTGTTAGCTTTCACAGAATCACAGAATCATAGAATGGGTTGGGAGGGACCTCAGAGATCATCTACTTCCAAGTCCCCAGCCATGGGCAGGGACACCTTCCAACAGACAAGGCTGCTCAGAACTCCATCCAGTGTGGTCTTGAAGACTTCCAGGGATGTTTTGTTGAGCCTGGGGGGCTCAAATCACTCTTAAATTAAGGTTAAAAAACTACTGTATAGATCAAGATGGGAAGTATTTTTCATTTTAATATTCTTGGTGTGGAAAGATATTACAGTTGTAGGCACAGTCACAATAATGACCAAAAGGAGGACGCAAAGAAGATGTATATTTGATTTTGAGATATGAGGGATTCACATGGCATGTCATATGATTAGTTCAGACATCATCACTAAAATATTCATGAACTCTAATGCCATACATTATATTAAACCAGAACAAGCTGAAATTTTAGATATATTTAATTCCAGCTAAGATATTTGGTGGTAATTCTAATATAAAACAGCTATCAAATAACAGCAAATTCTATGAATTACTGATTGGTTTAATTAATCTTTCTTTAAAAGAAATTATATATTGACATCTGCAAATGAAGCCATTTGAGAAGTTGGATTTGTAATGTTTTATGAAGTGATTTCAGGTACTTGTCAACTTAAGAGTGACAATTTTTTGCCATTTTGCCAACAGAGGAAAGATCTGATCCAATGATCTTTTGCTGGGCTACTTGGAATCAGTCCTGTTTCTTGGGAAGACATGTGACACTGAAGTGCATACATATGTCCTCTCTGGCTCTTCTCTGAGCAGTCCTAGATTGACAGCTTTTTGAAGAATAAGCATCCAAGAAATCATCTTTGAAGGAATTACATCCAACCACAGTTAATTTTTTAACCTAATATACTTTTCCCTGTGTACAGGACTAAGCACCCCTTAAACAATTTGGTTTTGCAAGGTCAATGAGAAATTACGAAGTATAATTGTCCCCATGTGACACAGGAATTAAATGCAGGGCATTAAGCCTGAGCAGGAACTCGGAGCTGGGACAGGTATGCAATGGTTAGTCATAACCACATAGTGGAAGATGTTTTTCCTAATTCTCAGCTCTGTCCTTCTTACAGAAGCTGCTTACTACTGAAGGAGGAAAGCCTTGACCCCTTGTGATGCAGACCTGAGTGACTTGCATTTCAGCCTGTTAAATTAATATAAGCTTAAACTAAAATCACTTATTCAAAGTAGAACAGCTCCGTTAGGAGAATGAGTATCTCACATTATTGAAGATATGCTGAATGCTTCACACAGTGGGCTGAAAATTGGAGGGATTTAAGTGCTTTTAAAACACCATGGGGTGTTAAGTTCATCTGCTGCCAGGGGCTGGGAAAGGCTGTCTCACTGATGTCCCAGAGGTGTCCTTCTAGCAGCCCCAGGAGAGCTGTGGATTGCAGTCTGGTATCATGCCACGCCTGAGCAGGAGGCCTCGCACAGAAATCTGGTGGGGAGCAGGCTGTAGCTTGTGGGCTACCATCTAGAGCAAAGCATGTAATAAGGAAGCACACCATGGAGCAAAAGCCCTGTTTCAGAACCTCCCCTGAACTGAAAGAAGGACAAGTCTGTGGTCACCAGGTATAAACCCTACTCATCAGGCTTCAGAGAATGAATGGTGGGGTAACAGTTGCATATTGAAGGCCCTGCTACTGCACCTCCTTTCTGTGCAAGCAATCTCATGCCATTGTGTGGGTAACTGAGTACTTACTGCCACAGAAACATGAATGGTATCTTTCCAGAGTCTGCATGACTGACAAGGGCTGCAAAGTTCTGGACTCTCCCCTGTGGTCGCTTACTATTCATTGCCTTCTGTTTATCCTGGAGTTAGGGACCTAACTCCCTCAGCCTGTGCTTCTAGGATTCTTTCCTTTTGTAGTAAAATCTTTCTTATGAAATAGATCCTTTTTTCCTCTTTAAAGCCATACATTTCAGTCAAACAACCATTTTTGCTCAGACAAATATGTTCTTTTCTCTCCTGCTTACTGGGATCTTCATGCAGGTGCTAGCTGATAAAATGTATGCTACTATGTACTGGATCAGACTTCTGTAGACAAAAGAGACACATAAAGAAAAAAAGTGAGTGAAATATTGACATTTATATTTAGCACCAGGCTTAAAAGACCTCAGATTTCCTCTAAATATTTTTTCTAAGAAGCATACTGACGATAATCAGATTCCAATACCCACCAATTTCTTTCAATTGCTTATTTATAAGTATGGAGACTGAACCACTTCAGTGTAACTACAGGAAATGTTCCATTGTTTTCAAATCTTACTCTTTACATGCATGCTGGCTACATTCTATTTGTTGTCTTTCATACTGAATTTGGAGGTGGTAAGACAGTACACTTGCACATGCAAACCTGCCTAGGAAGCCATTCAAGTTAAGGAGGGCACACAGAATTGTAACATATAGGTGTGTTTACCCTCCTTGTCTGCAGAAATTTGGGCTTAACTAATATAACCAAATATACAGTAAACCACCTCTTGAAAATCTGAAACAAATGGTCCAGATACTAGTTTTTAAGGGACTTCTATTTAACATCCCATCCTAAGAAATTTAGTACAACTACAGCTTTTTTTGGTTTCTTGCAAGTATATTATAACTCTGTTCTAACAGTATCTTGTAGAAATCACTTATGTGATACAAGATGTGCAGGTGCAGCCAGAGATATTTTGGAAAAAAAAAAAAAGGAAAGTTAAAATACCAGGATTAGCTGGGTCCCTACCTCTCAGGCCTTGAAACCAAGAATTTACTACCAAAAAACAAACAGAAAAGAATGTCCTATTTTATTATTTTTTAATATCTTAAGGGAAAATAGCCAATCATTACAAATTCAAAGCAAAAATGCTCATGGCTAAACAACAGTGACTCATCAGAACTAAAACCAGAAAAGTATGTTTACTTCAATTTATCTCAGTGGAATCTACATGTTAATTGCTTGTTAGGGCAAACTCCAAGCCATTGTACTGAAAACTAAAACCAAGAGGAAGAAAACTGTAATACTATGCCTAATCTAATCCAAGTTTTAGGAAGCTGTAGTTCCAGAATAGGTGGTGCCCAGATGTCCTGAAAAAAATGCCTCTACTCCTTTTTATTGTACCTCTAGCTGCAATGAGGTACAGTGTAAGGACTTCATGATGGAAACACAGGGAGAATGTTCTCCAAATAAATAAATAAATTTGATTGCTTTTCTTGCTTATCAAAAGAATAAAGTTATGTTCCATTGGTATTAAGTCTCCCAAAAATACTACCATTAGAAATCCAAAATATGAATAAAGGACAAAAATGTCATAATCTGATTCCTGGGATGTACAGGTCAAAGTGCCTTTAGAACAGCATTTTTCTTCTTCTGCCCAGAGTTGTAAGGCAGTGCATCTGATCAGACAGAACATTAGAGCTGCTACAGATCTCTTAAATCTTCTTTCCACTTTTACTACATCTCAGTATGGAAATTTGTAGCTTCCTGATACTTTTGCCACTGACTCAGACTGCCTATCCATAAAATGAGGCTAATGATAGCTCAAAAAATAAGCATTTTATTTTCAGTATTTCTATTTTGATATGCAGAGGATGTGTATTTATGTATCAGCAGCAATCAAACAGTTATTTTACACTGTTTGTCCTATTTAGTTTTAAGGGAAAAGTGATGCCATAAAACATTATTGAACATTTTCATTTGCTTTTGCTCCATAGGTTGAAGCCTGTGAGTAAATATAATTAGTTTTAGAACTTCAGCTGACTGTAGAAAACATAAAAAATACAATTTTTAATTGAAGTTGCTGAAGCAAATGGAAAACTGAAGGCATAATACAGACATTTCTGTACTGAGAATTGTTTTTCCACCTGCCCAGATATATATTTATGTTCCTTGGCTTGAGAAATATTGCAGTGTGTTGTTTCACAGAACCATGCCCTAATTTCTCTCTTCCCTTTGTCCCTGGAGGTAGTGCAGTAGTACCCTGGGGGGGGCTATATGAGTTTCAGAAACTTGAGACAGGTCTTGGTTTCAGTTCCACAAAAAACAAAAAGGGCTGTTGAACTACTTTGTAAGAAAAATGACTGCAATTGGGACTGGAAGGATAAGGTCCAAGTGCTGAAGTGTTTTGCTGTGAGTACAGTTCCTGACATAAAAGGTGTAGACAAAAAGAAAATGATAGTGGAGTTTCTTGATGCTTGACCTGTCTTTCAGAAAATTAAAGAGAGCAGGCAAATCTGGCTGTAAATGAGCCAATTCGCCCAACTCTCAACTTCACCCACAGTGCAGTATTTTTAAGTTTCAAAGCTTTTTCCTAGTGGTAGGGAGATATGAAATAAGGATGAGTAATTTCTCAGGACATAGTGTGTAGGAGCTAACAGTCTATCATACAGAGTAAATGTGCTTCCTCAGAAGAAATTCATGACCTACTTCCCTGATACACTTTGCTTCATCAGAACTCTCCCTTCTCCTGGCTGAGAAAGTATCAGTGGTTTTCCTCCACACTCTCCCTGCCTTCCACATGACTGTGCAGCACCAGTTAGTTAATTTTGTTGCTTTTCCTTCATAATTTATCACTGCTGGGTCTTTGATCAGCCTGAGCATAAGAAACAGGTGAGAAAATCAGTCAAAAAGAATATAATTAGGGAGGAGATCAGCGAATAAAGATAGCATAGAGGAAGGACTGGATGAGATTTTGCCTACCTCTGCCTAAAGAACTGAGGTGCTCACTCACTCTGATTCTCCTCCAAACAAATGTGTTCTCACTTTGCTCTATTTTTGAAATTGCATGGGAGATTTCTTGACAGGCATGTACATTTTTCTTTCACATAAAGCTCAGGACCATGCAGGTAGTACTGCGTTCCAGATTTCTGTCAACTCTCCGACAGGTCCTATAACACTTGGCAAGAGTGGAACTGGGTAGAAAAACAAACCAAAAGGGTTGGGTTTAATAAAAGACTGCAGCACATAGCCCAGACTGAGTCAATAATCTTGTCTGTGGAAATCACTACCCTTCCTGCAGAGGATGGAAAATGTACCTTTCTTGGAAACAGCAAGGAGATCAATATTGTCTTTTAGAGGAAGGCACGGTGGTGTAACCTCCCCTGTGTTGTAAAATAATCACAACACTCATCCAAGCCAGAGAGGATTGTGTAAGGGCTTGAAACCCCAAGATGTCTTGCATCTCACAGGTGAAGTATGGCTAATGGGGAAAAGCTTCTCCTACTATTGCTGTTTAATGTGCCTTCCTGAACATCCAGGGACACAAGTATCATGAAGTCAGAAGGGAAGAAAATAGTCTGAGCCTATCATTGCAGTCAGCTGGGAGGACAGGGCACTGGCTTCTGGACACCAAACCCTGGAGTTAAAGGCTGGCCCTACTTTGCATTCTTACTGCCCTCTTTGGTATGCTTTGAATACAAGAAGGGGCAATATATTTATTTTCTGTGAAATACGGTCTTTCTTGTACTTATCAGAAAGGCAGCTTAGTTTCTAAATTCCCATTTTGGGATGGTATTTATGTGTTAAACGATGAGGCAAAGAGCTTAGACTGAGCTAAACTTCAGCAAGGCAAAAGGGCTGAATAAGACACTTAAGGGATTGAGAGAGGCATCTAGTCTGTAGTAACCTCTGAAGTTGCAGCAGCTGAGAAGAGGTTTTTAGGACTGCAAAACCTATCCAAATCCCACTGCGTGCACATATACACACTCCTTATTGGAAATAGACTTATACATTTATGCTTTTTTGTAACACAATTAATCTGTGTGTTCTCAGTAACATATACAGCCACTGTGAAAGTATTAGAAAGTGTTAATTAACGAGTATTATAAGAGGCAGAGACAGATGATGGTATAATGGAATTTTTAACACCCCTCCTGACTTCAGGAATACTGAAACTAGTTGTAACATGACATGAGATTTCACTGCAAATTTCTTTTTTTATTTTTTCCCCTTCTTATTAGAGCTAAACAGATTGGTAATCATTGAGTCTACAAATGAAAACCTAATTTTGTAATTAAATGCCAAGAAAATTATTTTACAACTTTCATAGAGTAATGCAGTCATTGAGAGCCTGATATAACCCATGACTGTGTAGTGTGGAGTGGAGCACCTAAAACATTGTTAATAAACATGTTTTATGTATAACATAAATGGAGGCCCTCAGAAAAATTTTTAGTATAAGTGACATTAGTTCTAGGAGATTATAATGCACCCATACTTTAGCACAGTGTGCAAAACAAGTACCAGAACACAACATCAATCCTGCTTGGCAAGCATATGTGGAATATATGTGGCATATACTATTTATTATGACTAGTTTTTTGATTCTGATAATTTTCATTTATGATTTTTGTATTTTTATGTGCTAACTGTTACAAATCATTCTTTTTTTCCAAGCCTGCTGGCATTGGCTTTTGTAATTTGAGACAACTGGTGGCTGGTACTCTGAACAGGTACTTTGTCAGTCTAGTCCTTCAAATATGAAAAGATATTATTAGAAAATTCCTTGCACAAGAAAAGTATTATTTTCCTTCCCCAGCAATACTACCAGTATGATGGCCCAGTGAACTTCACACTGATATAGAAATGTTGGTCCCTTTTTAATGTTCTTGCATGATTTGCATGCATTCCCTGCTTTTAGCATGCTTGGAGGAAGCATGTTTACTGTTTATTAAATTATGTATTCAGAGGAGGACAGAAAGGACAGTAGCATAGCTGCAGGATGAAAAGAACTATTTCCTATGAAAGCAAACTGATGATCTAAACAGCTAAGGAGAGAATGCAAAAATGCAAAAGGTATCTTTAAAGAAACTGAACTGAAGGAAAAAACTAAGGCAAGCACCAAACCCTTTAGGCACTTGACAAAGGTTATGGATTATCTAACCCAGCATCACTTAAAGTGTTCAGAGTGTCAAAAATCTTTACAGCCAATTCATGTCAGCAAATATCAAAATGAGATTGCTATTCCAAATCATATAAATTGTATTAAATATAACTCCATCTTTTCATAAAGTTATCTTTACAACCGCCATATTTTAAGACCTATTCTTCTTCAAAACCACCCAATATTAGTTTTTCATTTACAATACAGATGAAAAAAAATCAACTTTATGAATTTTCTTAGCTTTCCCTTGCCTTACTTCTTAAAGGATGGGATAAAATGAAATAGTGCCTTTCTATTGGGATATCTTCATGACTTTTCTAACACTAATTTTTACATAATAGGTTATTTGACTAACAATTAATGGTAAGCATACAAACACGGAATACTAAATACTGCCTGCAGATAATAGGTCAAATCATTAGCCAAAAGTTTAAAAATTCTGCAGCAGATGCCCATGGAAATGAAAAAAATATAGCAAATATATATATATGTCACTTTCCCGAATGAAAACACTGTTTTGCCTGTGCCATGCAATTCTATGACTGAAAGGCAGAGTATATGTTCTGCCAAAGCATGTGGCCAGGTGAAGAACTGTTCTAAATGTACTAAATGTTCTAATGTACTAAAGCATTTCAAAACAGTTTCAAGCATTAAAGTAATTTCTATACTATGCAAAAGAGCTAACAAGAAAAGAAAATGTAATTTACTCACAATAATTGCAGTCTCCCTTGTTTTTTAAGCAAATATTCTGTGCTTCATTTTTTGAAGGTAGAATGAAATAAAAAGTTACTCTGAGGTTTTCCAGTTACGAAAGAAAGAAGCTTATGCTAACTGCTTGTCACATTGCATATTAACAGGACACTAACTCCAATTAGCACCTTGCACTGAAATGAAATATTTTAAGAGAAAAGAGGCAATACCTTATGGATGCATAACAGTATCGCTATGAAGAACACTGATACTTTCTCCTATTTTACTTCCGTAAATTATCATCTTTCATTGAAGAAAGAGGGATCCTGTGAAATTATACATGCTGATTATTAAAAAAAAAAGAAAAAAAAAGAAAATAGAGACCCAGCTACTGTTAGCTGGATTCAACAATAATCGAACTGAAAATTAAACTAATTATTTTTTGGGTAGGTACTTCTTTCTGGGTCTGTTATTGGCAAATCAAAGCATCTCTGAAGTGGATGTCTGTATTTGAGAAAAGGGAAGGTATATATGCTAAGTGCAAGAAGCACTATTAATATCTCTCTTTGAACTCACCAGTTGCCTGCTAAATACTGTAAAGTATGCTGTTTCTTTGCACAGAAGTAGCATTGCAAGGTTTAGAATCCCCTGCATCCCTCTGATTTCTGCAGAATAGCTGATGCTGTGTTTTTGATCTACAGTTTCATTTGTAGGGCAGATTATTACATCTAACTTATTACAGTGCTACCTCAGAAGATGGTTTAGTAAAGCTCCTGAGGGTCATGAGAAAATAAATTGCATAAATCTCATGCAGCCTATTTCTTCCTCTATGCATTACACAGAATGACGGAAATATGACTTCATGCTAATCTTATTCTCACTAATGTGGTCATTCATAATAAATATAATACTTAACCCTTCTGGCATGCAGCACCAGAAATTGTATTTCTGTCAAGAAAAAGAAGTACAGTGACTTAGCAGAAAATATGTGTAGACTTTGGACTGAAAATGCAAGTTATTTTTAGACTACACAAAAACCCATGCAGTTTGTATGTTACAGGGAAAAGCTGTCTGATGAATCTTGTACCTGTTTTCAAAGGGATAAGTTTAAAAAATGGGTATTTTAGATTTAGAGAATCAGAGATGATTCACAGGAAAATACACTTCCATCTCTTAAGCAGATGAAGAAATTCACTTACAATAGCTTAATCATGTAATATCCCCCCATGATTGATTTCACTTTCTGTGTATATCTGTTGTT